>BLSH010541498.1:665486-676088 GCA_018402905.1 Glandirana rugosa
AGAGGATCAAGATATCCCTCTCCAAGGACGACGAGGACATTCAGCAGGAACCTCTCCCTATAGAACTAGGAGATGATTATAGAACAATAATCTGTCCCTTACAGGAGCAGCAGGAACCTCTCCCTATAGAACTAGGAGATGATTTTAACAATAATCTGTCCCTCGAAGCAGTAGACTCTACCTAGTCCAGTATCAGATCGTTCTGTAATGCAGGATGAGATGTTATTAGATCTGCAATCTGTCTCTAAAAGCAGGAGTAGTAAACTCTACCTAGTCCAGAATCAGATCGTTCTGTAATGCAGGATGAGATCTGCAACTAGGAGACGATTTTAGAGCAATAATCTGTCCCTTACAGCAACAGCAGGAACCTGACCCTATAGCAGTAGGCGATGATTTTAGAACAATAATCTGTCCCTTACAGGAGCAGCAGGAACCTCTCCCTATAGTACTAGGAGACGATTTTAGAACAATAGTCTGTCCCTTACAGCACCAGCAAGAACCTCTCCCTATAGAACTAGGAGATGATTATAGAACAATAATCTGTCCCTTACAGCAACAGCAGTAACCTGACCCTATAGAAGTAGGTGATGATTTTAGAACAATAAGCTGTCCCTTACAGGAACAGCAGGAACCTCTCCCTATAGAACTAGGAGACGATTTTAGAACAATAATCTGTCCCTTAGAGCACCAGCAGGAACCTCTCCCTATAGAACTCAGGAGATGATTATAGAACAATAATCTATCCCTTACAGCAACAGCAGGAACCTGACCCTATAGCAGTAGGCAATGATTTTAGAACAATAATCTGTCCCTTACAGCAACAGCAGGAACCTGACCCTATAGAACTAGGTGACAATTTTAGAACAATAATATGTCCCTTACAGGAGCAGCAGGAACCTCTCCCTATAGAACTAGGAGATAATTATAGAACAGTAATCTGTCCCTTACAGCAACAGCAGGAACCTGACCCTATAGCAGTAGGCGATGATTTAAGAACAATAATCTGTCCCTTACAGCAACAGCAGGAACCTCTCCCTATAGCACTAGGAGATGATTTTAGAACAATAATCTGTCCCTTACAGCAACAACAGGAACGTGACCCTATAGCAGTAGGCGATGATTTTAGAACAATAATCTGTCCCTTACAGGAGCAGCAGGAACCTCTCCTTATAGAACTAGGAGATGATTTTAGAACAATAATCTGTCCCTTACAGGAGCAGCAGGAACCTCTCCCTATAGAACTAGGAGATGATTATAGAACAATAATCTGTCCCTTACAGGAGCAGCAGGAACCTGACCCTATAGCAGTAGGCGATGATTTTAGAACAATAATCTGTCCCTTACAGCAACAGCAGGAACCTGACCCTATAGCAGTAGGCAATGATTTTAGAACAATAATCTGTCCCTTACAGCAACAGCAGGAACCTGACCCTATAGCACTAGGAGATGATTTTAGAACAATAATCTGTCCCTTACAGCAACAGCAGGAACCTGACCCTATAGTATAGTATATGGGAATCACTGATCGTGCACCGTGAGACAAATTGTCCTACAATTTAGGAGGCATCGCACACATATGCATGCTGTGTTTCAATATAATCATAGTGATCAATGTTCAAAACAAAAGAAAATGTTGCACTCAAAAATCTAGGCTCAGATATAGCCACTGCACCAATTAGTGCTCAACTAACAGAGAAAGTACTGTAGAGGAAAGGAAATTTTTGAAGAAATGATTTTCAAATTCTGTATGGATTTTACAAATCCTATCAATGCAATCAAACAATATAATCCAAATCAAGAAACATACTGGCAAATAAGTCTAGAAGAGTCAACATTACTTTAATGTATTTTGGGGACCTTGGGAAAAATGCATGCTCAATCAAATAGCATTTAGAAAAAAAGTCAGCTAGTATTGTATTTTACAAGCAATACTGAAGCATTTGAAGATGCTGAAGTTATCCCTATAACAGAAGATGACACCACCTCAGATTGGTTGACCAAACATGGGATTGAGGCTGGGTTTACACTATTGCAAATTGGATGCGTATTTCTCCACATTCAATTCACATGTCAGGAGACTGTGACCGGCTCTCAATGGAGCCAATTCACACATCTCCGGAGCGGCTCTGGAGCGAGTCTTCTGGTCCATGCTTCTTCTAGTCCATTTCAAGTCCGAACTGAGACAAAAATTCGGACTGAAATCAGACCTGAAACGGTGAACAGGGATGCACCAGACCCCTGCTGTGAGCCGCTCCGTACGGCAGTGTGAACCCAGCCTAATATATGCAAGGTTACGCAGACTGTCAAAAAAATCAGCATAAAGTTTAAAGGATGCAGTCACTAAGCAAAGAACTGAAACTGATGGAACAGATCATGTCTTCCAAGAACGCAAAGCCTGATGACAGCAAAATTTCAGGATTTTGATACATACCCACACCACAGAACAAAAATGGTTTAAAGTGCTTCATAGACATGACAAAGTACTTAGCTCAATATATTACCCGTGAAACATCCAGTGTTAAAAACCCTATCTAAAAAAAAGTGCTATGGCAATGGGGACCAGAGCACGACAAAGCCTTAAATATACTAAAAGAGAGCCTGACAGTAGCACTTGATTTGAGCTTTTATGATCAGTCAAACAACTGGAAATACAAGAAAATACTTTAAAAGATAGAGCATGACTCAAGCATTAAGGAATATCGTCATTCATATGTCAACACCATTAACATATTTACCAAATGCACACATTTAAAAAGAAACCCTTGTAGTTGTGTATACAACAAGGTGATATCACTGCAAGCTATTCTTTCAAGATCAACAGAGATTGTTATCGCAGGTGCAGAAATATAACTTTGCTGTTACATACTATGTAGCCCTGGAAAACTGATGGAAACTGCTGGCACATTCTCCCAAGATGTTAACCCAAACACATGGATTACAGAAAAGAACATTTTGATGAGGAAGTGATTTAAGGTATAGCGTCTACAGAACCAATAAGTCCAGGACTGTTGCAAACCGTGAACTAAAATATATATGAATGTAATTTGACTGCAGTTAAGAACTCACATGAAAAGGGATGACTTATTTAGATAAGATGTCTCTTAAAGCTGAACTCGGGCACAAGAACTTTCATTTAAAATATGCAATACATAGCCTGTACAGAAAGCAGAGCTGTGGGAAGGACCCAGCAAGCCCAAACACTATAGGCTGCCTGCAGACTAGAGAAAGGGGGTAGATACAAGACCAGACAATCTGCACAAAGAGAGAGAGCAGCAATAACAGGTCTTAACTACAGGAAGCTCCTGCACAGAAGCAAAACATTGTTTCACACTGCATCACTGCACAGATCTGAAAGTACTCAAATGGCATCAAGATACAAGCAAACACATACCTAGTAGTTAGACAATATTTTCTAATCCCAGAATGCACCTTTAACATCTGGCCACTTGTGTCATTCACAGCTAGGTGCCAATGACCTATACACGTTACTGTAAATCACAAACTGCACCCACAATTTATTGCTTCAAAGCAAGGAAAATAATAGGAATATGTTATCCTAGTTTGTCCTGGAACATGACCAGATGGTGGAAAATTGCAACTCAACAAACAGATTGGCCATTCGAAAAAATATACTGTTGTGAGTTGTGGCAATAAATGAGATTAGCAAAATAGTCGCCATGCCCCTTAGCAAATACCTTCGAGTGTCTACTTTCCAAAAAGGGGTCATTTGGGGGTGTTTGTCTTATCCTGGCATTTTAGGCCCTCCAAAAATATGATAGGTAATCAGGAAATCAAATGCATAAATAATGCCTGTGGTAAAACCTGAAGGCGGTCATTGGATTTTGGGTCCCTGTACAAGGCCAGGCTGCCAAAAAGTCTCTCATATCTGGTATCACCATACTCAGTGGAAGTAGCAAAATGTGTTATGGGGTGACTCGACTAGGGTTGCCACATCATCCCTTTATTCCAGGACACATATTAATTACACAGGCTCTGTGGCTGATTAAGGTGGTAATTAAACTCACTTGGTGCCTTATCTGCATTAAATTAGCCTCAGTACCTGTGTAATTCATATGCATCCTTGATTAAAGGGATTATGTGGCAATCCTAGACTCAACATGTCTCTCAGCAAATACCTTGGGATGTCTACTTTCCAAAAAGGAGCCATTTGGGGTTTGTTTTATACTGTCCTGGTATTTCAGCGCCTCAAGAAATGATCAATGCTCCCCGCTGAAACCACTGCTTGTGAAAGGGAATTCCACGTCCGTACTGCTCTTACAGTAAAGAACAATCTACGCAGTTCAAGGTTAAACCACTTTTCTTCTAATTTTAGTGAATGGCCGCGTGTCTTTTTAAATTCCCTTTCACAGAAAAGATTTTTACCTATAGTGGGGTCACCAGTACAGTATTTATACATTGAAATCGTGCTTGTAGTCTTTCTCCATAGCTGAGATCCTCCAGTTCCTTTATTAATTTTGTTGCTCTTCTCTGGACCCTCTCCAGTTCCAGCACATCCCCCCCTGAGGACTGGTGCCAAGAATTGGACGGCATACTCAAGATGCGGCCGGACCAGAGTCTTGTAGAATGGGAGAATTATTGTTTTATCTCTAGAGTTAATCTCCTCTCTAATGCAGGCCAGTATTCTGTTGGCTTTGCTTGCAGCAGCCTGGCATTGCATGCCATTCCTGAGCTTGTCATCTACTAGGACCCGCAGGTCCTTTAACATCCTAGATACCCTCAGAGGTTCTCCTCCTAGCCAGTAAACTGCATTCATATTTTTGGTACCCAAATGCATTATGTTACATTTTCCAACATTAATCCTCATTTGCCATGTAGTTGCCCACCCCATTAATTTGTTTATATCTTCTTGCAAGGTTTCCACATCTTGCGTGGAAGTTATTGCCCTGCTTAGATTTTTATGGTCTGCAAAAACTGAAATTGAGCTGTTTATCTCATCCTCCAGATTGTTTATGAATACATTAAATAGGATTGGTCCCAGGGCAGAACCCTGGGGGACCCCACTTTCCACACCAGACCATTCTGAGTACTCCCTATTTAAGGCCGACTGACCTTAGTTTGTACAGTAAACGTTTATGGGGAACTGTATCGAATGCCTTTGCAAAATCCAGGAACACCACATCTACCGGCCTTCCTTTATCTAGATGGCAGCTCACTTCCTCATAGAAGGTTAATAGATTTGTCTGGCAAGAACGATTCTTCATGCATCCATGCTGATTACTGCTAATGATACTGTTCTGATTACTAAAATCTTGTATATAGCCCCTTATCATCCCCTCCAAGAGCTTGCAGACTATTGATGTTAGGCTACCTGGCCTGTAGTTCCCAGGGATGTATTTTGTCCCTTTTTTAAAAATTGGTGCTACGTTGACTTTTCTCCAATCAGCCGGTTCCAATCAAGTCAGTAGACTGTCCATAATGAGTTCTTTAATAACGTTTTTGGTACAAGAAAAACCCAGTGGTGATGGGATACACAAAAAGGAAGCTCTATGTGAGAAAAATTATATAAATTCCATTTGTGTAAAGTGTTGCACGGCCACCCAATTGCCAGTCAAAGTAGCACAGTGCTGAATAGCGAAAAATGGTCTGGTAATGATAGGGTAAAACCTTCCAGTGGTCAAGTGGTTAAAGAAAAATATCCCCCCCCAAAAAAAGACTCTAAAACACTATCCGCCAACCCTAAAATACTACATCTCAACTTTAAAGGACAAGTATTGCCTGGGCTCATTTGGCCATACTTCTCCTATGGGTCACAGGAGTGAAATCCGTTTTCCACTCCTGTGACCTGTCTTCAGCAGAGAGCAGACTAAAGTCCGCTCTCTGCTGATGTCGCAGGAGTCGGGACAGGCACCACATCATCACGACTTCAAAAGTGGGGATCCCCCAGGTGCCTGGACCCACAGCCGTCTCAGCGAGCCACTGAGAGACAGAGATGGCCGATCCCCACCCCTCCACAGCTCAGCACTCCAGTGAGCATGGAGGAGCAGAGATGAGTGCTGCTGACAGTCAGCAGCTCTCCGCTCGGGGATCAGAGAGAACTGAGCCATCGGCCGTGTTCGGTGGCTTGGTTTTCAGTGTACAGACGCCGGGGAACAGATGCATCCACCTAGGCAAGTATAAATCTGCATTTAAAAAAAAAACACACTTCTCTTTAAAAACCCCCCTTCAAAAAAAAGAAAAAAGATTGCAAAACATGCAAGGGGAGGGGGCTGCAGCTAAATTGCAAATAAAGTTGTTGTAGACACACACACAAAACCATACAAAATTGGTACAGGTCAATGAATCAAAATCCATAAAGTTGTTGGTGACAATAAAAATGTAATGGCATCTATATAGCGTGGCACGTTTCATGGATACACTTCCAATCTTCAGGAGCAGATGCAATATTATTACCTATAAAGAATGATTACGGTAATATGGATTTACAGTGGGCCTATTTTTTCAAGGGAAAGGAGGATATTATATATAGCAAACATATAACTGAAATAACAAAAGTAATCATAGGTTGCCCACTCATACTTACGGGTAAACCGTGTATCTAGGTGAGAGGCGCTGAGAGCCAAAAATTGGCCGGTGGAGGTAAATACTCAGGCCGGGAGTTGAGGTGGCAAAAAACCCAAGGCACTTGATGAAAAACCAATAGGTGTCCGTGGGTTGGCTCCCCCATGTGTAGATAAGTTGATATAGACCATATCACCTGAATTTATGAATAAAACATTAATTATAATATAAAGGTGTGTATATAATAGGTATAGCTATAGTGCACCTTGTATCAAAGCATACTGCATAGGGTGTGGTGAGTGCTGTTACCAATATAAGTGAAAGTAGTAGTGATGTGGTAGGAATTGACCTAAACTAAGTGCAGAAATGAAAGCGCGGGGTGAAAAACTGAAAAAGATATCTCCCAACTAAGGGGAGCTAGTACTAAGAAGAGATTACCAACCACCAAACCAATATGACTAAAAGGAAACAGACCAACTACCTACCACAGTGCTGCCTAGCATCCTAATCATCCATAGCTGTTGAATGATGCACAATTGACCACTACACCCCAACAGGAAGAAGCTGGTCTGGTTAGAGGGAGTATGAGTTCTCTCAAGTGACCCTGAGTGACCGCCAACGTCATGCGGGTGACTAGCTGGAGGGAAAAGCGCCAACCAAGCAGACCTAACTGCTCAGCAGTGGCACTAAATAATCCTCATGGAAGTAGGGTTGCCACATCATCCCTTTAATCCAGGACACATACTAATTGCCCAGGTTCTGTGTCTGATTAAGGTGGTGATTAAACTCAATGGTGCCTTATCTGCATTAAATTAGCCTCAGAACCTGTGTAATCCATATGTGTCCTGGATTAAAGGATTAAAGGGATGATGTGGCAACCCTACGTGGAAGATGCCAAGATGAACACACAGCGCCGGCGTCATGACGCCACAAAGTGCAGCAAGACGTCCCGCACTGTGTGTGATGGCATCAATGCGCCCCCCCAACCCCCAGATCACCTAGGCAAGGAGGGAAGGGGAGGGCCACCGGTGCTCATTGCAACTCCGGGGACTGAGAACCCCCAGACAATATGTTTCAGCCCCAGGCACCCACAACCAATCCATAGAATCCCGAAGGGTACAGCACAACCAAATGCACAGGTAATACTTGACAAGTTAAAAAACAACCTAAACCCTATCAAAAATAGTATCCCACCAAAAGCCAACTATAATGCTACCAACAGAGGGCAGGACCAAGAATACGCATTAACCAAATTTTCGGAAACGCATGCTTCCATCCCTGTAGTTGACTTAAAAGAGAGAGGGGAAGGGGTTTGGGACTTTGTATGAGACACAAGGGGGTAAATAAAGTGCCTCCATCCCTAAGTACTATTAACAAAAGGAAGGAATGTGGGAGTTTATATGAGGCATGCGCCCGGCTAAGTAACATGAACATGGGGTATCTTTAGGATGTATGTGGAAAATCACATAAGCAAGCATAATATCATCATATTTGCCTTTAGTAAATCAACCTTATTGACTGTCTATATGACTTACTGTAAATATAGCAGTTGTGATGTTGGGGTAATTATGCTCATGTGGTAGATGCATTTTGTGAGTTGTGCCAGTCCACAGTATATTTTAGGGCATGGCAGCCCACATTTATCAAAAAGAATGGAAAAGTTCACATAGAAATCAGTTGCCCACGCAGGGGTTGAAAAATACAACAATTCTCTTCTTACCAGTCCCTATGGCTGTATCACCCAGCTCTCCTGGTTTTCTTGACTCACTTAGCCTTTAGTTGCAACACCCTGCTGCATGAGCCCCCTCCTGGCTTCTAGATAGGGGTTCTGCACCCCGGCTCTCTGGCTGCTGTGTCACCAACTGCACCTGCACTGTGCAGACATATTTGCAGCAGTACTAGTAAATAGCAGCAACTCTCTATCCCTGCAAACACTGGTTGATATTTCCCTATCTGCTCTAGGCCTGTCACTTACTGTAATTATAGAGGTTTTCAGCAGCAATAACAACCTCTCCTTGCAAAGAAAAAGAAAATAAAAATCAGTGATCTCTCCCAATCTACTACATGCCTCCTCAACACACACTAAACAAAAGCTGCTGGAAACTAATACTTTTATAGGAATGGGGCTGAAATTTTAGAAAATCGCAATGATTGGCCCTGTTGAGCCACCTGACCACAGTACAAAGGGCAGAAAGTGCATTGCTGCGAATTGGTTACTATCGGCCTAAATGGCCGCATCTATTTCAATCTACAAAGGCTGAGTATTTCAGGGAATTGAAGCATCCATTTTAAAGGAGTTGTAAAAGCAGAAGGTTTTTTTCATCTTAATGCATTTTATGAATTAAGATAAAAAACTTTTTTGTGTATAGCAGGACGGGGCCGGGGTCAGGGCTCCATGTCTGAATGGACACACAGAGTTCTGACTCGGCTCGGGTGCCCCCATAGAAAGCTGTGGGGGCACTCGATTGGAGGGAGAGGCCAGGAGCAGCAAAGAGGGACCCGAGGAGGATCCGGGCTGCTCTATACAAAACCAACTGCACAGAGGAGGTAAGTATGACATGTTTGTTATTAAAAAAAGACTTTACAATTACTTTAACGTTTGCGGAGGAGACCTTAAAAAACAAATGACTAAACTAAAGAGTTTTGGATACTGACCCTGTATACGTTTTCCTAGGGTAAAACTTTAAGTAGGAGATGAGTCTGTTATTTTCCTAGCCTTGATTCTTCCTAGCCTGGATGATTTTTCAACAAATTATTGTGTTGTTAATTGCATTTACAATTATAGTGTCTGGGTCCCCAGAAAACAAACATTATTTTTTATACCATTTAATACATTTTTTAGAATGTTTATATTTCCTTGTACATGTTACATTTAAATAGTCTATTCCAGAGCGTGTATACATTCTTCTTACATGTACATAAGAATTATTTCTGTCGATTGCTTGAGAAAGAATATCTGAAACGCGTAGCAACGCATTAATTTGCAATTTAACCATTCATTTCCTATTGTTGTAAAAGAGATTAGCAGGGCTTTGCTCAGGGTGGCTTTAATTTGACTATAAATAAACCTTTTGCCTGAGAAAAATGAAATGCAGGCAAGGAGAAAGCTTAAAGAATGGTGATATAATTAAAATGATGAACTGATTATTCTAATTTAGCCATGGGCTCTCCCTCGGTTGGGCAGCTTGATTGCTATTTCACTGATAGTAGCTATTAATTACTCTAGTGTTTCACCAACTGCATGGCACACACTGAAAAGACTAACGTGTCTGATGCTGGAGGTTTGTCCCAATAAACGATTATGACTAACTTTTATACAAAAAACATTCTCTGCCTGTAAATGATTTGTTTTACAGCACAAAGGTTTGTTTCATGCAAATAAACACAGTATAATTCTGTTAAATTTCAAATTAGGCCAGGATTGACAAAACTGCAGCCAGAAAGACTGGTATACTGTATGGTCAATGTAAGAAAAGACTTGACTGTTATAGTATAGTGCTTTTTCTTATGAAGACTTGTAGTCCTAACTTAGCAAAAGGTTGGATTGTAGTTTTCCTGAACAGTTTAATTGGACAGAAGATAACTTTTTCTACAAAATATGACACACGCAGTTTGTGGAAAGCATCATTCTAATATTTGCTTGTAACTAGTGTTGAGCGAACCCGGACTGTAACGTTCGGGTCCGTACCGAACTTTAGGGTGTCCGTGGCACGGACCCGGACCCGGACATTTCAAAAATCGTTCGGGTTCGGTCCGGGGTTCTGCTATTTTACTCCACGTGTTGAGAAGCTGCAGGGCAGCCAATCAACAAGCGTTTCACTGGTTTGCCCTTAGAAGCCATCACAGCCATGCCTACTAATGGCATGGCTGTGATTGGCCGGTGCATCATGTGACCCAGCCTCTTTATAAGCTGGAGTCACAGTGCTGCAGTCACATGCTCCTTGGGTTAGTATAGGGAAAGGTAGCTGACGGCGTGAGGGACAGATTTTAGCCATTTTAAGACCTGATCCTGCATCCTGAGATAGATTACTTTACTACTGCTGTCTGTGCTGTTGCTCTGAGGACAGATAGCAGAAATTAGAG
>BLSH010541498.1:686752-701843 GCA_018402905.1 Glandirana rugosa
AAAATTGGTGAAGGGCTGTCCTGAGGACGTCATATGACGTCCAGTCAGGATAACTAAGCCACTTCCTGGTCGTCATTTTGCATACGGCGGTCGGGAAGTGGTTAAAAATGAAAGCAATGTCCCCCCGATATAGATCCATTGTCAAACAATCACAAAACCCGCCACCACCGGACCCGGAAAAAGAAAAAAAAGCTCCGCCATGAAGGCTAACTGCCGATTGCAGGCTCTGCCGCTTGACAGTTCTCATATAGTAAAGGGGCATGGCCACCTGGCGACATCACCTGGTGGCACTGACCCAGCATGCATCATGGAGTGGAAGAGAGGAAGCAGTGGCCCAGCCAAAGGTCAGGGCCACAAGCAGACAGGGACAGACAGGAGAGCACGCCAAGGTCAGGGTATCAAGCAGATAGGAGAACAGAGAACAAGCCAAAGGTCGGGGTATCAGGCAGGCAGGTATAGTCAGAACAAGCCAAAGGTCGGAAAACGGAAATGGACTCAGAGCATACGACAGGAACAAACACACACAAAACATTGATTGGCAAGGAGGCTTTGCATCACATGGTCTTAAATAGCGTTTCCTTAATTGGAGACGGGGGTGGAGTTCACTGAGAGGAGATTACTTAGCCCACAGGTGGTGATGTGTACGGCCTCTAGGTTGACACAACCAAAGAGGTAAGCAAACAGACAGGACATGAATGTTACTATGGGTTCATGACAGTACCACCTCTCTTACGAGGCCTCCCCCCTCCCCCACCTAGGCCCAGGCTTGGAGGGAAATCTCAAATAAAACCTCCTCACCAGGTGAGGTGTAAATACATCAGATGCAGGGATCCAAGACCTCTCCTCAGGACCAAACCCTTTCCAATGCACAAGGTACGGAAGAATGCCTTTGCAGAGCCGGAAGTCCAGGACTAAGCTAACCTCGTACTCCTGACCATCCTCCGAGACCGGAACCGTGGTAGGGAGAGGACGAGAGAACTTATTGAGGACTAAATGTTCCAGAAGAGAAACATGAAAGGATAAGCGGCACTGATGGGTACTCATAGACGGCACTGATTGGCACTCATAGGCGGCACTGGGCACTGATAGGTGGCACTGATGGGCACTAATGGGTGGGCACTGGTAGGTGGCACTGGTGGGCACTGATATGTGGCACTGGTATGCACTGATAGGGGCACTGGTACGCACTGATGTGCGCACTGGTGGGCAGATGCACTGATAGGGGCCCATTCTTTGGTGGTCTAGGGTGGCATCTGAAGGTGGCACTGAGTGCCATCCATATTGGGCACTGTGCCCCTTACCTGGTGGTCTAGGGTGGTCTCCCTGGTGGTCCAGATTGGCTCCCTGGTGGTCCCTGGTCGGCTCCCTGGTGGTCCTGGGTGGACACATTGCTGGTGGTCCCTGGGCAGACTCCCTGGTGGTCTAGGGTGGCGATCCTAGGGGAAGTTGTGCTGATAAACCATTAGCACAAACCCCCCCTGTCAGGAGAGCAGCTGATCGGCTCTCCTCTACTTAGGTCTGCAGACCCAAGTACAGGAAAAGCCGATAAACGGCTTTCCTGCGTTACACTGTGACCAGCCGTGATTGGTCACGGCTGATGACATGGTAAAGTGCTATAGATGGAAGCACTTTACCAAGATCGGTAATGCGGGGGGTCAGACTGACCCTCCACACCACCGATTGCTGTGATGCACGCCCCCCCAGACGCATGCCGGCATGTTAACCTGAGGATGTCACAAGACGCCCAGTCAGGATAACTGAACCACTTCCCTGCCGTTGTTCAGCATACGGCGGTCGGGAAGTGGTTAAACGAACCAGATTCAACTTAGCAATTATAGAGTACGGACCAATGAATCTTGGGGAACGTTTCAGAGAAGGAACCCTGAGTTTGATGTTCCTGGTAGAAAGCCAGACCTTGTCTCCAATCTGTAGAGAAGTCAGTTTACGCCTGCGACGGTCGGCAAAACCCTTAAACTTATCAGCCGCTGCCCAGAGGGAATCATGAGCCTCACCCCAAATGGTATTGAATGATTGCTGAACAGTAGCCAAAGCTGGAATGTCCAGAGAACTGGTCATAAGAGGAGGAAGCTAAGGGTGTCTTCCATAAACTGTGAAAAATGGGGTCTTCTGAGAACTGGTGTTAACATGAATATTGTGAGAGAATTCTGCCCACGGGAGTAGAGAGGACCAGTCATCGTGATGAGCAGAGACTAAGGTGTGGAGGAACTCCTGATTAACCCTCTCAGTCTGTCCATTGGATTGAGGATGGTAAGAAGAAGAAAAATGCAAGACAATATTGAGGGACTTGCAAAGAGCTCTCCAGAAGTGGGATGTAAATTGAACCCTCCTGTCCGAAACAATATGAAAAGGAGCCCCATGGAGGCAGAGGATTTCTCGAACAAAGATGGAGGCCAAAGCAGGAGCAGAAGGGAGACTATGAAGGGAAACAAAATGAGTCATCTTGGAGAACTGATTGATTACCACCCAAATGACTGTATTCTTTTCAGATGGTGGAAGATCGGTGATGAAATCCATATCCATGTGAGTCCAGGGCTCCTTCGGAATGGGCAAGGGCATGAGCAGACCAGCAGGAGCTTGTGTGGAGGACTTAGACTGGGCACAAACATGGCACGCCTTTACATAGCCTTTAACATCCGAAAGGAGAGTAGGCCACCAGTTGTGGCAACTGATGAGCTGAAGGGATGGGAGGAACCCAGCATGACTTGATACATTGGAATCATGCCCCCAACGAAGGATCTTAGGTCTTAGTTCTGTGGGGACGAAGGACTTCCCAGGAAGAATTTTAGACTCCAGAGTGGTGGAATGGGCAAGAATACATCTGGTCGGAATGATCAGCTCAGGTTCAGAGGTGGGCTCCTCATCCAGCGTGTCAAAAGACCTTGAGAGTGCATTAGCTCAACTGTTGCAGGAACCAGGTTTGTATGTGATGGTTAAATTGAAACGGGAAAAGAACAAACTCCACCTGGCCTGTCTGGGTGTTAGGAAAGAAAAGATTTGCCTGGTGAAGTCAGGCCATGTTCTGGACTTTTTTGCCGAGTTTTGCAGTTCACCAAATAGCTCTATTTAAGCTCCCTGCACCTGTCAGCAGGTGCTGTCCGTTCTACAGCGTCTGAGTACCTGTGAGCTTCAGCTCTCCTACCTGAAATCTGCTTCCTGTGTTGTTCCTGTGTACCGACCCGGCTTGCTCTGACCTGCTTCCTATCTGCTTGCACCGACCCCGGCCATCTATGACCATCCGCTTGTCCGACCCTTCTGTACCTTGCCGCCAGCCTGTGAACGAACTCTGCTTGGACTTTGACTATTCTTCTGCCTGCCCCTTCTGTGCCTCTCTGATCCGCCAGTTGCCGACCCAGCCTGCACGACCACTCTTCTGTCTGCACGACCTTCTGGAGCCTAACATCACCACCAGTGACCATCCAGCCCTCGTGCCATCCTGCACTCTGGGACTTCCTGTTTACACTACCAGGGGTCCCAGAATCAGGTGTGTAAGAGTGGTTGTTCCCTGCTAAGACAGACTCCACCACCAGGATCGTGACACTGGGATTCAGTCGTTTAACATTCTGTAAGTACTGTAAATGTTTATGATCAGTGAAGATCGTTATGGAGTGAGGGGAACCCTCCAAGAGATGATACCATTCCTCTAACGCCAATTTAATTGCAAGAAGCTCCCGATCGCCAGTAGCATAATTTTTCTCTGAGAAAATTTTTTGGAGAAAAACGCACATGGTTGTAGTTTATTCTCACATAATTGAAGAAGCACCGCTCCTACTCCAGTAGAGGAAGCATCTACTTCAATAAAAAATGGGTCCCCAGGATTAGGTCTCCTAAAGAGAGGACCAGAAACAAAAACTCATTTCAGATCATGGAAAGCAGCGGCAGTTTCAGGAGGCCATTCCTTGGCATTAGCACCTTTCTTGGTCAAGGCAATAATAGGCACAGCAATAGAAGAGTAGTTCTTAATAAATTGCCTATAATAATTGGAGAACCCAAGTAATCGCTGTGTGGCCTGAGGCTGGCAGGAAGAGGCCAGTTGGTAATGGCCGAGACCTTTTCGGGATCCATACGAAGACCCAAACTGGAGACAAAGCATCTCAGACAGTACCTCAGAACATTCAAAAGAACATTTCTCCTGCTTGGCATACAGGTTATTTTCCCTAAGGTGCTGGAGTACAACCCGGAAATGGTTTCTGTGGACAAGCAGATTTTCCAAAAAGATTAGAATGTCATCCAGATAGATGACCACAAATTGATACAGCAAATCCCTGAAGACCTCATTGGTGAAGTTTTTAAATACAGCTTGGGCATTACACAGCCCAAAGGGCATAACCAGGTATTCATAATCCCGTATCTGATGTTAAACACGGTTTTCCATTCGTCACCCTCAATCAATGCAAGGTATTAAGGTGCCATTCTTTTTGTCAACGAAAAAGAATCCTGCTCTCGCTGGTGACGAGGATCTCCGAATGAACCCTTTCTCTAGGTTTTCAGTGACATACTCTGACATGGCCTGAGTCTCAGGGATGGACAGAGGATAGGTACCCCTGGGCAGAGTCACTCCTGGAACAAGGTCAGTGGCACAGTCAAAGGACCTGTGAGGAGGAAGCACTTCAGCTGATTTCTTGCAGAAGACATCCCGGAAATCGCTATATGCAGTGGGAAAGGTAGAAAAAACTGACATGGTGGCAACAGGAAATCTCTCCTTCGGGACCACCTTGAGTAGACAGGACAAAAAACAGGAGGAACCCCAAGCCAATATCTGCCCGGAAGTCCAGTCAACATGTGGAGAATGGAGCTGTAACCAGGGAAGACCCAATATGATGGGGATTGAGGCCTTAGGTAGGACAAGAAAGGATATCTCCTCCTGGTGGAGTATTCCTACTGACATCTTAACTAGAAGGGTCTGGAAGCGGATAGGACCCCCTGGAAGAACTGTACCATTGATTGCCGAGACCATCAATGGAGTGGCAAGAGGCAAAAGGGTAAGCTTCATGGAAGAAGCCGTTTTCCAGTCCATAAAATTGCCAGCAGCTCCAGAATCTAGGTATGCCAGGACCGAATGAGAAGAAGCACCGATGTGAAGGAACACTAACAGAAGGAGACGTGAAGGTGAGGTTTCTGGGTCCAATACTTCACCTTCCATACGTATTCCAGACCCGAGCGAAAGTGCGCCCCGCAGTGTCAACATTTGGCCGGCAAGAGGCCCAGTAAACAAAGGAGTCACCAAATGATCCAAAGTAATGCTGGGGAGGAACGTGAAAACAGAACAAAAGGCGAGGACCAACAGATAGCGAAAAATGAGATGATTCGGGTCTACCTAAATGCAATATTTCTCATCCAAAAAACCCATCCCATGGACAGCAATGGCTGTGCCAATGTTGAAAGAGTATGTGGTTAAAATCAAACCAGCGGACAAAGGAAAGGGCGGAAGACCCTTAAAAATTGGAATATGCTGTGGTAGATGGGAATCATCTAATTTTTCACTATCTGTTCATCCTGACCTATTATTCTGTTTTCAGGTTCCTCCCCAGAGTTAGTTTGGAACATCAGTGACTCCTTCAGCTGAATCTCCTCAGATCAGTTGGACGTGCCTGAGCACAGCCTTTTCCTAAAGTTCAAGATCCACCCAGTCACCTCAGGTCTTTGTAGCCAATCTTAAGGGAGACACTTAACTTCCCTTTTAGGTTCACACCCACAGTGATGCAATGCTTCCAGCAGCCAAGGCTTCCTTTCTCTAAAGGAGGTTCAGGGGATCTTCATTATGCTTTTGATTTTTCTTGGTGATTTAACACTCCCCGTTAATCTTTTTGAGTCAGCAAGTTGCTTTACTATCCATACAAACTGGGTCTCAGAAAGTATGTCTTTTGCACAAAGGGACATTTGAGACAGAACAGATATCCTGGGACAATAGAGGTGGTGGTTAGCCATGTCAGCAGTACTGGGGATTGTGCAGGTGGTAGGGAGCATAATGAAACTAAAACAGGAGCGTGTCAGTGAGGGTGAAAGGAGACTCAAAAACTTAAGCAGGTTATCAGTTACTAGGCCTGTTATGACTGGCAGAAGTTGCGATCCTAAAATTTATTTTTTTCTTAATCTCAGAAGCAAAATACTTTTGTTATTTGACATGCATGTTTGCAAGAAAGGACCACTAGAACTAAATGCAGAGTGGGAAGCCACAGGGAGGAGTCTTCCTACAAAAATAGAGCTACATCCCTCAGTTATGTTAACCACTTGCTGACCCTCTACAGTACTGTCTACTTTCCAAAATGGGGTCATGAGGTTTGTACTGTCCTGGCATTTTGGGGCCTAAAGAAATCAGTCAGTAAATTAGGATTGATCAATTTTAAATATATACAGTATCTCACAAAAGTGAGTACACCCCTCACATTTTTGCAAATATTTTATTATATCTTTTCATTTGACAACACTAAAGAAATTACACTTTGCTACAATGTAAAGCAGTGAGCGTACAACTTGTATAACAGTGTCATTTTGCTATCCCCTCAAAATAACTCAACACACAGCCATTAATGTCTAAACCACTGGAAAAAAAAGTGAGTACACCCCGAAGTGAAAATGTCCAAATTGGGCCAAAAATGTCAATATTTTGTGTGGCCATCATTATTTTCCAGCACTGCCTTAGCCCTCTTGGGCATGGAGTTCACCAGAGCTTCAAAGGTTGCCACTGGAGTCCTCTTCCATGACGACATCACAGAGCTTGTGGATGTTAGAGACCTTGCGCTCCTCCAACTTCCGTTTGAGGTTGCCCCACAGATGCTCAATAGGGTTTAGGTCTGGAGACATGCTTGACCAGCCCATCACCTTTACCCTCAGTTTCTTTAGCAAGGCAGTGGTCGTCTTGGAGGTGTGTTTTGGGTCGCTATCATGTTGGAATACTGCCCTGCGGCCCAGTCTCCGAAGGGAGGGGATCATGCTCTGGTTCAGTATGTCACAGTACATGTTGGCATTCATGATTCCCTCAATGAACTATAGCTCCCCAGTGGCGGCAGCACTCATGCAGCCCCAGGCCATGACACTCCCACCACTATGCTTGACTGTAGGTAAGACACACTTGTCTTTGTACTCCTTACCTGGTTGCCGCCACACACGCTTGAACCACCTGAACCTGAACCACCACACACGCTTGAACACCATCTGAACCAAATACATTTATCTTGGTTTCATCAGACCACAGGACATGGTTCCAGTAATCCATGTCCTTAGTCTGCTTGTCCTCAGCAAACTGTTTGCGGGCTTTGTTGTGCATCATCTTTAGAAGATGCTTCCCTCTAGGACAACAGCCATGCAGATCAATTTGATGGAGCGTGCGGAATATGGCCTGTGCACTGACAGGCTGATCCCCCACCCCTTCAACCTCTGCAGCGATGCTGGCAGCACTCATATGTCTATGTCCCAAAGGCAACCTTCAGATATGATGCTGAGCACGTGCACTCAACTGTTTTGTTAAATAAAATTGCAGAGTATGCAATGGGAGGAAAAGGAGTGGGACTTTGAATGAAACATGTGGTTGTCATATCGTACCATTGATGAATAAAATAAAAAGAGCATTAAATAAGTAGATTGATTTATTAATGTACAAAAACAGGTAATTATTCACATATGGTCACAGAAGTGATCCAAATTGATAAAACATGGTATACAGTAATAATAATATAACATTGCATAACAAAAAGTTCAATTTCATATTACAGGTGATACTCGAAAATTTAGAAAATCATGCAAAAGTTTATTTATTTCAGTAATGCAACTTAAAAGGTGAAACTAATATATGAGATAGACTCATTACATGCAAAGCAAGATAGTTCAAGCCGTGATTTGTCATCATTGTGATGATTATGGCTTACAGCTCATGAAAACCCCAAATCCACAATCTCAGAAAATTAGAATATTGTGAAAAGGTGCAATATTCTAGGCTCAAAGTGTCCCACTCTCATCAGCTAATTAAGCCATAACACTTGCAAAGGGTTCCTGAGCCTTTAAATGGTCTCTCAGTCTGGTTCAGTAGGAATCACAATCATGGGAAAAACTGCTGACCTGACAGTTGTGCAGAAAACCATAACTGACACCCTCCATAAGGAGGGAAAGCCTCAAAAGGTAATTGCAAAAGAAGTTGGATATTCCCAAAGTGCTGTATCAAAGCACATTAATAGAAAGTTATGTGGAAGGGAAAAGTGTGGAAGAAAAAGGTGCACAAGCAGCAGAGATGACTGCAGCCTGGAGAGGATTGTCAGAAAAAGGCCATTCAAAGGTGTTGGGGAATTTCACAAGGAGTGATCTGAGGCTGGAGTCAGTGCACCAAGAGCCATCACACACAGACGTATCCTGGACATGGGCTTCAAATGTCGTATTCCTCTTGTCAAGCCGCTCCTGAACAACAAACAACGTTAGAAGCGTCTTACCTGGGCTAAAGAAAAACAGACCTGGTCTGTAACTCAGTGGTCCAAAGTCCTCTTTTCTGATGAGAGCAAATTTTGCATCTCATTTGGAAACCAAGGACCCAGAGTATGGAGGAAGAATGGAGAGGCACACACTGCAAGATGCTTGAAATCCAAGTGAAGTTTCCACAGTCTGTGTTGATTTGGGGAGCCATGTCATCTCCTGGTGTTGGTCCACTGTGCTTCATTAAGTCCAGAGTCAACGCAGTCGTCTACCAGGAGATTTTGGAGCACTTCATGCTTCCTTCCGCAGATGAGCTCTATGGGGATGCTGACTTCATTTTCCCGCAGGACTTGGCAACTGCCCACACTGCCAAAAGCACCAAAACCTGGTTCAATGACAGTGGGATTACTGTGCTTGATTGGCAAGCAAACTCGCCTGACCTTAACCCCATAGAGAATCTATGGGGCATTGCAAAGAGAAAGATGAGAGACATGAGACCCAACAATGTAGAAGAGCTGAAGGCCACTATTGAAGCATTCTGGTCTTCCATAACACCTCAGCAGTGCCACAGGCTGATAGCTTCCATGCCACGTCGCATTGAGGCAGTAATTGCTTTCAAAAGGGGCCCAAACCAAGTACTTAGTACATATGCATGCTTATGCTTTTCAGAGGTCTGATATTGTTGTATGTACAATCCTTGTTTTATTGATTGCATGTAATATTCTAATTTTCTGAGGTTGTGGATTTGGGGTTTTCATGAGCTGTAAGCCATAATAATCACAATTATGACAAATCACGGCTTGAACTATCTTGCTTTGCATGTAATGAGTCTATCTCATATATTAGTTTCACCTTTTAAGTTGCATTACTGAAATAAATGAACTTTTGCATGATATTCTAATCTTTCCAGTATCACCTGTATGTACACAATTAGTATTAGAATTGCACAGTAAAAGCTGCATGGCCCATGACCCAAAATTCCTGGGATATTAACCCTATAAAAATAGTAATGAGTCATCAGACACAAATTTGCGGCAGAAACACGACAATGTTATCTCAACGCGTTTCGTAGCTAGGAGGGCCACTCATCAGGAGCAAGCCTAATATAATCTGCAAAAAACTCAACTGCTTTGGCGAGGCCTTTTCCGAGTGGAATCTGTCCTGTTAAACTGCTGTATAGTCTAGGCCGACGTGCTTCAGCTCAGTTTTAGGGTCTTGGCAATCTTCTTATAGCCTAGGCCATCTTTATGTAGATCAACAATTCTTTTTTCAGATCCTTTGAGAATTCTTTGCCATGAGGTGCCATGTTGAACTTCCAGTGACCAGTATGAGAGAGTGTAAGCGATAACAACAAATTTAACACACCTGCTCCCTATTCACACCGGAGACCTTGTAACACTAACGAGTCACATGACGCCAGGGAGGGAAAATGACTAATTGGGCCCAATTTGGACATTTTCACTTAGGTATGCACTCACTTTTGTTGCCAGCGGTTTCGACTTTAATGTCTGTATGTTGAGATATTTTGAGGGGACAGCAAATTTACACTGTTATACAAGCTGTACCTTCACTACTTTACATTGTAGCAAAGTGTCATTTCTTTAGTGTTGAAAAGATATAATAAAATATTTACAAAAATGTGAGGGGTGTACTCACTTTTGTGAGATACTGTATATACCAAAATTTTTAGATGCTATAACTTTCACACAAACCAATTATTATACACAATTTTTTTATTTTATTTTTTTTTACCAAAGACATGTAGCAGAATACATTTTGGCCTACATTTATGAAGAAATTTGATTTTATTGGACAGAAAGTACAAAGTGTTTTTTTTTTCAAAATGTTTGGTCTTTTTCATTTATATAATAATTAAAAATTAAAAAAAAACAATGGTGAGCAAATACCACCAAAAGAAAGCTATATTTGTGTAAAATAAATTATATAAATTTCATGTGTGTACAGTGCTGCATGACTGTGCTATAGCCAGTTAAAGTAGCGCAGTACTGAATAGCAAAAAATGCCCTGGTCATGAAGAGGGTCCGGAGCTCAAGTGGTTAAAACAGTACCAAGAGGTCTAAATGGGGAGACACTAGCTGAACTATATCTTATTAAAAAGAGCCATGCCCTCAGATATTGGTTACAAATTCAACAAATTGGCCAGTGGCACAATTTTGTGAGCTTCTTTTTTCACAGCGTAGCGCTCATTCAATTCAAAGACACTTCTCACAAGAATTCTGCATTCCTCTTGTCCTATTTTTTCCCAAAATAATATATATATATATATATATATATATATATATATATATATATATATATATACTTTAATAGCTGAAGCCTTTAGGTAAAGGTGGGCAACAATTTTTCTGTAGCATCACAGTCTGATGCCAGCACCAACAGGCCTTAAAGTGTAACTAAAGGCAAAGGTTTGTTAGTTTTGGATGGAATGGAGAGACATTGGAACACCCAGGACCGGGACAAAACATAGGCCCGGCATTTTAGACTGGGCAGCCCGATTGGTGGGTGGTAAGGCAGGTGTTCGCATGGGTGGTCGTGACAGGATATTCTGAGAAACATCCAAGTCCAGCTAAGAGACATCCCCATATAGCAAAGGGACATCCCCACCCAGCAAAGAGACAACCCCAGTTCAGCAAGGATACATCTCAATCTAGCAAAGAGACAGCCCCAGACCAGCAAAGAGACAGCCTCAGTCCAGCAAAGAGACAGCCTCAGCCCAGCAAAGAGACAGCCTCAGACCAGTAAAGAGACAGCCCCAGACCAGCAAAGAGACAGCCTCAGACCAAAAAAGAGACAGCCTCAGACCAGCAAAGAGACAGCCCCAGACCTGCAAAGAGGCAGCCTCAGACCAGCAAAGAGACAGCCCCAAACAAGCAAAGAGACAGCCTCAGTCCAGCAAAGAGACACTTCTTCACTGTGTAAAAGAGACACTGACCAGACTAAGCTTTGCCCAAAATCATGTTTTATATGTGCATTTACACAAACAGGCAAGCATCACTTTTTTTGCTGTCCAGGCCCTGGTGTCTGCGGCTGCAGAAACACCTTTCCGACATTAGGCAGAAGGGGACTTCTGCAGGCAGCTCCTTCCCCTTCAGGGTCACCTGACCCCCTTCATTTCTGTCCCCCTGTCTGAGCTGAATAGTCGGTCGCGGTGAGGCCGGATTAGCAGCGCAGGGCCTAGTAGCAGCCCAGCTGCCTTGGGAGTAGGCGGTGGGGACTGGGAACCGGCTGGAAGGACATGAATGCAGCCCTCTCTGCGGAGTCATCGGCGGAGAAGCTGGCAGTGGGTTAGCAGGGCCGGTGTCAGGAATTGGCAGAGTCAGGCCCCAAAATGACATGCAGCCCGGTGGCCGCGGCCCACCGGGTATAAGCCCGGTGTGCCTTATGGCCAGTCCAGGCCTGGGAACACCTGTCAAGTTTTTATTGCTGTCTGTACCCCTGAGATTCACCCTCTCTATTTGATCCATTTACCATTATCATTGAAAGTGAAAGTAAAAGAAAATCCCAAATTTTGGGTTGTTACCAGAAAAGTAATGGGGGGAAATCTTCCTATGGAGACACTAGTTCTGATGACTTGGGGCTCCCCAATTCCCTTAAATTTGCAGGGATTTCCTACCACTTTCTGTTTGGCTATGGGAAAGGAAGTGAAGGGAAATTTCTGCAATGGGACACAGATGGCAAAAAAAAAAATCTGACAGGGGTTATAACCCTCCCAGTGCTTATCCAAAATGAAAAAAAAGCTATCTTCCTAAAAATATTACAGCAATAGCCTTACTACCTGCACAGAGTTTGCATGTTTTTCTTGTTCCTGTGTGGGTTTCCTCCGGGTACTCTGGTTTCCTCCCACACTCCAAAGACATGCAGGTAGGTTAATTGGCTCCTGTCTAAATTGGCCCTACTATATGTATGTACAAATGTGAGTTATGGATCCTTAGCTTGTAAGCTCCTTGAGGGCAGGGACTGATGGGAATGCACTGTGTAAATTGAAGGCACTATATAATGTAATGGAAATTTGAGCCCTGAAAATAATAGACATTATTATTAATGTGACTTGGAGTGAGCTTTCAATGACTCTAGAGTTTCAGAATATTGCTTGGGTATGCTTAGAAACAAAAGGGGACACTCTACATAGCTGTGGAATTTTATCTGGAGTAGCGATCTGACAAAAGCCTCTTCTCTGGCCATTTGGTAGCATCATTTATGGACCATGTGGAATGTCACTTCAAAGGAGGTGGGAGGTGGGAACGGAACAAGAATTACTTGACCATAGCCTAAGAGTGCCTCCCCATCCCCCATTGATTCAATGTGGCAGTTTTAGCATATATGAGAGGGAGTGCTTCTATCTGGATGGGTGGGAGTGGGGCGGGGGGTATAAAAGTAGTAAACAGCTTCCCCTTTCTCTTTGGCTCGTGATCTCTTTTGGCTTGTAGCAATCATGGGAACGTAAGTTTATTTTCTTTGTGTGTAACTTCATCTTTCTGTAATTGTCTTTGTTCATTGGCAACACTATATTTGTAGCATCACTGCTTTTAAGGTTTTACCAGCTACGTTATATTTGGTTATATTTGATTAATCAAAAGTTTCTTTTCTGTATGAATTAAATTAAATCTTTATTTTTTAGCACAGTTGGACAAAGGTTGTAACGACTTATTTTATCTATCGGTAAGCGAATAAGTGAGGTAGGTAGAAATCGCCAAAATAGATGGTGCCCCGTGTGAGGAGTTTCAACGTTTGGGTGAATGTTATTTCTTGTATGGAAGACAGAGCTGATCTATAAAGTTCTAACTCCAAAAACACTAAACATTTTTTTATGTCCTTTGTTTGTTTTAACCTCTGTCTGAATACCCAGACTAGCAAACTTCTTAGAACTTTCTTTTTTTTTACCTTTTGTCTGTACTGATACTGTGATGAGTCTGATTTTGAATAGTATATATAAAATACAATTGTACTGAGAGTGAATGAGAAAACATCCTAGTTACAGGAGGGTGTAAGTGTGAATGATAAGGGCTCCATTTAGTCTCTTGGAGGCACTGGAAAAGGATCTGCCAAAAAGCAGTACCAGGTGACCCTTGAATGAGATTAAGCCAGGCTTTGTGTTTGAAATGCACCTGTTGGCCTAAGTAACACTGAATGATCTTGATGTGTATTCATTTGCCTTCTTTTGTAATCTACTAACTGTAAGCTTTGAAATTAGACCTGTGAACACTGGCTATATTGTAACTGCTGTGAACCATATTGCAAATAAGTTGTGCCTCAAATAATTGCCTTCCGTACACCAAGCATTTATATATTTTCTTGATTGTCCAAGTTTGTGCTATTTTTTTCTTGAGAAAATAGGACTAATAGTCTTATTTTAAGCAATTTTTTAGAATACTTCGTAAAAGTCCACGAGGAAGATTGAACTATTAACGAGTTCGGGAAATCCCCAGGCTCTTTTGACGGATTATAGTCAAGAACAGGGAAAAAGTTAAAATATTGTTCTGACAAGTAGTAAAAAGCACCAAAGGTGACTGTCAACCCAATCACTGGCAATTAGCTAACTCTGGGAAGACAACCATCTTTCAGAGTCCGATATCCATAAGGATGGATAAAAGTATCAACTCGAGGAGGGCGTCTAAGTGTGGTAAACCCTACCAACTGACCCCAAAGGAAGAGATGATAGATAAATATGGGCCCTGGATGGTAAAATATATTCGGGATTTGGAATGTTGGACTGGATAGAAGTTTTCTAAGAAAGGTACATTCAAGCTTGGCACATGGGAACAGCTGTGGTCTGCTCATCAGAAGATGGCGTGGCCAAATGAAAAAGATGCTTGGGCTATATGGATGTTGGAGTCAATGAATAGGGCAGAGGAAATGAAAGTTTTGACTATGGGATTTCAGGAGAAATCATTCCAAACAATACTTGAACATAGTGACAAGCAGAAACTGTCAAAACCCCAAAGTTGTGGCAGTGATGGAGCAACAAGGAGCAATTGTCAGGACTTGGGCCTTATGCAGTTGCCCAGTCCTTGTCAGCAAAGTGCTCAGGTGGTGATATTAACTGTCACCTTTCGGTGGCTGACAAAAAGGGAGAACCACAAAATAACAAGGTTGATACCCCAGTAAAAAGTGAATTACAGGGGGATTGAGAGGCACAGGAAGAGGAAGGCAGAGCAGCAAGGCAATAATTGCATAATTGGGATATTGTTTACAGGTTTTTTCCCTCCACCAGGTGTGCACTATACACCAGTGGTGCACGCAATTTATTTATTCAAGTTTATTCATTTAGATTTGGCATAAATAGTTGGTGCACAGAATTTGGGTGTTTTTTGCACATTTTTTTGCACATTGTTTAGAAATATTTATGACACTATAAGTGTAGAAGATTTGCGCTGCCTCTCCATGCTGACCTTTTACCTCATACCTCAAAGAAACAAATTGTTTTGAGGTTGGGCTAGCTGCATTTCTCATTATTGATTAGATTGGCAGTGCCTATCCAGAAAGATCTTTGTGGCGCTGAGTACAATATAAAGGTTTTTTTTATCTGTCATTAACCACTTGCCGACCGCCGATCGGAGATTGACGGCGGCAAAGTGGCTCTGTAACGCAAACCGCCGTAATATTACGGCGGCTGCATTACAGACATACTGTGAGCGCGCGCGCGCCGCCGGAG
>BLSH010541498.1:737941-755039 GCA_018402905.1 Glandirana rugosa
CAAACTAACTGGGGGGAAGTTCAAAACTAATCTTAGAAAGTATTATTTTACTGAAAGGGTGGTTGATGATTGGAATAAACTACCAACAGAGGTTGTGCGACAGTCAACAGTGAATGGCTTCAAACATGCTTGGGATAAACATAAATCCATAGTCAAACAACAAGGTTAATGTAAAAAAAAATAAAAAAAATAAATAAAAAGGGGCAGACTCGATGGACTACTCAGTCTTTTTCTGCCGTCACTTTTCTATGTTTCTATGTTTCACTTATGAACTATGCTTTTATGAACTCTTGAATCTTGCTTAATGACTGTTTGACCCTTGATGCTTCTGGGGGGAAGGGGGGGTGGCCATTTTTGAAATCATGCAACATTCTCCCGGATGTCGGGGTGCGGTGTCAAGCCAGCCGAGGGTGCACTCCCCCTTGATAGGGGGCAGAGACTATGCAATCTTATGGGGCAATGTTACCTGTTGATATGATTTTTGTTTTCTGTATTTTCCCTTTTTTTTCTCTCTTCTATTGTTTTTGTTCACTCGTCACTGCAGACTAAGAAACGAGTCTATGTGAGATGGGAATACCACGCTACCTGAGTAGTAAGTTGCAGCTGCCAGCACGACAATCACCAAAATTGGAAAATAATATTACAAGCAGAGAGTGCGGCGCTAGTGGTATGAGAAATCAAATTGCATGGATAAAATTATACTTCACAGTATAAATTAGGCACAAGATGATTATGTAGACCGTATGTTGGTACACAAAATTGTCTAGAGCATGAATATGGAGGAACCACAGTATAGATGGAGAATAAAAGTCCACAATAAAGTCTGTCTCTTAATTATTATAGTGATATTTCTTCCTCAAAATTAAGACTTTAGGTGGTCAGTCCTCCAAATGACGGGTGATTGAAGTGAGTAAGGCACCAGCAGAAGATATGTAGACTTGCTATTCACAGTCCAAGTGATTCAAGCAGACGTAGTGATTATGAAGTGACAAGTGGTATAATTAGTGTTCCAAACAGTGATTACCCAGGAAAGGATGAAAAGTGGGTGCACTTACCAGAAGCTGGTAATCAGCCAGCAGAAGTGATTTGGAGACCCAAAGGGGTAGATGGGTGGAAGCAGTTCCTTCTGAAGATCCTTGGTCATCTACTTCTATGTCCTCCTCGGGTATAGTTATCCATATGATAGAGGATGGGGACACTCGAACAGATGGATATTTAAAAGAAAAAGAGGTGCTCCATAGCGTAATCCAGTTTAAAAGGAATTTATTAACAATGTGGTTAAAAACACTTACATTTTTATAGGGTTAAAACTGAGCTCAAATATAAGAAATCCGAATGCAGTTAATCAGGGGACGGGACCCAACGCGTTTCGTTTCAGTAAACGTCTTCTGGGGTGTCCCCCCCTGTGATCACTGCTCAAATAAATAGGGGGAAATGTGGTAAATTACCCCTCCCACCAATTAGGATGGTGGGGGTCCGTGCACCAGATTTTCCAAGATGGCGCCCGTGGATGTTAAAAGAGTGTATTGCTAAATGTCCCAAAAGAATAGAGCCCGGTGTGGGGGAGTGAAATAGTATACACAGGCTATGAACGCCCGGCTACATGTTAACCATAATCAATAAAAACCGGGATAGAAGGAGAGTGGGATTAGACCTACTATGCTGACACTGATCCGCCTCCTACATGGAGGACCAATCAGGAGGTCAGTGGCTAGAAGATGTCACATCCAGGAAGTGACGCCGAATGTCCGTCCCGGAAATGACGCAAGGTACTCAGAGCGCGGGCTTCAGTGGAGGGTGGAACGGCGCCGTCGCCTGAACCAATCACGTTTCATGTTGAGAGAAAGGGGCAACCACATCAGGGACATCACTAAATAATGACGTGAACTGCACGTCTGTTACCTCGGGCGCCATGCTGTGGACTATGGGACGGACCAACCATTACAATCAGACAACAATATAATAATACAAACGGGAAGACATGTAAAAAATTGGTAAAAATTAATAAAAATGAATGAGGAATCATGGGATCAGAAAAAATTGAGATAATAATTGTGAGGATGCCTAGTCACAGTGAATGCTCGCTGAAAAGTTGAAAGGTCATAGTTGTAAAGAATCAAATGTATAAAAAGTATTATAGCTATTAAAATAATATACCAAGGAAGATGAAATTACCTCATCAGCTATACATATTTTAAAACCGTATAGTTTTTTATTATTTTTTTAATAAACCATTGCATATAAATATTGCGTGATTAAATAAATGAGTACAGTAGCTGTTGAGATGACTAGATTGGAATAACCATACAACAAATAATCTTACTAGCCTCAGAAAAATTTAAATTACTAATGATATGGTGAGTATGGAATTGGGTAAGGATAACCCATGCACTATCATGGTGCATAGATAGAAAAGGGAAATTATTGGAACCACAAGTGAGTGACAAAAATAATATAGGTGAAGAAAAGTAATGTGAAAATATAATTAAGCTTGGTTAATAAAAGAATTGATTTCCCAGTCAATGTTCAAGCCACGGGGGTGGTAGCAACGGAGTTGGTGTATCCAGAATGTTTCTAATTGTGAAACACCGCTTCGTACCGTGCCGCCACGCCATGGGAGCACATATTTGTCAATAATTTGAAATGTAGTGCCCCTAGGGTCTTTGTTATGACATCTTAGATAATGCTTTGGCACACTATGGTTTCTCTTGCCTTTGTAAATATTGGTAATTGACTCTGATGGTAAATGATCGAAATGTTCTTCCAAGATACTGTTTTTTACAAGGACAAGTTAGGAGGTACACTACATTCTGTGTATTGCAAGTACAAAACTGTTTCATTTGGTAGGAGCGTCCTGTTGTAGTGGAGCTAAATTCTGTGATTTTTCTACTCCGTAGGGCATTCAGGTGGCACGCCCTGCATTTACAGCACTTGAAATAGCCAACCAAGTTATGGAAAAAAGAAGTTTTTCTCGGGGGGTCTATAACATTGGGGGCTATCTTGTTCCTCAATGAAGGAGCACCTCTGAAGACCACTCTGGGAGCATCAGGTAGTTGGGGTACTGTGTCCTCAAGTACTTTGTCGTTCTTGAGGACAGGCCAGTGCCTATTTATGATAGATTTAAGTTGTTTATGTTGTAATTAGTAGATGGTGAAGAGTGCCCATCTATGGTCATTATTATTACTTTTTGGTTTATCCAGAAGTAATTATGAGCGATCCACTTGTAGAGATTTCTGTATTTCTTGGTCCAATAGATTCTTATCGTACCCTTTTTCTTCAAATCGGTCTCTCAAGGTACTTGCTTGGGTCAGGAAGTCATCCGCATTAGTACAGTTGCGACGCAAACGTAGGAACTGGCTCTTTGGAACCCCTTTGAGCCAAGGACGATGATGACAGCTGTCCATAGATATAAAACCATTACGGTCAGTAGGTTTAAAGAAAGTTTTTGTGTAGATTTGATCATTTCATATTTCTATATCCAGATCTAAAAAGTGGATACGTTCTTGGCTGTATTCTAATGATAGTGAGATTCCTCTATTGTTGGAGTTTAAGTCTTGGATGAAATCTTCCAATGAGGCAGCCGTACCTCTCCACAAAAGGAGGATATCATCGATATAGCGTGCCCAGAGGACTAATTCTGGTCGTCTAGGGGCATATACCTCTTCCTCCTCCCATTTAGCCATAAACAGGTTGGCTAGGCTGGGGGCAAACTTTGCCCCCATTGCCACACCTTGTTCCTGGGAGCAGAATTTGCCACCGAACCAGAAGTAATTGTGACCAGTAGCAAAAGTCACCAGGTCCAGGATAAACCGTCTATGTTGTGGAGGGATAGAGACATCCTGAGACAGATAATAGTCAACTGCTTCTGAACCCAGTTGGTGTGGGATACAGGTGTATAGGGAGGCTACATCTGCCGTAGCAATAATGTCCCCCTCTCTAATAGAAGTGTTCTGCAAAAGGCGGATGGTGTCCTTGGTATCCTTGAGAAATGAAGGTGTTCTTCTCACTCTTGGCTGGAGGTAGTGATCAATATAAAGTCCTATCCTAGAGGTTATGGAGTCGATTCCGCTGATGATAGGACGTCCTGGGGGGTTGGTGAAGTCTTTGTGGATTTTGGGCAAGTAGTATAGGACTGGGATCCTTGGTGCCAATGGGATAAGATATTGCTTTTCTTTTTTATCTAAGATGCCATCCTGAAAGCCTCTGTTAATGAGGGAAGTAAGTTCCTTCTTGTACTTATGGGTAGGGTCTGATGATAATTCTTTGTAGGTGTTGGTGTCACTCATGTACAAATAATCTGTACATTTCAGTGGTATAGCTATGTTTGTCTAGAACCACGATGCCTCCTCCCTTGTCAGCTGGGCGGATCACCAGATCCTTCCTATCACAGAGGCTCTCCAAGCCTTTCTTGATGTGGGAGTGAGTGCGACATTTCTTAATCTCTAGTTGGTCCAAGTCCTTGAGTATTAGTTCTTTGAATACATTAACCGAGGGGGCCATTTATCCTGGAGGGTTGTATAAAGAAGGGTTAGCAAGGCCTGAATGCACTATGTTGTTGGTATTGGTTGGGATAGTTCTGGAGATGGGATTTGACAATATATATCTGGATATTGATTTTCCTGATATATTTGTGTATATCTATGAATGTTTAAAATTTGTCTAACTTTTTAGAAGGGACGCATTTCAGACCTTTGTTGAGCACTTTTTTTCTGATCCCATGATTCCTCATTAATTTTTATAAATTTTTACCAATTTTTTACGTCTTCCCGTTTGTATTATATTGTTGTCTGATTGTAATGGTTGGTCCGTCCCATAGTCCATAGCATGGCGCCCGAGGTAACAGACGTGCAGTTCACGTCATTGTTTAGTGATGTCCCTGATGTGGTTGCCCCTTTCTCTCAACATGAAACGCAATTGGCTCAGGCGACGGCGCCGTTCCGCCCTCCACTGAAGCCCGCGCTCTGAGTACCTCGCGTCATTTCTGGGACAGACATTCGGCGTCACTTCCTGGATGTGACATCTTCTAGCCACTGACCTCCTGATTGGTCCTCCATGTAGGAGGCGGATCAGTGTCAGCATAGTAGGTCTAATCCTACTCTCCTTCTATCATGGTTTTTATTGATTATGGTTAACACGTAGCCGGGCGTTCATAGCCTGTGTATACTATTTCACTCCCCCCACACCGGGCTCTATTCTTTTAGCACATTTAGGGACATTTAGCAATACACTCTTTTAACATCCACGGGCGCCATCTTGGAAAATCTGGTGCACGGACCCCCACCATCCTAATTGGTGGGAGGGGTAATTTTCCACATTTCCCCCTATTTATTTGAGCAGTAATCACAGGGGGGGGGGGGACACCCCAGAAGACGTTTACTGAAACGAAACGCGCTGGGTCCCATCCCCCTGGTTCACTGCATTCGAATTTCTTATATTTGAGATCAGTTTCAACCACATTGGTAATAAATTCCTTTTAAACTGGATTACGCTATGGAGCGCCTCTTTTTCTTTTAAATATCCATCTTTTCGAGTGTCCCCATCCTCTATCACCTGGATAACTATACCCGAGGAGGACATAGAAGTAGATGACCAAGGATCTTCAGAAGGAACCGCTTCCACCCATCTACCCCTTTGGGTCTCCAAATCACTTCTGCTGGCTGATTACTAGCTTCTGGTAAGCTCACCCACTTTTCATCCTTTCCTGGGTAATCACTGTTTGGAACACTAATTATACCACTTGTCGATTCTTAATCACTACGTCTGCTTGAATCACTTGGACTGTGAATAGCAAACCTACATATCTTCTGCTGGTGCCTTACCAGCTTCCGGTAAGTGCACTCACTCACTATTATTGGATATCACTTCAATCACCTGTCATTTGGAGGACTGACCACCTAAAGTCTTAATTTTGGAGGAAGAAATATCACTATAATAATTAAGAGACAGACTTTATTGTGGACTTTTATTCTCCATCTATACTGTGGTTCCTCCATATTCATGCTCTAGACAATTTTGTGTACCAACATACGGTTTACATAATCATCCTGTGCATAATTTATACTGTGAAGTATAATTTTATCCATGCAATTTGATTTCTCATACCACTAGCGCCGCACTCTCTGCTTGTAATAAGAAATGAGTCTGGCGGCAATAAATTGAAGTATTACAGTGTGTTACAGTTGTCTGTTACGTGCATTTATCACAAAACTCAATAAAAAGTATTTTACAAAAAAACATAAACACCATTCAACATAGGCACTTTTTTATGCTTTTTTATGCTTTCATACCCATAGTTCATCCTTCTACCTACTTCTGTCCAGACTTATTGCCCACCTAATCTAAGACCTCCACACAAGTGTGAATGGCAAAAGAAGATCATGACAATCATTGTAATTTATCTCTTTCACACAACAAAAAATGGCATTATCTAGAGTTATGAATGGGGTTTGAAACAAGTATTGCATAAAAAAACAATATACCCATTAAAAAAGTGTACTGATTTATTTAAGGCATTTACTATATATTGACCTGGAACAGATACAGGTACATAAAGATAAAGCATATTTTAAACACAAGAATAACAGACTTTTAGATTGCTGCTATTCAAAGAAATCTTTTTTTTTTTTTTTTCACATTTAAAATATATATTTTAACAAATAATACATGTAAGTTGTCAATAAATGGCAGTTGTGGTGGACAGTAGGATGCAAAGATAAAAAGAAAATATGTAAAAGGATGATCTATGCCTCTAGGAAGACAGGATTGGTGGGGATCAGTATACATAAGTACTTTTCCAGATGAAAAAATAATTTAGTGACATTAATAGAGGAGAAACTTTCCCAGGAATGTCAGGCGGCCTCTTAGACACAGGTGGGTTCTTTCACTGGCAGGATGGAGAGAGAGAGAGGTAACATGACTCCAGGAGAAAGAAATGAGAGCGTGACAGCAGCAACAAACCAAAGGAAAATATGCATTGTGTAAACATTGCAGGGAGACTGATCTCAATCTGATTTATTCTAGAATGTACGTCTCAAAACAAAGCTTGACTTTATAGGCTCTGACATCCAGTGGAGAATAGAAAAACACACACCAGAGCAGTCTTAAGACAGTACTTGAGATCAGAAACTGTTTTAAAGTTGCTGGTAATATTAAAGCTCTAGATGCGTTCTTTAACATTTTAGCAATCGGACTAAACTTCACGACATATGTCTTGTAGATGCAAATTTCCCTGAGATGCTGAAACAGCCTTAGATTCTGAAGAACTGTCCTTCCTAATGTTTTGTTCCAGGATAAGTGCAGTATGTTCAACACTGATTGCAATTAAATCCTTGTCCGGCACATTTACCATAATGGGGAATGTAGAAATGGACATAGCTTAGGTCATGGGTGCCCAACCAATGGCCAAGGGGCGACATGTGACCCACAGGGCCCTCAGATGTGGCCCGGGACCTCCTGCTCTGGGATAGTGGGTTGACATGCCTAGATTGTGGGTTGCCGATCCACCATCCCAAAGCATTAGTGTTGTAAATGAAGCCAGGGGTAGAGGAAGCAAGAGGGTATGGAGCAGAGCTGCATAAGCCAATGCTTCCAGTATAGCACCGGCTCCGGTCACAAGTGGGGTGATACCATATGCACACTGCCTGGGACAGCAACAGCTGGCGATAACTGAATGGAAGACTGTTATTAAAGGTAAGTTTGTTACTAAAATCAGTGTATATATGGGCATATCTCTTCTGCAGTGGTTACTGGGATGCTTTCAAACTGATTCCCAGGTGGAGTGCAGTGCACCTGCGGGTAACCTGCACTGAACCATAGACTTCTGTTATTACCTGCGGGTTTGGTGCCGTTTCAGACAACAACTGCAGGATATACTAGACGTCTATGGCACAGTGCAGCTAACCTGCAGGAAAACCACAGGTGCACTGCGCTGCACCCACAGTGCAGGTAAACCACAGTGCATCAATGTGAAAGCCTTAAGCCCCTTTCACACAATTGGTCTGTCCCAATTGGACCCTCCATTCACCTCTATGCAGCGGCAGATGTAAACTGACTTGTGTCCTATTACACCCGCCTACCTCTAATCCAGTGCGCTAAAAAAAAAAACAGAAGGGGATCCGTTTCCTTCCATCTCGGTGAATCGGATCAGAGGGCCAATAGAGTAGAGTGGGCTGTGTCCATGTCCGCTCTGCATATGCAGTGTGGACACTGACCTGTTATCAGCCCACACCACTTATTTTGGCCCACGACCAATTACCAATCCCTTAGGTGGCTATCGCTCCTCAAGAGGTTGGGCACCCCTGTCTTGGGTAAATGACCAAGATATAAAAATACCCTGAAAATTATTTTATGATATAAACACAGAAAAATCAGGGGAGCTTCGTCCAAAAAGAGGTAATACAGCAGCTTATATCCTGGAAACAAAGGATTTACAAAAATAATAAATCTAGAAGGTGCGCAAAACCAATATCTCTGTAGTGGTCAATACAAAAATGTGTTTGTGGAAAAATAAAGTTAACTCATATTAAACCATAATGAACAATGCATCAAATAAGTAGTGAAATAGCAGTCCCGTAACATATAATTCACATATAATTTAAGCATAACAAAGCATAACAAGGAAGTAAACATCAAAAAGAATATACAAGTGCGCATGCGTGAGGCTCATGAGATGGTCGGTTAATCTCGGAGCTCCGTCCCACTCCATCCCTGCGGCACTTTAGCAGCTCACTTTGGGTCCCCGAACCTAGCTGAAGAGATCCCCCAGATGAAGCAGACCCTTGGTTCTCCCCCGGAGTCCCGCAATTCCGCCCGCGCTACTGGAGAGATTGCGCCGGGTAAGGCCGGCAAGCGAGGCTGCAGCCTACGAGTGTCCAGACGCCTCACCGCCAGGTACAGATTGACTGGTCGTGTGGGGCACCCCATGCCGGGAATCCAAAGGGGCAGTGACAACCTAGGTCCCCCACTCGAGTGCCTTTATTCCCCGCAGGGGGTCCCAGTGTCCCAGAGTCGGACTAGGGAGAAAATCGAGGCCGCAGTGCGGGCCTACACGGGCATCCGAGCCTCCCTAGTCTCCCACAGCTGAAACCAGTGGGCTATTACCCCCCCTCATCTCTGATCCCAAGGGGCTGAAGGTTCTCAACATCTGATAGCTGTTCATATACCAGTGAGGTGGGACCCAAGACTCAACAGCCGACCCTCTTGCATAGGCTAGGCCGGAGTTCAGGCCTGCAAGTCAGTGTTGGCCTCCCACTGCATTGCAGTCAGCAACTGGGCAGGCACTTAGGAGTGGGAAGTATAATTCTCTTTGTGGGCCCCCCTACCCACGCTCTTCCCCTGGGGCCTTGCCGGCTTGCATCCACTACATACATCACTTGAACCCCGAAGGAGCCCAGTGGCACTATTTCCAACCCGCGGAAGTCTCCCATAAAGACAAAGTCTCATGTATGAGCAGTGAGAAGAGACCTCTCAAGGCACCCATACTTTAATGACCAGGCTCATAAAATCACCCATTTGCCCTCTGATTCCCTATCGGACCAAAAGGAGAACTCTGAGGATATGGAGGCAGGGGTAGAGGGGGGATCACAAATTCTCCCCGGGCCCAGATCTCCCTCACCTGTTAACAACCCTCAGGCTCTCTCCCCAGCTTCTACGGTTTCTCTCCTGGAGAGGACCCTTGATGAAATGTTCACTTCCCCGGCAGGAGAAAGGGTCCTTTTTCCTGATATCCCAGGATCCCTGGGTCCGCCTTCTCCAACTCTTCATTCAGACTTGAGATTCATGATGGAAACCTTTTCCAAAATGCTATCTAAAGGCTTGGCTCAAACCTCCTCCCAAATTACTTCTACCATCCAAGCGGACCTCCAGAACCTAGGATCCAGGATTGACGTCATTGAACAAAAGACAGATCAAACAATAGCCAGAGCAAATCAAAACACAGCTCGCGTCCAGGACCTTCAAGACCAGCTGGACACAGCCCTCTCCAAAATAGAGGACCTTGAAAACCTATCCCGCAGATATAAGTTTTGGATTAGAGGATTACCTGTATCCATCTCGGATTTTCAAAGCACAGTCCGTTCCTTCATCAAGGAAATCATTCCTGATATACCTGAGCACAAGCTGGAGCTGGACAGGGCCCACAGAGCCCTTCAAGCACCCCGTTTGGATGGTTTGCCAAGAGACATAGTGGTTAAACCACATTATTATTCAGTGAAGGAAGAGATCATGAAACTTACTAGAAACATACCCCAGCTTTCTTTCCAAGGCCACTCTATTCAGGTTCTCACAGATCTCTCTCCTGCTACCATCCAAAAGCGTAGGCCCCTAAAGTCTTTGCTTGAGGTCCTAAATCAGAAATCCGTTAAATACTGGTGGTCCTTCCCCTTCCGCCTCTCCTTCTCTTTTAAAGGCAAGAACTATGGGTTCAGCACATTCCAAGAAGGGGAACATTTACTGGTCAAATTAAACCTCATCTCACTGGACCCATCCTCCACCCTTCATCCCAAAAATGCTGGTCCCTCCAAACGCCCCTCTCCTCAGAGCCCAATCCCTCCGGTTTGGCGGAACCAGCATCCTAAGAGGTCGAAGGACTCTCATCCCCCATGATTCCCTGAAATTTCTCCGGGGCTCCACGTTTTGATCCGCTGTCTTGACCTCCGTCAAAGACTCCCCCCCTTTTTTTTTTGGATCCGAACCTTTTATCTACACCGGTTTCTCCTCGATTCATAAGACGACTCAGTTGGTTTACCTGTTATATTGGTTTTCTCCACATATGATGTATCTGTTTGATTTTCACAAATATATGGGGAGTCTTTATTTCTTAAACGCTCGGGTCTGATCCCCTTCCCACCTGTTCCCATTGGGGTGGTTGTGAACCTCAGGGGGGTGGCTTGAGCCTGGGACGGTGATCCCTGCTTGTGGGGGCCCCTTTGAGTCTTCCCCGAGTTGGGATCGGGTAAGGTCTGTAAATTTTTGAGGCACCCCTGGATGTTTAGCTTCACTTCTAGCTGTTGGGTGTGAGGTGGCTGGGGATCTTGATGGTCTCGGGCTCTTCGGTACCCTGTACTGTCTGATAGTTGCTGGGGCGGGGTGTTGGGGGGGTTGCCCGCAATGGGCGGGCCTCTCCTTCCTACCTCCCCTCTTCCAAGTTCCCTTCCCCGACTGGGGGAGGCTAAAAGGGGGCCTCTTGTTGCTGTTTGTCTGTTTAAATGGTTTGGTTGTGGGTCAGACCCAGTCTATTGTGAACATTTGTGCTGCCTAAGGGATGTAGCGGCAGGCATGCTCCTCCCTTTGCCCCTGGGTGCCATCACATCTGTTACCCCAGGGGCAGACGTGAGTCTGCCGGTAAGGCGGATGTCCTCAGTTCCCATTGGGGGTTTGGGTGCCCTGAATTTCCCCCATCCCCTGGATACGGAGGGGACCAGCGGCAGTTGGTCGTTTCCCCTCTCTCCTGTTCTCTTCATCTTTCACTCTTTTTCTTCTGTTTTTCCTTCCTTTTCCCCCTTCTTTCTTTTTCTCTTTTCAGGCTCCAGGGTGGAAGTCATATGACCATTTTGCACATGGTCCTTCAGTCGGTGGCGGGGCCGAGGCCCCACTGGCGACTTAAGGAATCTCTGTTAAACAACCCAGTCCACTGTACAATGTTGGCAGAGGATCTCAACGAGTATTTTAGATTGAATGCAGGGGCAGAGGTTTCCTCCATGACGGTTTGGGCAGCTCACAAAGCAGTCATGAGGGGAAAGATTATCCACCTTGCCGCTAAGCTCAAAAAGGAAAGACAGTGCGAGTTAGTCAAACTTGAACAGGATTTTCACAGACTCGCTAGAGCACACAAGAAAAATCCTACCCCTCAATCATGTTCTCAGCTTGAGGCAGGTAGAGCAGCTTTGAATCTAGCCTTGACCACCCAAGCAGAGATGCAGTTTCAATGAGCCAATTCCCAATTTTATCTTCAGAAAGACCGTATCGGCCCCAAATTAGCAGTCAGGTTGCCCCTAAGTTCCGTACTTTTGCTTTCCCAAAATTGAAGGACCTCTCGGGGAACCTCACTCAAAATCCCCACAGGATCATGGGGGCATTCCATAAGTTTTACGCCAAGCTATATAAATCGGAGAACATTGCTCCCTCTGTTGCCCCGCGGGAGTTCCTGGACAGCGTCACCCTGCCCAAATTAGACAAGGTGGACTGCCTCTCCTTGGAAGACCCAATCTCTGAGGCTGAAATCCTTGACGTGATTAAACACCTTAAAAAAGGCTCGACTCCGGGTCCGGATGGATTTTCTACGGGATACTATAAATCGTTTGGACCAATCCTTGCACCTTATTTAGCAATTTTTTTTAACTCTCTTCAAAGGTGAACCATTGTCGGTGAGGACATTCATTTAGCTAATATCTCAGTCATCCTGAAACCTGGCAAGGATCCCTCAGATGTGATTAACTATAGGCCCATCTCACTAATCAACAACGAGTTAAAAATCTTAACTAAAATTTTGGCCAATAGATTGTCTTCTTTTATAGGGAAATACGTCCATAAGGATCAGGTGGGGTTTATCTCAGGGTCCAGATCAGATCTGCAGGGCGGTGGACCTCGTCTCACTCCTTAGGTCCGGGTGGGATGGCGGTCAGCCTCAGGAGGGGTTTATTTTATCAGTCCACCTACAAAAAGCGTTTGATACGATAGAATGGCCTTACTTGTTTGAAGTCCTGGAACGTTGGGGGTTTGGGCCTCGATTCCTACAAATCCTCCAAGCCCTATACTCCGCTCCCAGTGCACAAATCAAATTGCATAACTATTTCTCTGAGCCGCTCTACATCTTTAGGGGGACCAGGCAAGGTTGCCCGCTTTCCCCTTTAATTTTTGCCATCACTATTGAATCCCTGGCGATTGCTATCAGGGATCACCCTGGCATTTGGGGAGTGAGTTGCGGACCACACACCCATAAATGTGCCCTATTCGCGGACGACCTCCTCCTGTTTGACACCCTTCCCCTTGTTTCATTCCCAAACATTATAAAACTTTTACGGGAATTTGGAAGGGCCTCAGGCCTGAGAGTGAATATGGCCAAATTTGTAGCACTGAACATCAACGTACCCGAGAGGGTTGCTCAACAAATAAGGGATCTCTACCACATACCTTGGAGCACGGCATCCACCCTATACCTCTGCATTAAATTAGAACCCAGCATAGATCAATTATATCATGTTAATTACCCTCCGCTTTTCAAACAACTCACTGAAGACCTCGCCAGCTGGGGAAGGTTAGGCCTCTCCTGCTTGGGGAGGGTAAATTTGGTCAAGATGACCCTCCTGCCAAGGATTCTATACATGTTTAGATCCCTCCCCATCCCAATTAATAAACCCCATTTACACAAACTCCAGTCTCAGATAAAGAAGTTCATTTGGGGCAAAAACGGTTTCAGGTGCCCGGCAGAAGTTCTTCTAAGACAACGCCACCAAGGAGGTTTGGGCCTCCCGAACCTGTGGAAGTACTGTCAGGCAACCCAACTTGCCCAATATTCAATTATTTATGCACAGAGTAATAGACCAGATAGGATAGGGATAGAGAGACAGGCAATCCCTCTCAACACCATAGACTACCTAGTGTGGGCTCACCCCAAATTGAGACCTCCGATCCTGGCCCCGACGCTCTCCCATTTTGTAGCCCTTTGAGACACCATATTTAGCACTACAGGTTTGGCATCTAGCATCCTCCCATTACAACATCTCTTCAACAACCCTCTTTTCCCACCAGGACAAGAAATTAGAGCCTTCGAGTGGTGGAACAACAAGGGCCCCTATAGAATAGGGCATTTTCTCTCCCCATTAGGTCCTATCTCCCTGGATTATTGTGTTAGCAAACTGGGCATGCCCCCTTCTGAAAGGTTTCGATTCCAGCAGATTCACCACTTTATGCTATCCAAGTGGAGAGCTGCTCCGGTGCCACAGGGAGTTACCCCCTACGAGGAGTGGTGCTCAGAGATCTCCAACCAGAAAGGGGGCATCTCCACAATATATGCATCACTGATGGAGCTCCAGGATAAACCTCTATATGCTAAGAGCTGGGAGAAGGATCTGGACGTATCGTGGAGTGCGGACAGGTGGTTCTCACTGTTCCTAAAATCATTCAAGGGGATAGTTAACATCCCACTGATGGAAGCAAGTTTAAAGGTTATTTCTCGCTGGTCCCCTCACGTCTTTCGATCATGTTCCCGAACTCCTCCCCATTATACTTTAGAGGCTGTGATCTTCAGAGTTCGTATATCATATTTGGTGGGAATGTCCAGGGATTCGGGGTTTCTGCAACAGAATTTTGTCCTTGCTGCGAAAGGTCACAGGCCATGCTATAAAGCAAAATCCAGAAATTGCCTTATTGAATCATAGGCCAGATGGTCTCCCCAAATCTATTTGTAAACTGATACATTTTATGTTACTGGGAGCTAAGATTTCCCTAGCAAAGGCTTGGAAAAAGCACTCTGTCTCCTTCAATGCAGCTAAGAAAAAAAATCACCTTGATCATGACCCAGGAGAAATATGCTAATATTATCATTGACTCATCGGACAAATTCGACATAATTTGGGACCCCTGGAAGAAATACCTCAACTTACCATTATGATCCAAACCCTCCTCCCCCTGAGTTAAGCCCCCCTGGTGCTCCTCTGCTCCTTCCTTCCCTCTCTTGGTCTCCTTTCTTTTTCTTTCCTGTCCTTCTCTAAGACTATATTATAAGGTTTGTTTAACCACTTCAGCCCCGGAAGAATTTCCCAGGTTAGGACCAGAGCACTTTTTGCGATTCGGCACTGCGTCACTTTAACTGACAATTGCGCGGTCGTGCGACGTTCTACCCAAACAAAATTTGCGTCCTTTTTTTCCCACAAATAGAGCTTTTTGGTATTATTTGATCACCTCTGCGTCATTTCTGATCACCGCTATAAACAAAAGAATAGCAACCATTTTGCAAAAAAACCCAAATTTTTTACTTTTTGCTAAAATACAAATCCAAAAAAAATATATAAAAAAACATTTTTTTCCATCGGCCTATTTATATTCTTCCTCATATCTGTGATTAAAAAAATCGCAATCGGCGTTTATTGATTGGTTTGCGCAAAAGTGGCCGCGTTTACGGATGGTGAGAATTAATTTCTGGGGTTTTTATTTTTTACTAGTAATGGCGGCGATCTGCGATTTTTAGCGGTACTGCGATATTGCAGCGGACATGTCGGACATTTTTGACACTTTTTTGGGACCAATGACATTTATACAGCGATCAGAAATTTAAATGTCCACTGATTACTGTATAAATGTCATTGGCAGTGAAGGGGTTAACCTGCAGGGGGAGATCTAGGGGTTAACTATGTTCCCTGGGTGTGTTCTAACTGCGGGGGGGTTGGGCTACCATAGGCATGAGAGATCTAACTGATCCCAGTGACAGGGATCAGTAGATCTCCCATGCCCCCACTAACAGAGTGGGGAACTGCCGTGTTTACATCGGCGGTTCCCCGTTCTTTGCCTGTGGCCGCTCAACGCGGCTCGCCGGCGGACATCGGGCTCGCCGGCGGACATCGGGTACGCCCAAGCCGCGGGCACACTCCTCAGGAGTGCGGCGCGCGCGCCCCCTAGCGGCCACTCGCAGACCGCCGTTTTTTACGGCGATTCGTGCCCAGCATCCACACTGCCGCCGTAAATAGACGTTTATTCTATTGGGAGGTAGTCCCACGGGGCTAGCCTGAACTTGGTGTACTCTTTTAATCATTCAATGTCTTTGGAAGGCAACCCGTGTCATACTCAGGGGCTGGACAGCCAGACGGTATACCCTGCCTCTCCTTTGGACACAGTCTGAGCCCATTTGGGGTGTCGAGTAGAGGGCTGGGGTCAGCCCAGGGGTGCCTCCCCAAGGGGCTTGAAGCTAGCCATTACTTATTTGTCCTTGAGCTGTCTGGCTTTTTCATGATTGTTATTGAATGTCTCTTCCATGTTTGATCTTCATAATATTGCTATGTCTCTGCTTTTCTGTATTCTGAAAATTCAAAACTTTTTCAAAGTTAAAAAGAAATATATAGGTCCAAGTGTAAAATCTAGAAAATGATGAAAGCCCATCTGCGAGAATACCAAACCACCTCACAGACACTGTCACTGTCCAACACGAAGGGCTGCACTCCTGGTGGAAAGAAGCCAAATCAGCCACTAGAGAAAAGGAGACAAGGAAGAAGGCGCCTCTAAGTGCAGAATGTTAAAAAATGAACATTTATTAAAAACTGCCGATTGGCAACTCACATTTTGAAGGATAAAATTAGGCACATCAGAACAGGGACATGGATGGATATATAATGTTTAGTGTTGAGCGAACCCGAACTGTAACGTTCGGGTCCGTACCGAACTTTTGGGTGTCCGTGGCACGGACCCGGACATTTCAAAAATCGTTCGGGTTCGGTCCGGGGTTCTGCTATTTTACTCCACGTGTTGAGAAGCTGCAGGGCAGCCAATCAACAAGCGTTTCACTGGTTTGCCCTTAGAAGCCATCACAGCCATGCCTACTAATGGCATGGCTGTGATTGGCCAGTGCATCATGTGACCCAGCCTCTTTATAAGCTGGAGTCCCAGTGCTGCAGTCACATGCTCCTTGGGTTAGTGTAGGGAAAGGAAGCTGAAAGCTTGAGGGACAGATTTGAGACATTTTAAGACCTGATCCTGCATCCTGAGATAGATTACTTTACTACTGCTGTCTGTGAGGACAGATAGAAGAAATTAGAGATTTTACATACCACTGCTTTGAGTTGCAGATCAAGCTCTGCATAAAACAACGATCGCTACGATCGTGCTCAACGATCAGATTGTTGGGGGAATTTGAGATTTCAAATACCGCTGCTTAGAGTTGGAGATTGCAGATTAAACTCTGTCTAACGAAACAATCATACGTTCGTACACAACGATCAGTTTGTGGGATCGTACACAACGATCAGATTGTGGGAGTAATTTGAGATTTCACATACTGCTGCTACACTAGGTAGAGGCTTCTGCTTAGAGGGACAGATTCTTGTTCCAAAACCATTGCCTACTCCTATAGGGCCAGCTGTTGATGTAAGTGACACATTATTGTTCAAAAATC
>BLSH010541498.1:803808-815551 GCA_018402905.1 Glandirana rugosa
CTTTAAGGGGGGGGGGGAGTTTTTTAAATTAAACCTATCCCATTTTGGCATACTCTCGTACTTCCTACTCCCCAGAGGCCGATGGTCCCGAGGTGGAAATACCACTGGCCCCACCTGGAAAAAACTGATTTCTAACCCTTGCCAAAGTCATCAACTTCATCCATAGGCTGATATCTTTATGATCCCAGCAGATAGATGGCATGACTGCATTTCGCTGACCAAACTGTTTGTCGTAATGAAGCCACGCAACCCCACCATACACCCTATGGGCCTCCCCAATGGCGTCTAGATAACAAAAAAGGGGGGAACAATTTTCCAGCACCTTCTCCCCAATGACGCTTGCCAGAATCGCAAAGGCTTGCAACCAATTGGCAAATGTATGAGGGAAGGCGATACCTCCGCTTCCCCTCATCCTTCATGCTCTCATACGGTTTTACCCTATCCAAATTAAATTTTTTGAGGGGGGGGGGGAATTTCTACATATTTGCCTCTCCAGCTATTTTCCTGTACTTTGGGTTTAAGATGAGCTTCAAGGGGTCCCTCAAAGCACACGTACACCTCACACTTTGTCGAATCAACCAGCCTCACCTTGTCTACTTCCTTGCCCCCATCCGTGGGCTTATCTGCAGCAGACGAAATCGGTTCCGGAGTGTCCCCATTTGTCTGTGTACTCGCCACCAACTGCCTCCCAGAGAAAGAAGGGGCGACATTGTTTGACTCCACTTGTCCCTGCCGCAGAGACCACGCCAACACGGATGGAGGGTCCCTCGATGAACTCACCTCAAACTTACTTAGCAAATCCCGCAGGCTCACCAAAAACTCCCTGTCCACACGTGCGGACCCTGAAACATCAGATGCCCCAGCTGACTCCATCACCTCCTGGCCTTTAACCCCCCCAACCCCGCTAAGCTAGAAAGAGAAAAGGAAGACAACACATTGCTATGGTACTCACCAGGCTGCCCAGGGCCAGAAGCCCCCCCTAGCTGCCAATCCAGAATCCCCCGCTGCGGCATGGATCATCTCTCCCAGCTCTCTGTCCTCAGAGCTGCTGATTTCTCCTCTGGACCGGACTTCTGCTGGGCTGGTGACAGCTGAGCTAACCCCGCTTCCTGCAGCATTTCTTCTGTGAAGTTTTTTGCGTGGACATTCAGTTTCTCTGTGGGTCCTCCCAATGACCTCATCAGCACATGCCCCACTCTCCTCTTCAGCGCTGGCCCCCGCTCTTTCAGGCCCCGACCTGAGCCTGGAGGCAGCTTCCAGCGGTCCACGCCAGGAGACAGGCTGACACCCACTGCTGCAACTCTCCTATGATGGGGATTCCTCCCAGGTCTCCCACCCACAGAAGCAGACAACCGTTGGTGGGGGGCCTGGAGGGTCCCTACTGGGGCTCCCAAGGCGGCGCTGATTCCTAGGAGCACGTCATGACTGAGACGTTCTGGGGGGCCCAAGACCTCCAAGCACGTGTGGAAGCAGGCCTCTTCAGAGGGTGACCCTGCCTCACCCCTTGTAGTGTAGGCGAGACCTGGTTTTGCGCCCAGGTATAGCCATGAATGGCAGCCACCTCCCTAAGCTGGAAAAGCAATCCATCTAACTCACTCATTTCTCTTCACAGGTTGAGACACAGAAGACGGCTAGACAGCATGTTCTTACAAAGACTCATGATCTGAGAGTGAGCGAGCAACTATAATCTCCAGCTCCACCCCATCACCCCATCTGCTTGACCAATCAGGTAAGAGTTAGTCACTGACCATCCACTTTAAAATAGTTAACCCTTCAAGCTTGGTTCCCCTTCCACCCAGTCATGTATGCTATCTCCTTAATTCGTTCCTCATTAGTGTTGGGCATATCTTTACTGTAATACTAAGCAACAAAACACTATAGTAGGTGCAATAGATAGCAAAATTATTAAGTGGTGGGCATAGAAGAATGTTTTGCAAAATTGTTGCACTCAAAAGGTGCATGAAATGACACAGCCATGAGAGAAATGTCATGTAATACTTTATCCATGTATGTGAGGTCTTCAAGAAGACTGGAGCACTATATATAAAGCACTATACTGTACATAAAGGCTAGGGTGGTACTTTACAGCATTGTGCTGTTCAAGTGTTTTGATTATGACAAATTAATGACAGGGCAATGAACTAATAGTGTTTAACAGCTTCCCTCGAAACAACTTACCTGTACGTCATTTTGAGGAAGTGGTTACACCGGGGTGAAGCCTGCAGCTGCAGGCTTCATTCTGGTACCGTGCAGGCTTCACTCCAGGAACCATTTTTTAGAGCTGGCAGTTGGCTTTCTGGTGATAACAACCGATGCAGCTCAGCAACCACTCGACCATTATCACAAGTAGCGGGAGGGGACATTGGATCTCCGATGTAGTAACCCAGAGTGACGTCACTTTAGGATTATACAGCTGCCAATGGTGCCAATCCTTAGTATTCCAAAAAGCAGATTTTGGCCTTTTGAATACTTTTAAGTGCAAAGGAGGGATTTGGGGTCTTTTAGACCCCAGATCTCTCCATAAAGAGTACCTGTCACAACCCTTGGGACAGCAATAAAAGTGATCAGATTTTTTTTTAAAGAGACGGTGTAAAAAGAAAAAAAAATAAGAAAAAAAATATTACATTTTAACGCTCCCCCATTCCCGTGTCCTCGCACACCAAAGAAAACACATAGATAAGCCGTGCCAGAAAATGCAAACGGCGTTCAAATCACACATGTGGGGTATATCTGAATTTCTGAATAATAACTTTCCTCGGGTTGTGTTCAATCCAGAAATTTCAGCTTCCAACATTCCTTTTCTTGATGTAATGGTCACTAGATCTCAAGACTCAGTAACTATGTCCATATACAATAGACCTATGGATAGGAACATGCTATTACATTACCAAAGTGCACATCCAAAACACCATCTCAATAGCCTGCCCATTTCTCAGTTCATGAGGGTTTCATGGATCTGCTCAGATGAAAAGGATAGACAACAACATATTGGAAAAATGTACAATAAATTCTTAGAAAGAGGGTATCCTGTCGAAGTACTTGATCAAGCATTGGTGAAGTCTAGAGCCAGTCGTACTAGAGCCACTGAACAAATGGATCGACCAATGTTTATACACGCATTCATTTGCAAATCTGAACAGATATGAAAGGCCACATAACCTACACATGCTACAAGCCGACAGCACTTTGAAAGCTAATTTCAAAAAAACGCCTCTATTCGTGCACAAGCGTAGCATGACACTACGTGATTCTCTGGTCCGGGATGATCCTAGACACAAGTACCTACAGACTCCACTCAGAATCTCTCTAAAGACAGGTTGCTATAAATGCCATAACTGCAATGTCTGCAACTCACTTATATGTGAAGAACATTTCACACACCCACACAAGGGCAAACAATACTGTATATGGGAATATTTGAACTGTAACAATGAGTATTGCATGTTTGTTGCTTTGCAGCCTGAATTGAAGACAGATAAGTTTTTGTCTTATCCAGCTGTATTTACTCACTTTATACTTATATAACATCCAAGTGAAAGACATAACACCAACATGTCAGAAAAAAAATCAAAAACAGAATAATAGAATTGGGAAAAGGACCACTCCCCTCCTAAAAATGACTTGTAAACTCAATAAGGTGTAGCTAATCACATTCTCAATGGCGCACAAAGCCATTTGACTTTCAGCTGTGATTAGCTGTGGTCATTTTGATTAGCTCAGCATGAAACAAGCTTTCCTGGAGCATTTCAGTCCCTAGTAGTGCAACTGAAGCATACAATCAGCTATGGGTGGCAAGGCACTGTCAAAAGATCTCCAGGATACAGTTGTGGACAGGAACAAGTCAGGAGATGGATAAAAAAAAATTAAACGGCTTTATCAATGCCTAGAAGCACAGCGAAATCTATTATTAACCACTTCAGGCCCGGAAGGATTTGCCCCCTTCCCGACCAGAGCACTTTTTGCGATACGGCACTGCGTCGCTTTAACTGACAAATGCGCAGTCGTGCAACGTTGTACCCAAACAAAATTTGTGTCCTTTTTTCCCCACAAATAGAGCTTTCTTTTGGGAGTATTTGATCACCTCTGTGGTTTTTATTTTTTGTGCTATAAACAGAAAAATAGCGACAATTTTGAAAAAAAACAATATTTTTTACTTTTTGCTATAACACATATCCAAAAAAAACTAATTTATTCATCAGTTTAGGCCAATGTGTATTCTACATATTTTTGGTAAAAAAAAAAAAAAAATTGCAATAAACGTATATTAACCACTTCAGCCCCGGAAGGATTTCCAGTTTTAGGACCGGAGCCCTTTTTGCGATTCGGCGCTGCGTCGCTGTAACTGACAATTGCGCGGTCGTGCGACGTTGTACCCAAACGAAATCTGCGTCCTTTTTTTCCCACAAATAGAGCTTTCTTTTGGTGGTATTTGATCACCGCTGCGTCATTTCTGATCGCCGCTATAAACAAAAGAAGAGCAACAATTTTGCAAAAAAACCCAAATTTCTTACTTTTTCTTAAAATACAAATCCAAAAAAAATATATAAAAAAACATTTTTTTTCACCGTTTTTGGCCGATTTATATTCTTCCTCATATTTGCGATAAAAAAAAATCGCAATCGGCGTTTATTGATTGGTTTGCGCAAAAGTGGTCGCGTTTACGGATGATGAGAATTCATTTTTGGGGTTTTTAATTTTTTACTAATAATGGCGGTGATCTGCGATTTTTTGCGGTACTGCGATATTTCAGCGGACATGTCGGACCATTTTGACACTTTTTTGGGACCATTGGCATTTATACAGCAATTGGTGCTATAAAAATGCACTGATTACTGTGTAAATGCCATTGGCAGTGAAGGGGTTAACCTGCAGGGGGCGCGCAAAGGGTTAACTATGTTCCCTGGGCGTGTTCTAACTGTATGGGGGCTTGCCTAGCTGGGGAAGGGAAGTGGTCACAGCCTTCACGTAAAGGAAGGCTGTGATCACAGCCCTTCCCCCTCACACAGAGCGGAGGTCCGTGTTTACATACACGGACCTCCGCTCATTGGCTCCGGGGGGGCCATCGCGGGTAGCCGGCGGCAATCGAAGCCGCCGCCCCCGCTCCCTGGCCCCCCCTGGACACAGTGAGCGCGCGGGCGCGCCTCCGGCGGCGCACGCGCGCTCACTAAACTCGTTCCCGCAGCCGCCGTCGTATGACGGCGATTTGCGGGAACGAGCCACTTTGCCGCCGTCAGATGCCGATCGGCGGTCGGCAAGTGGTTAATTGGTTTGCTCAAAAGTTATAGCGTCTACAAACTATGAGAATTGATTTATGGTGTTTATATTATTATTTTTTTCGCTAGTAATGGCGGTGATCTGCGATTTTTAGTGGGACTGCGATATTGCAGCGGATATATTGGACATTTTTTTGAGACCATTGACATTTATACAGCGATCAGTGTATATAGCCACTGATTACTATATAAATGTCACTGGCAGGGAAGGAGTTAACACTAGGGGGCGATCAAAGGGTTAAATGTGTTCCCTGTCAGTGTGTTCTAACTGTGTGGGGGCTGGAATGACTGGGGGAGGAGAGAGATCGCTGCTCCCATATACTGGGAACATACGATCACTCTCCTCTTCCCTGTCAGAACAGGGATCCGCTTGTTTACTTTCACGGATCCCCATTCTGTCACTGCGGGGGAGCGATTGCGGGTGGTCGGCGGACATCGAGTACGCCCCACCCACTGATTGGCTCCCCCGTTAGCCAGTGAGTGCCCACAATACACGCTCCTGCCGTCAAGTGACGGCGATTTGCGCAGGAGAGCCATGTTACCACCGTCAGTCCACTGCGGACGGTCGCCAACTGGTTAAGAAGTGGAAGGTATTTGGTACAACACAGACCCTCCTTGGATCAGGACGTCGGTCCAAACTGGATAAATGAGCCAGGAGGAAACTGGTCAGAGTAGCTACCACAAGGCCTACAACAACACTGAAGCAGTTGCAGAAATTTATGACAAAGACTGGTCATTTTGTGCATGTGACGACAATATCACAAATTCTCCACAAATGTGGCTTGTATGGGAGGGTTGAAAGGAAAAAGCCACCCTCAAGAAAGGCCATGTGCAATCACGACTGAGCTTTGCCAAAACGCACCTTGAAGATTCTGAGGCCACATTGAAAACAGCGTTATGGTCAGAGGAGTCTAAAATTAAATTTTTTGGCCTCAACATCAAACAATATGTCTGGTGGAAACCCAATATAGCTCAACATCCAAATAACACCATTTCTACATTAAAGCAGGGGGTGGTAAAACCCTGTAATGGGGGTGTTTCTCTGCAGCACTTGTCAGGATAGGAGGAACAATAAATGGCCCAAAATACCATCAAATTCTTCACCAAAATCTGCAGCCCTCTGCCAGAAAATTGTCAATGGGAAGAAGGTTTAGCTTCCAACATGACAATGACCCAAAAGACACAGCAAAAATGATCATGCAGTGGTTGAAAGAGAAAAAGGTGAATGTCCTTGCATGTCCTAGTTAGAGCCCAGACTTATTGATGATCTGTGGAATAACTTGAAGTCCACAAACGGTCACCTTTAAATTTAACTGAACTTGAGCAGTTCTGCAAAGAGTAGTGGGCAGTTATTGCAAAGTCTATATGTGCAAAGTTTGTAAAGACATATCCCAACAGACTAAAGGCTGTAATTAGAGCAAAAGGTGGTTCAACAAAATACTGACGGAGGGTGATCCGTTTTCCAACTCAGTGATTCGGTTTTTTTTTTTTTGGTTTTTTTTTGTCTGACATGTTGGAGTAAATACAACTGAATAAAACAAACTATGTGTCTTGATTCATTTCTATACCCACTGTATCTTCTGATTGGCCGCAGTGACTTTGCAAGGGAATATTGCCCAGAGCTTAATAAATGAGCTGCGCTGACTTTCATCATCCTTTGCACATGATTGTGTATTCTTTGCCAAGTATAATTTTAGCACATTCTGAGAGTAGAAAAATTACATAGGCCACTTTAACACTGTCCATTGAGAAGTTCTGTGTCTGTAACTAAAAATGAATGTTACGTTGATTTAGGAATGCTTGGGATCGCCAGAGAAGCCTAAAGGAAGCAACAAGTGAAGCAAGGAATTCATAGGCATGAGAGATTGCTGCGCTGGAAAGGGCAGTTATGGAGCTTGAGGCTCGAAAGCTGAAGTGATAGAGCTCTGTAACTGATTAAGCTGAGAGGGTGTGGAGATGTCAGCTCGCCTGGAATTGACTGGCTTCTTGGGCATCATATCTTTGAGAAATAAGTTTGTTGTGAGAAGGGTACATCAGACAAATTCATGGTTCAAGCAAAACTGTCACAGACAAAAGTCCATAACCACAGAGAGGAGGATATCCAGGTAGTTGCAGGGGCATACCTGAAATTGGAGACCCAGCTGAGGGTACTACCACTGGAGCATAACAGGTCAGTCAACTGCAGACCTTACCAAAGACTGTATAGAGACACATGGGCACAGAGGGGAGCCATGTGAGTGCACATGGGTGCACTGGAGCACACTGGGGTCACTGAACACAGGACACTTGGGTCTGTAAGGACTGGAGGCAGGCATGAAGGATTTTAGCAGGGGCTAGTAGTGATACGTTTGCTCTAGTGCCTAGCAATGTGCCACCTTACCCTCCTGTTTGGCTGCAATGCTGGCGGTCAAAAACCCAATGATGGATCCATTGATACATGAGTTTAACACTTGGCTGCACCTAGGTGTAGCCTCAATAAACACTACAATACATAGAAGTGCACCTTGAAAGTAAATATAAAACAGAGAATTATTAGTTCAGATAGAAGTGCAGCACAAATCATAATAGGGAATCAAGCTTTGGTAAAAATTGTACCTGAGATTGTAGTGAAAGTTTGCAATAGCTATGTGTTATGATCAAGGGCTATTGGGTAAAGGTGGTTACTGCAATTCTGTCCATATTCACAACAGAGCGAACGCTACATTCCCTGAACATTAGACAGACATTTGGCAGACAATCCATAAGGCTGAGATGGTTGGTCATTACATAGTCTAATAAAATGCAAGGTTTGCCTTTGAAGATTGATAGCGCTGGTTTTTCACATTTAGCATGTAGAGGCTTTTTAGCATGTAGAGGCTTTTTATCTCTTTTAGTTCATTCACACTTTTCTTTTTTTTTTTGTTTAAATAGCATAGACTTCCTCCTCTGAACAATATCATCTCAGAATATCATGCATGAAGGCTGGTATGCCCATAACAAGGTTAAATAATGTGCACAGCCCTTTTTCATGCCCATAAAAGCATGCATGTCTTTAGGCACTGGGTGCTGCTAGGAGAAGGTTTTCAAAAAAGGAGCCCCCTTCCAAACTACCAGGTCGGAAGATGATAGGAGAAAGTAAGTGCCAGATGTGTCTTATGTGTTACCTACATATCCCCCATAGGGATCAAATAAGCAATTAGGCACCCCCTGATAAACCCGTTCTAAAGGTGTTTTAAACCCCCAATTAATTACTTATACTAAGGCTGCATTCACACAGGGGCGACCCGACTTTGACGCGACTTTGCTAGGCAATTTCAGCGCGACTTTCAGCGCGACTTTCAGCGCGACTTCCAGCGCGACTTCCAGGGACTTGAGGCGACTTTACAACACGACTTTTTCCAGGCGACTTTGCCTTGACCAATCAGAAAAGGGAGGGAGGGGGTTGCCTAAAAATAAATTCTATTCTTTTCACTACAAAGTCGCTTTTATTTAGATGGGGGATCCGACTTGGAGGCGACTTCTATTCAATTCTATGGGCACAAGTCGGATAGAAGTCGCCTAGAAGTAGTACAGGAACTTTTTCTGAAGTCGTTCCGACTTCAGTAGTGTACATTAAGACGGCTCCCATTCATTTCAATGGGATTTCAGATGTCAAGCGACCTGGGGCGACTTGAGGCTACCCAAGTCGGAGCGACAGTCGCCCCTGTGTGAATGGTGCCTAATACAGATATTTTTCAAACACATTAGTGTTCTTGAAAACAAACAGCCACAATCTCACAGAAAGTCAAATCACAGCAGAAATAAATGTTAAGATTTGGAGGTGGCTAATAGCAATAGAAAGTACTTATTTGAGTTAAGAATGCATACTTGATTTGAATTGTTTTAAACCAGAGTTTAGTGTCACTTTAATGTTTTACACAATTAAAACAATTGACAGTTCAGGGCAATAAGTAATTCAACCTTTAGCGCTTGATTTGATCAGTTTCAATAAAGACAGTTGCTAGATTTTTACCCCATGTATGATTTCAGTTATTTCAAATGGATCATTCGGGGGAAATTAGGGACATAGGTGTGCGCACATAGGGTGGCAGGTGTGCCTGGGCACACCCTAATCCCCCTGTACTGTGCCAATTCTCCCTGCTGCCTGACTGCAGAGAAAGGGACTGGGGAATCTCTGTCCTCAGTCTCTTTCTCTGTCTCAAAAGTGGAACATCAGGGGTTTGTTTAGACCCCTGATATTTCACCAAAGCCCCCCAGCAGGGCTTCTAAAATAAATTGTAAAAAAATAATAAAATATAATATTGTAAAAAATAATAAAAAAACAAAATTGTAAAAAAACAAATAAAATAAAATAAAAATGAACTACTGACACCTATCTCTGCCCTACTGACACCGTCCTCTGCCCTTCTGACATATGCACACACACACTCATATTTGTTTGCGCTTTGTGGTGCGCACCCTAATGCAATAGGCTGCGCACCTGTGATTAGGGAGTTTGAGGTTAGGTGTGAGTTTAAAATACTGAAAAGATGACAGGAGTTATAGAGGCCATGTGCCTATGTGAAACATGTTTGCACAAATTGGAAGAAGGTGGGAAGGGGAGGTAAGGCAGTGAGATGCATGCAAACTGTAAATGGTAAGCAACTACAAACAGATCATTACAGTGGGAAGGACTAAAGTGATTGTAAAGTCTCGTATTTTTTCCCTATAAAAATAACAAACATGTCATACTTACCTGCTCTGTGCAGTGGTTTTGCACAGAGCAGCTCAGATCCTCCTCTTCTCGGGTCCCTCTTCAGCTTTCCTGGCCCCTCCCTCTGCTCCTGCTATGGGGGCACCCAAGCCGAGTCACAGCTCTGTGTGTCCATTCAGACACAGAGCCCAGACCCGGCCCCGCCCTCTCTCTCTTTGATTGACTAGCTGGCTGTGATTGACAGCACCGCCAGCCAATGTCCGCAAGTGTCTCAGCCGTCCGAGATTCTCCCTCCTGATTGGCTGAGACACTCGTGGACATCGCCAGACAGAGAGGGACCTCAAGTAAGTGTTAGGGTGGCTGAGGGGGGTTGCTCCACATAGAAGGTATTTTATCTTAATGCATAGAATGCATTAAGATAAAAAACCTTCTGACTTTACAACCCCTTTAACCAGTTCCCGTCCGCGCCATAGCCGGCTCTAAAATGCCGGGAGGCCGTCAATAGACATCCTCCAATTTGGCTTGTGCCGGGCGCGCTCCTGTCAGCGCCACATGAGCATGCCCGTGGGTCGGGCGAACCCGCGGTCCGCCGGAGACCCGCAATCTCCTCACAGGGAGCCGGAATGGGGAACCGCAGATGTAAACACAGCGGTTCCCCGTTCTGTGAGGGGGGGCATGCCAGATCTACTGATCCCTGTCACTGGGATCAGTTAGATCTGTCATGCCCCTGCCAACCACAGTTAGAACACACCCAGGGAACACTTTTAACCCATTCACTGCCCTCTTAGTGTTAACCCCTTCCCTGCCAATGACATTTATACAGTAATCAGTGTCTATTTTTAAATCTGATCATTGTATAAATGTCATTGGTCCCAAAAAAAAAGTGTCAAGAACGTCTGACATGTCCGTCGCAATATCGCAGTCCTGATAAAAAAAAAAAAAAAAAAAAAGCAAATCGCTGCCATTACAGGCGGTCCCCAGGTTACAAATAAGATAGGGACTGTAGGTTTGTTCATAAGTTGAATTTGTTTGTAAGTTGGAACAGGTACGTTTTTTAAGTGTAGCTTCAGCCAAAACAAATATTTTTAAGCTTTTTGGATAGCATAGGGAAGGGTTAACACCCCTGTAATGTTTGTTTTGCTGTCTGTTTTTGTTCAGAAGATTTCACCTCACTTCCTGTCCCAATGATAATTGGATTTTGAAAATTTTGGGTTGTTGTGGAAACAAGGATTGGTGATAAAGCATCAGTGGAGACACCTTTTTCCCATAATAACTCTTACAGGAGTGAATTTCCCTTCCTAGGGGGAGATTTCCTCTCACTTCCTGTTGTCTCCCTCCGTTTGTAAGTAGGAGTCGTTCATAAGTCAGATGTTCATAACTAGGGGACTGCCTGTACTAGTAAAAAAAATAAAATAAATAAAAACGCCATAAACCAATGTCCATAGTTTGTAGACGCTATAACTTTTGCGCATCCCAATCAATATACGCCAATTGCGATTTTTTTTTTACCAAAAATATGTAGAAGAATATATATCAGTCCACACTGATGAATAAAGGGATTTTTTGTATAACTTACCGTAAAATCCTTTTCTCTGAGTTCACTGACAGACACAGCCTTCTTATGACACATGGGGTTATGCTCATCCTACTAGGAGGACTCCACTCCTGCCGGGGGACCCTCCCCGGTTGGATGCGAAAACAAACAAAAACGGATCAGATGAGGATCATCCTACTCGTATTGGGGTACACAGTATTCTTCCGACACAGACAGTCACTTGAGTCTCTTTTCCTAAAATGC
>BLSH010541498.1:834850-853061 GCA_018402905.1 Glandirana rugosa
GTAAGTAGACACAGGGGTAACTGATGGGGAAACAGATGTATGGGGAGACTGATGGGGACACAGATGAATGGGGAGACTGATGGGGACACAGATGTATGAGGAAAATGATATGGACACAGATGTATGGGGAGACTGATGGGGACACAGATGTGTGGGGAGACTGATGGGGACACAGATGTATGGGGAGACTGATGGGGAAACAGATGTATGGGGAGACTGATGGGGACACAGATGAATGGGGAGACTGATGGGGACACAGGTGTGTGGGGAAAATGATGGAGACACAGATGTATCGGGAGACTGAAGGGGACAAAGATTTATTGGGGGGAACGGATGGGGACACAGATGAATGGGGAGACTGATGGGGACACAGATGTTAGGGGAGACTGATGGGGACAGAGATGTATGGGGAGACTGATGGGCACACAGAAATATGGGGACACTGATAGGGACACAGATGAATGGGAAGACTGAAGGGGACACAAATGTATAGGGAAAATGATGGGGACACAGATGTATGGGGAGGCTGATGGGGACACAGATGTATTGGGGGGAGACCCCGGTTGAGTGATGGGGACACAAAAATGTGGGGGGAGGCTCTAATGGGGACACCAATTGTGGTGATACCCTGATGAGTGATGGGAACATAGATGAATGGGGAGAATGATGGGGACACAGATGTATAGGGAGACTGATGGGGACACAGATGTATGGGGAGACTGATGGGGACACAGATGTATGAGGAAAATGATATGGACACAGATGTATGGGGAGACTGATAGGGACACAGAAGTATGGGGAGACTGATGGGGACACAGATGTATGGGAAGACTGATGGGGACACAGAAATATGGGGAGACAGATGTATGGAGAGACTGATGGGGGCACAGATGAATGGGAAGACTGAAGGTGACACAAATGTATGGGGAAAATGATGGGGACACAGATGTAAAGCCTCATGGAAGCCATACTGGAAGTTTAGCCCCGTTGCATGATGCTCCAGCGTTTAGGTGCCAGCAAAGGATACAGGAGCACCATATAGCCCCGCTGTCAGCAGTAAGTCAAATTCTATTCTATTCTTCTATTGTGGATTTATTTATAAATTATTTTTCTGGTTCGTGAATATGTGTAAAATATAGAATCTGGTCCTTGAGGGAAAAAAGTTTGGAGACCCCTGCTCTAGAATGAAGAGTCCCAGTAGTTTTCTTCTTTTTCAGCATGGCTCTGACAAATTTTAGACAGGCTTTTTTATGCATGGGCTTAAAGGTGATGCTTCCTTCGTGGATGACACCCATGCATGCCATTCCTCTGCAGTGTACACTGCATTGTGTCACAGGAAACAATCACCCCAGTTTGGCTTTTTACTTCTTTAGGTAACTGCATTGAACTTGCATGGTGAGTTTTCTCCAACCCTTCTCATCAGAAGACGCTCCTGTTGAGGTGTTAACCTTTCGTGGCCGGCTACTAGAACTTGATGGCATTTGTTCTCTGACATGTCAAGTGTAAGAAAGTTGGTGGTCAGTGCTTCCAGTGTGTGCCAAGTGAGAGGTGGAATTTGAGCTTCAGCACCCTTTGACACTAAAAAGACCACACACTGTCAGCAGACTTGTTCAATCAACTGGAACAGACCCACACACGGCTTGTCTCTTTAGCCAGATGAATGTTTTTGTAGACATGCAGGTGGGGTGCATAGTGGTTCAGCAGCAATAATTCACACAGTCAGGTGCAATGGAAAACGTCTATTGAAATCGTACAGCAACAGTTCACAACAAACCCGGCGGGAAGGCTGCCCAATCGGATACACTCACTGTTTCCAGTAATGGGAAGACAGCAGGTATCAGCTGGACTGACCGCGTCTGTTGAGACAGCAGAATGCGGCCTAGCCGCCTCATGCCCAAGCAGGATGATGCCCAAAGGAGTTGCAACCCTACGCTTTTCCTCCTCCTCAGGAACCTTTCCCTACCACAAGTGCTGTCTCTAACAGGTGGGATGCCTATCCCTACTCTACCAACTTAGAAATGCGTTCCAAGCCTGGGAGCCAGGGCCTAAAATAGGCTTTGTCTGACCCAAGACGGCTGCCAGAGTGACATGGGGTGGCAGCATCCAACTCGATTGCTTCCTCAGTGACCCAGGAAACCATAGAGGAACTGTGCTCCTCTTGACTTCCTCTACAGCTACAAGGCTGCTGCGGATGAGTGCCACTTGCAGTGGAGAAAGTAGACTGCACCTGCCTGCAGACACCTGTGTCCTGCTTCCAGGTGGATGCACTCTGGCACAGAGAGCCATCTGTGCCATCATTATGTTTGAAACAGGATCCACATAGCTAAGTGGTTGAGAGTAAATTTACAAAAGCCAATTTTTTTATTTTTAAATAATGCATTTTGTCATGGTGTGTATTTATTTATTTAAGTAAGCAAAAAGGTTGCTATGTACCCCTACTCATTCATGTAGGGAAGATAATGCATATCTGGGAGACCCCTTAAAAGGGGTCTTCCACATTTTAATAGGTTTCTCATCACAGACCATCACATCCCTTAGGCCAGGGTGTACCTTCCTAATATTGAGGGTATGCGGCCTGGTATGATTCAAGAGGGAAGGTACTATGGAGTCCATAGCCAAGCCATGTACTGGACTGGAGTGAGCGGACACCATGCTTATGAGCCCCATAGCAGTTTGTTAGGAAAATGGACACTTCTGGCTTTCCATGCACATGCGTTCGTGTTCGCGTGCACGCTAATGGCGCCAATAGCGGTCATTTAAGCAGGACAGCACCAGGAAGCAGGTGCTGTCCGTTCTACAGGGTTTGTGTGAGTTGCTTGCTTCCTGAATACCTGATACCTGTTCCTGTGACCCGGCCTGCTTTGACTCTGCTCTGAACTCTGCCTGCACCGACCCCGGCTTCCACGACCACTCTTCTGCCTGCTCCCTTGTACCTTGCTGCCTGAATGTTGCCGACCCAGCCTGCACCCGACCATCCATCTGCCTGAACCTTTTGTACTGCACCGCCCGCCAGTTACCGACTGCCTCACTACCCTTCTGCCTGCACGAGCTCCAGCGGACACCTACCTGTCATCATAGACTGTCCAGCCCTCTTGCCCCCCCCCCCCGTGCTCCTGAGTTCCCTGTCTGCACTACCAGGGACTCACGAACCGGGGCTGCAAGAGAGGTTACCCCTGCATAAGCCAGACTCCACCACCAGGTATGTGACAGTAACAGACAGCCATGCCTGAGTCTGCGCGGGGGGCCTCTCCTGTGAACGAACTTTGCTCTCACCTGGCCGGGCTGACCCAAGCCATACAATCCTTGCAGGAGGATTACTACCGGCTAGAGGGACGGCTCCAAGAGCTTACCACTGGAGCTGCTGCAGTCTGCACCGCAGTGACTATGCCCTCTGAACCCCTCTGAACCTCAAGTGCCCCTACCGGAACTGTTCTCAGGCGACCACACCAAGTTCCTGGCCTTCCGGGTCTCTGGTGAACTCTATTTTTCTCTCCAACCCAGCACCTACTCCTTGGAGACTAGAAAGGTGGGTCTAGTGATCTCCTTGTTGCTAGGAGAACCCCAGTCTTGGGCACACCGCCTACTGGAACAGAGGGCTCCAGAAGTCTCTAACCTGACCGCCTTCTTCAAGGCTATGGCCCACCTCTATGAGGACCCACATCAGGCAGCCACAGCAGAAGCTGCGCTTCAGGCACTCCAGCAGGGCAGCCGCACGGCGGAGGACTATGTGACTGAGTTTAGGCGCTGGAGTGCTGACACGGAGTAGGACAACGCTGCGCTCTGTCATCAGTTCCGTTTGGGTCTCTCTAACCCACTAAAGGATGAACTGGCTCGAGTTGGGGTACCCCGACTCTGGACGCATTAATCGAGCTCGCTATACAGATTGACATGCATCTCAGGGAATAGGGAGCTGAGCGGTCAGCCGGGTCTTCACAACTTACCTGGAGGCAACCCCGGGCTCCCACTGTCGCTACAATAGCCTCAGCTCAACCCGAACCCAAGAAATCGGGTATACTCCATCCTCCCCTCACTCAGGAAGAAAGGCAATACCTCCTGAGCAACCACCTGTGCCTGTACTGTGGAGAACCAGGACACGTGGTGGGGTCTTGCCCGGCCAAGCTTGGTCAACGCCCACCATCTGTCATTGGCAACGTACCAGCCTCATCAGATACCTCTTCTCACCTGACCCTTCCTCTCTCCCTTCAGCTCCCTGACAAGACTATCTGGACTGCTGCCATCATGGACTCGGGCGCCTGCAGTGGGTTCATCGACCTGTCCTTTGTGGCCCAACATCAGATTCCTCTACGGCCAAAGTTTCACGGACTGGTTGTATGTCTGGCTGATGGCACCAACATCAAATCTGTTGTGGTCACCCACAAAACCTTTCCCCTGCCTGCTACAACCTTGGATGGTCACCAGGAGTTCCTCTGCTTGGATGTTATTGCGTCCCCCCTGTTTCCTATTATCCTGGGTATACCCTGGCTGCAGGCCCATAGCCCCAGCATCAACTGGGCAACGGGCGAAACAAAGTTCCAGTCACCCTATTGCCGCCAGCACTGCTTCCCAGTGACTAAGGAAGCTGTCCCTACTCTGCTCAGTCTGGACTCAGATGCTGACCGAGACATCCATCAGTTGGTGCCCCCGGTGTACCACAGCTACTTAGATGTGTTCAGCAAGAAGGGTGTGGAACAGCTGCCGGCCCACAGGGCATATGACTGCCCTATCGAGCTCCTCCCCGGAGCTGAAGTCCCCTTTGGGAGGATTTTCCCTTTAACGGAGCTGGAACTGGTGGCCCTCAAAGCCTATATAGATGAGAACCTGCAGAAGGGGTTCATCCGACCCTCTATGTTGTCCGCAGGAGTGGGAATATTCTTTGTAGAAAAGAAGGATCAAACGCTGAGACCTTGCATTGATTACCGCAAGCTAAACAAGATAACGGTGAAAAAACGCTATCCTCTCCCCCTAGTCCCAGAGCTCTTCCAGAGGCTAGGAGCGGCAAGGGTGTTTACCAAGCTGGACCTCCAAGGAGCATATATACTAGTCCGCACCCAGTAGGGCGATGAATGGAAGACCACTTTCCGAACCCGGACATTTTGAGTACCTGGTGATGCCCTTTAGGCTTTGTAACGCCCCAGCCACTTTTCAACACTTTGTAAACGATGTGTTTAACCACTTCAGCCCTGGAAGGGTTTCACACTTTAGGACCAGAGCACTTTTTGCGATTTGGCACTGCGTCGCTTTAACTGACAATTGCGCGGTCATGCGACGTTGTATCCAAACAAAATTTGCGCCCTTTTTTTCCTACAAATAGAGCTTTCTTTCAGTGGTATTTGATCCCCTCTGCGTCATTTCTGATCACCGCTATAAACAAAAGAAGAGCGACAATTTTGCAAAAAAAAAAAAAACGAATTTCTTACTTTTTGCTAAAATACAAATCCAAAAAAAAAAAAAAATATAAAAAAAACGTTTTTTTTTTTTCAACGGTTTTGACTGATTTATATTCTTCCTCATATTTGTGATAAAAAAAAAAAAAAAATCGCAATTGGTGTTTATTGATTTGCGCAAAAGTGGCCGCTTTTACGGATGATGAGAATTCATTTTTGGGGTTTTTATTTATTTTTTTTACTAGTAATGGCGGTGATCTGCGATTTTTAGCGGTACTGCGATATTTTAGCAGACATGTCGGACAATTTTGACACTTTTTTGGGACCATTGGCATTTATACAGCGATCAATGCTATAAAAATGCACTGATTACTGTGTAAATGCCATTGGCAGTGAAGGGGTTAACCTGCAGTGGGCGCTCTAAGGGTTAACTGTGTTCCCTGGGCGTGTTCTAACTGTGTGTGGGCTGCCCTGGCTGGGGAAAAGGGATGATCACAGCTTCCATATACAGGAAGGCTGTGATCATCGCCCTTCCCCCTTCAACAGAACGGAGATCCGTGTTTACATACACGGATCTCCGTTCTTTCAGTGCGGGGGAGCCATCGCGGGTAGCCGGCGGCGATCAAGTCCACCCTACCTGCTCCCTGGCTCCCCCCGAACACAGTGAGCACGTGAGCGTGCCTACGGCGGCGTGCACGCGTTCACAATGCTAGTTATCGCGGCCGCTGTCCTGCGACGGCGGTCCGCGATAACAAGCCACCTTGCCGCCGTCACGCTGCGGCGGGCAGTCGGCAAGTGGTTAAAGACAGTCCAAAAAAAATGACAAAAATACATTGATGGTGAGTAATACTGGTGATGATGTCATACAGTTTGAAGAGTAACTCCCAACATGTTTCGCCAAAACATTGGCTTCCTCAGGGGATTCATGTAGACATCAAAGATACTAACATAAAAAGAAAAAACATGCAATAAATCAACAATGGTAGAGAAAAAAAAAGTAGTATGCAGTACTTATCATTTGTTGAACCCAGATTACCCCCCATCTCTCCACATGGAGCTTACCCGGTCGGGCAACCTCTGAAAAAGAAAACCCCTCGCCCAGGAGGGGGACCCAGCACCTTGTCCCTGCAGAAGACACCTCCAGTCCTGGCTAAAAAGGGTATATAAAATTAAATATAATAAATAGGTACCCTGAGAAGGAAAAAAAAGGGGAAAAAAAAAAAGGGGGGGAGGGTTGGACTTACTTGAAACCAGTCTAATTGGCACACTAAATAAGAAGAGACGAAAGAAAAGAGGTCTAACAAATGGACCTCTAAGCAGATTCACAGCAGCATAGATGGATGTAGAGAAAAAGATAAAAGGAGCAGAAAACGTTTTTTCTTTATAATTCAAAAATCGTATATTGCCAACAAACAATGCCGTTAGGAAAGCCTATTATATTGTCTCCAAATGTTCAGGGAGAAGAGGAAGGGAAGGGGGGGGGAGGAGGGGAGAGGGGGAGTGGGAAGGGAAAAAAAAAGTGGGGGGGAAATGTGATTAAAGACTTCTTGGATCAGTTCGTCATCGTTTACTTGGACGATATCTTGATTTTCTCCCCTACCCTGGAAGAGCACTGCAGGCATGTGGGAGGTGTTCTGAGCCACCTTCGACAACATGGGCTCTATGCCAAGGCGGAGAAATTCGACTTTGAACAGTCAAGTATCCCCTTCCTGGGGCTTATTATCTCCGTCCCCGGCATTACCATGGACCCACAGAAGGTCACGGCTATCCTGGGCTGGCCGGCCCCTACAGACAAGAAGGGAGTCCAGCGGTTCATTGGCTTCTCCATTTTTTATAGAAAGTTCATAAAGGGGTTCTCAGCCATTATTGCCCCAATCACCCAGCTGACCAAGCTGAACACATGATTCATGTGGACCACGGAAGCCCAGGAAGCCTTTGTGATCCTTAAGAAACTTTTCACGTCTGCACCCATCCTCAGGCACCCTGACCCTGCCTTGCCATTTGTCTTGGAGGTAGATGCCTCTGAAGTAGCCGTGGGGGCGGTGCTTTCTCAATGGCATGGAGTCAAGGCTGCCCTACACCCTGTGGCGTTCTTCTCCTGCAAGCTGACCACCCCAGAAAGGAATTATGACGTGGGAGATAGGGAGCTATTGGCAATCAAATCGGCCTTGGAAGAGTGGCGCTATCTGTTAGAGGGAGCCAGGCACCCCATCTTGATCTTCACGGATCACAAAAACTTAGAGTATCTTTGAGCAGCCAAGAGACTGAGACCTCGCCAAGCCCGGTGGGCACTCTTCTTCTCACGCTTCCTCTTCCACGTAACATACAGGCCAGGGTCGAAGAACGTCAAGCCTGATGCCCTATCAAGGATGTTCTGTAAACCTGGTGAGCCTGCAGCCCCTGATACAGTCCTGCATCCCTGAAATTTCCTGTTAACCCAAGGGGACCTGTTGTCCCTAATCAGACAGTCCTCAGCCAGGACCCCCAGACCGGCAGACCCCATCCTGCTAACCAGAGACGGCCTACTGTGGCATGGCAACAGACTTTTTGTCCCAGTGGACCACCGCCTATCAGTTCTGGCATCCTGTCATGACAATAAATTGGCTGGACACTTTGGTGCTCACAAAACAACTGAACTGCTGCTGCAATCATTCTGGTGGCCAAGAGCAGACGAGGACTGTAGGAGATACGTCAGCTCGTGCCTTATCTGTGCCCAGAACAAGAGCAGCAAGACCAAGGCCTGGGGCTTACTAAAGCCACTTCCAGTGCCTGAGAGGGCCTGGTCCATGATCTTGATGGACTTCATTGTCGAGCTGCCGCCATCCCAAGGTTATTCTACCATCTTCGTGGTAGTGGATCGGCTAACGAAGATGGCTCACTTCCTGCCCATGAAAGGGACCCAATCAGCCACTGAAGCGGCCGAGATATTCATCAGGGAAATAGTGAGGCTCCATGGACTTCCAACAAGCATTGTCTCTGACTGCGGAGTCCAGTTCACCTCCCGATTCTGGAAAGCCCTGTGCTCCGCACTTGACATTGAAATGGCATACTCTTCGGCACAACACCCACAGACATACGGGCAGACAGAGAGGACCAATCAGACGCTTGAGCAGTATCTCCGCTGCTTCTGGTCATTCTCACAAGACGACTGGGTCTCTCTGCTGCCCCTGGCGGAGTTTGCCTTCAATAACACTGTCCATTCAGCTACCAACCAGTCCCCGTTTCTGGCCAATTACGGGTTCCACCCGACCTTTATGCTCAACCACAGCCTTGAAAGTACTGTACCAGCAGCACAAGAAATGACCAAGTTCTGGGAAGAGAACTGCAAACTCCTTCAGGAGACCATGGCCCGGACCCAGGAACATAACAAAGAGGTGTTCGACAAAGGGAGACGGGGAGAGTTGGACTTACAGCCTGGGGAAAAGGTCTGGCTGGCCACGAAGAACTTGAGGTTAGCCTGCCCCTCCAGGAAATTGGGCCCCAGGTTTATTGGCCCCTTCCCTGTGAAAAGGAAGATTAACTGGGTTGCCTATGAGCTGGAGCTCCCGTCTTCCCTGCGTGTCCACCCAGTGTTCCACGTGTCACTGCTGAAGACTGTGACCCCAAATCATTTTCCCCAGTGGAAGACTAGCCCGCCAAGCCCAATCCTGGTAGACGGCGAGGAAGAATTTGAACTGGAGGCTATCCTGGATTGCCAGAAGAGGGGTAATAAGGTTCAGTACTTAGTGAAGTGGAAGGGCTACGGCCCAGAAGAAAATTCCTGGGAGCCTGCAGATAACCTTCATGCGGATAAACTCATCCGATCCTTCAAGGAGAACAACCCTGCTAAGCTTGCCCAGCTGGGCATCCGGAGGCTGTCCCTTGGGGGGGGGGGGCAATGTTAGGAAAATGGACACTTCTGGCCGTTTCTGGCTTTCCATGCACGCATGCACGCTAATGGTGCCAATAGTGGCCATTTAAGCAGGACAGCACCAGGAAGCAGGTGCTGTCCATTCTACAGCGTTTGCGTGAGTTCCTTGCTTCCTGATTACCCGATACCTGTTCATGTGACCCGGCCTGCTTTGACTCTGCTCTGAACTCTGCCTGCACCGACCCCGGCTTCCACGACCACTCTTCTGCCTGCTCCCTTGTACCTTGCTGCCTGAATGTTGCCGACCCAGCCTGCACCCGACCATCCATCAGCCTGAACCCTTTGGACTGCACCGTCTGCCAGTTACCGACCCGGACTGCCTCACTACCCCCCTTCTGCCTGCACGAGCTCCAGCGGACACCTACCTGTCACCAGAGACTGTCCAGCCCTCTTGCGCCCCCCCCTGCTCCTGAGTTCCCTGTCTGCACTACCAGGGACTCACGAACCGGGACCGCAAGGGAGGTTACCCCTGCATAAGCCAGACTCCATCACCAGGTACTTGACACAGTTACACCTTTGGAAAGAGGAACATATATGCAAACATAGGTAAAAAGCGTGTAAGTTGGAGATGCTTAGGTTTTAGACTTTATCTGCAACCACCCCTGTGGACATATATTTTTGCAAGCTTACAAGGTGGGGCAGAGCAGAAGAGGAGGAGAAGTTGCACAGCCATTGATCTGAGCCAGGTGTCAGTGCCACACAGTTACAAAAGAACACACAGACGAAGATGACGATCATAACACTCACACTGCACATTGCAGAGTCTCCAGACATGACTCAACTCCCGGCTGCTGCGCTCTTGTTACTCCCAGAGTCCCAAGTCAGGACCCAGACTAGTCTCACTGCTGCATGATCATGCCGCCGGGTGGTGGACTGCGTGTGCCGGAGAAGGTGGGTGGAGCCGCTTCAGCACTAACACGGGCCTCGCTCCCAATCCCGCCTCACTCTGAGAGTCTGTGAGTGCAATGTCACTGGTTGCTAGACGCCAGGTGGGGAGGCCATAGCAACCAGTTCCACCGGTGATCAGTTCAGGGTGGCTGCCACTCGCTGTATCCTCTATTTCATTCCAGGACACTGTATTTTCCCGGAATGAAGGTGTCTGGGACCTGGGACAGAGATATAAATCCGATCCACCTAGCCGATCCCTGATTCCTGGGGGGCACTTGCCCCCCCTTGGCCCTCCCTGTGGATGCCCATGCACTGATCACTCAGTTCTCCCCCCTCCACTCTGAGCAGAGAGCTGGGACTTTCATTCAGTAGCTCTCTGCTCTCCCCTCCAGCACTCACTGGAGCGCTGGGCCAGAGAGAGGAGGGAGCAGCTGGCTCAGTCTCCCAGCGGCTCAGCTGAGAGGCTAAGCCAGCTGCTGATCCAGGCATGTGGGTGGATCCCAACTGTATAGTTGGGATCTTTCCCCAGCCTGGACCGGCTGAGTGACTTCAACTGACAAAAGGGCTTTAGCCCACTGTCGGCTGAAAATGGGTCAAAGGAGTGCAGAACGAACTGCACTCCTTTGATCCATAGATATATGGACAAAGAAGCTTTGGCCATACTTCTTCTTTAATAATTAAATGATCTTATATATGCATTTTTGTACACTGAATAAAACAGAACATAACCTAGAACTGACATTTTGTCTGAGCTGTCATTATAGCTGCAAAGGTTTAGCAGATTATATAATTAGTAGTGCATTCCTACCCTGCACCTGAATAAGGGCAATATAAATAGTGTTAGTGGTCTGCTATTCCAGCTTAAAGGAGAAGTATGGGGTTGTTTTTTTTTTACAGATTTATACTTACCTAGGTGGATGCAGCATCGCTCCGATGCTGCATCTGTCCCCCCAGTGCTCTACCCTGAGAACTGAGTGATCGAACACCACCGATCACTCAGTTATCTCAGAGCTAGTGACTGTCAATCAGCAGCTCTCTGCTCTGCCCCCTCCTTGCTCACTGGAGCGCTGGGCTGTGGAGGGGGCAGAGTGGCCGCTCAGGCTCTCAGCGGCTTGCTGTGAGGTTGAGCCAGGTGTTGATCCAGGGATCTGGCAGATCCTGACTTCCACGACTTTGTAAAGACGTGGAGCCTGGACCGACCTCTGTGACATCAGCAGAGAGAGCAGACTTAACCCTGCTGTCTGCTGAAAACAGGTCATAGGAGTGCAACTGCACTCCAGTGATCCACAGGAGAAGTACAGCCAAACAAGCTTTGGCTGTATTTCTCCTTTCAAAAGAGAAGTAAGTGTTTCTTTTTTTTCTCTCCCATTAATAGTTACTTAGGTGGATGCAGTATGGGTCTTATGCTGCATCTGTCCCCGGTGCCTCTACACTGAAAACCAAGCGATCGAACATCACAGATCGCTTGCTTTTTACAGCTCCATGAGCAGAGAGCTGCAGACTGTCAGTAACAGATCTCTGCTCTTCTCCCTGCACGCTCATTGGAGCGCTGAGCTGTGGAGGGGCAGAGTGGGCTGGCTCAGGTGCTCAGCGGCTCGCTAAGAGGCTGAGATGGGTGTCAGTCCAGACACCTGGTGGATCCAGACTCCTTGGTCGGGATGACACGGTGCCTGTATGGACATCCGTGATGTCCGCAGAGAGCGGAATTCAGTCCGCTCTCTGCTGAAAACAGGTCACAGGAGTGCAAAGCGAATTGCACTCCAGTGATCAACAGGAAAAGCCCAGCCAAATGAGCCAAAAGGGTGCCCCATATACAGGTAGAAAAGAAAAAGATAGCGGCACTTCCAGATAATAAAAGCAGCTCCTTTATTGTGCAAAACATTAGCAAGAATTAAGCAAAGGAGTGTGAAACGCGCCTGCTGACCCTCCGTGGGTTGAGTGTGTGTGGCATATCTTTTATTCCTATTTTTGCACAATAAAGGAGCTGCTTTTATTATCTGGAAGTGCCACTATCTTCTTCTTTTCTACCTGTATATGGGGTTTGCGGACCCAGGCAGGCACCCAGAATTTTTTGGCAGCTTAAGATCTCATAGGAGAGCCTTTGGAGTGGTGCTCACCCCATTTGCCTTTCATGTGGCAACACTTGTACAGCAGAGATTCATTAACCCCTTCACGCCCGCACTATAGCCAAAAGACGGCTACAGCGTGGGCCTAAATTTCTGGGGGGCGTCCATGTATGTCCTATCGTGTATGAGCTGCCTGCGTGCCCCCTGCATGGCATGCGGACGCGCTCTGTGATCAGCAAGTCCATGAGACTCTACTGATAATAGATCGGAGTAAGGGACTGATCCTGACCCCTTAGTGGAGTTAATACATGCAAAATCTTCTGGCGGTTTAACAGCAGTGCTTCCAGCTGGCCAGGTCCATATGCTATACGGACCTCATTCCTGGTGTTATAAGCTCATGGTCACTTCAATAATCATAAACGTATAACAGAATTGTTCAGCAGACTCTGCTGAACAATCCTATAGCTATCCTATATAGGATTGTAGTCCACTGATCAGCATTATTCACCTCAGATGTGATCGCCCCCCATGCCTCCACTTCCCTGTATTAAGCCTCTCCACCTCCCACTTTCCTCTAAAAAGACTCACCCCGTTCTTCCCCCCTTGCACCAATTTCCTCCCCCACACTCGATCCGACCCCCCACGCAGACCCGATCCCCTGCAGCTACCCTCTAGAAACCAGCCTCCCTCATCTGCCACTCTTGCTGGCTTCAGGTGCTGCAGAGGAACAAACTATGTTCCCCCATGACTCTGATCACCCCCTGCAATGGCCCCCACATCTCCAATCCCTCTCTGCTCTGAGCAGCATCCCTCCTTCCCCTCCCGCCGCCTGCAGCTGCTGCCCGCACTCAGCCCCAAGCTGCCAGGGTGGAGGAGTCTGGGAGGGCTTGGTAAACATGTGTTTAACAGCCCCCCTGTACTACAATGGACACAGGCAGTGATCACTACAGATCGCTCCTGTGTCCATTGATATCTGAGCATAGTAAACCGGGTTTACTGTGTGAGTTTATGAATGAATAAGGAGTCTCTATACAGGCACATTATTCCTTCATATAATGTACTGCAGAGAAAGGGACTATTTTCAATCTCTGTCTCAAAAAAAAAGAGACATCAGGGGACTGTTTAGATCTCTGATATCTCACAAAGAAAAAAAATACACGTCTCGATAGAGAATAATGGGTGGTCCGATCAGGTCAGTCTGAAAAACAGACAGGACCTGATCGGTCTATTCTTGTAAAAGGGACCTAAGGCCTTGTTCACACAGGGCATACACAGTGTAAATCCCTACAAGCACCTTTTTTATCCTACTGATCCTATGCTTTCAGAAAATGTATAGTTTGGGGGGTCTTTTAGGAACTCTGAAAGCTGTAAGTGAAAAACGAAAACCTCCAGATTTTTGGGGAAATTGGTTATTTATAGTTTTGTGTACATCCAATCTTCACCATTTCGCAAAAAGGCACAATTTAAAATGTACAAATATTTGTTTTTTATCAACTCAATACAGGTAAGCTTTTATATTTAGTAGGAATCTAGCAGGAATTTTGTAAAATTTGCTGTTTGTATCTGCTAATAATGATTTTACTGCATTTTTAGCAAAAATATTGCTTTGGTAAACATTTTCGCAAATATTGCAAGGCCTTAAAAATCATTAGCAACTTTTATTTATTCTACTGGTCCTGTGCTTTCAGAAGATGTATAGTTTGGGGGTCTTTTACAAACTTTGAAAGCTGTAAGTGAAAAATTAAAACCTACAGGTTTTTAGAGAAACTTGGTTATTTACATATTTGCTTACGTAAAATTTTCACCATCTTGCAAAAGGGCGTAATTTAAAATTTACAAATATTTGCTATTTATTAACTCAATGCAGGTTAAGCTTTTATATTTAGTAGGGATTTAGCAGGAATTGTTTATATGTGCTAATAATTTTAGAGAACTTTTAGCGAATATATTGTTTTGGTAAACATCTGCGCAAATATCAGAGCCTTAAAAATCAATAGCACTTTCTTTTTATGCTACAGGTCATGTGCTTTCAGAAAATATATTGTTTGGGGGGCTTTAACAAACTCTGAAAGCTGTAAGTGAAAACTGAAAAACTCCAGATTTTTAGAGAAATTTGGATATTTAAATTTTTACGTAAGTTTGATTTTCACCATTTAGGCACAATTTAGAATCTACAAATAATGGCTACAGCTGAACATTTCTGCACCACTGGCACATCTTCCCCTGAAGCCAAGCAAGAGGTGGCACAGCACGGCTACCCATTCAAGCCTGCCCTCATGTGCACATGGGCCCTCTCACTCAGAAACATAGCACTGTCCATCTTCTTGTCTTATGAATGGGGTTATGTCTGGCTCAAGAAAAGCAACTTATAAAAGTGGTATGCTAGTTACCAGTTCCCTGGTTCAGGCCTAAATATCTTTGGAATATTGAGGAGTACACACAGTCAGTAGCAACCATTGGCAGAACAACCCCTTTTTTCCTATAACTGATCTAAAGCTTTCTAGAATTACAGTGGATTATGTGGCACTTTTACGTAACTATTTTGAGTTTATTCTAGTTTTACTATAAAATGCCTGTACATCATGATCATATGGATTTGTATGCTGAAGTAAGGCAAAATTTTGCAATATTACATGGTAAAATGCACAGGTAACCTGATACCAAGAGCATTCAAGGACAAAGGTGGTTTCTATTTTACATAACTTTTTTTGCCTTTAAACTTAGTAACGGTTGAATGTGTTTAGTGATATAGTACCGTTGATCTTGCATGTTAGGTTATACATCATCTGCTTTCTCTGCAGTGAAATTCTGGTGCACCATCAAACAGCAAAACCGAATGTTAGAAATACATGACCTAAATATATTTTACAGCTGGAGAAAAGCCCTGTAAAAACATTAACTCACCAGAGAGGATCCATAAAATTCTCAGACAGAAATTCAGGTATTTGCCTAAAACTAATAATGTTATAGTGAGAGCAGGGGCTCCTTGGCTTAGCTCAAAAAGACAATCTACCAGACTTGTCGCTTCAATACTCCAGATTATGGTGTATATAAGAATGTAATATGTATGGCAAAGAAAAAAAAAAACAAACGTACATATAGGGGTTGTGCAGGCAAAAAAAAGTAATCTGGTTTATTGTGATCAATTATTATGAATTACAGTATCTCACAAAAGTGAGTACACCCCTCACATTTTTGTAAATATTTTATTACATCTTTTCATGTGACAAAACTCAAGAAATTACACTTTCCTCCAAGGTAAAGTAGTGAGTGTACAGCTTGTATAACAGTGTAAATTTGCTGTCCCTTCAAAAGAATTCAACACACAGCCATTAATGTCCAAACCGCTGGCAACTAGAGTCGAGCGAACACCTGGATGTTCGAGTTCGGCGGGTCCGGCCGAACTTCGTGAAAAAGTTCGGGTTCGGTACCGAACTTGACCCAAACTTGACCCCGAACCCCGAATCCCATTGAAGTCAATGGGGACCCAAACTTTTCGATACAAAAATGGCTGTAAAAAAGTCCTAGCAAGTGCTAGAGGGCTGCAAAAGGAAGTAAAATGGGGGTAAGAGTAGGACAAGTGCCCTACAAAAAAATGGAGATAGGGAAAATAACTTAAAATCAAAAAATAAAAATAAAAATGGGAAGGGGGGTTGGATGTGGAGTAGGAGCCTAGAGGTTGACAAGGCCGCGACCGTGGCAGTGTAGGTGGAAGTGGCGGTGGTGGAGGAGGAGGAGGAGGAGGAGGTAGCCAACACTTTTTGGTGTTTTTTTGGGGTTTTTTTTCTAATTGGGGTAGCCCCCAAAATATTAAGTCATATTCAAAAAAACAAGTATACCAATGGCTGTGTGAGGCCGGTCTAAATGTCTATTCTGCACAAGGTGCAGACAAGTCTTGTGGGATCCATGCCTGGTTCATTTTAATAAAGGTTAGCTTGTCCACGTTGGCTGTAGACAGGCGGCTGCGCTTTTCTGTGATAACGCCCCCTGCCGTACTAAACACATGTTCAGACAATACACTGGCTGCAGGGCAGGTCAGCACCTCAAAGGCATAAAGGGCAAGCTCAGGCCATGTGCCCAATTTGGAGACCCAGAAGTTGAATGGGGCAGACCCATCAGTCAGTACGTGTAGGCGTGTGCACACATACTGTTCCACCATGTTGCTGAAATGCTGCCTCCTGCTAAGACCTTGTCTATCAGCTGGTGGTGCTGTTTGTTGTGGCGGGCTGCTGACAAAGCTTTGCCACATTTCGGCCATGCTAACCCTGCCTTCTGAGGTGCTGGCGGTGCCACAGCTGCGTTGGCGGCCTCTTCCTCCTCCTCCCCTGCCTTTTCCTTGTGCTTTCACTGAGCCCCCGCTGTCAATTGGGAATGCCCTCAGCAGCGCGTCTACCAGTGTGCGCTTGTAGTCGTGCATCTTCCTCTCGCGCTCCAGTGAGGGAATTAAGGACTGCACGTTGTCCTTGTAACGGGGATCCAGCAGGGTGGCCACCTAGTAATCAGCACAAGTTACAATGTGGGCAACACGGCTGTCGTTGCACAGGCACTGCAGCATGTAGTCGGTCATGTGTGCCAGGCTGCCCAGAGGCAAAGACAAGCTGTCCTCTGTGGGAGGTGTATCATCTGTGTCCTCCGTATCCCCCCAGCCACGCTCCAGTGATGCCCATGAGCTGCGTTGGGTGCCACCCTGCTGCGATTCCTCCTCCTTGTGACCTTCCTCGTCCTCCTCATCCTCCAGAACTGTGCCCTGGCTTGAATATTTTTCACCTGGCCTATGCTGGTGCAGGAACCCACCCTCCGAGCCACTTGTAAATGACTGGCCTGATAACCGTGGAAATGACCCCTCTTCCTCCTCCTCCTCCTCCTCCTGTGCCACATCCTCTTCCATCAAGTGTTTTTTCAAGGAGACATAGAAGTGGGATAGTAACGCTGAGAACAGCATCATCGGCAGTGGCCATGTTGGTGGAGTACTCGAAACACCGCAATACGGTACACAGGTCTTGCATGGAGGCCCACTCTTTGGTGGTGAAGAGGTGCTGTTCCGCAGAGCGACTGACCCGTGCGTGCTACAGCTGAAACTCCACTATTGCCTGCTGCTGCTCGCACAGTCTCTCCAGCATGTGCAAGGTGGAGTTCAACCTTGTGGGCACGTAGCATAGGAGGCGGTGAGCGGGAAGACCGAAGTTCCGCTGCAGCATAGACAGGCGAGCAGTAGCAGGGTGAGAACGCCAAAAGTGCGCACAGACGGCCCGCACTTTATGCAGCAGCTCTGACATATCCGGGTAGTTATTTAGAAATTTCTGTACCACCAAATTCAGCACATGCGCCAGGCAAGGGATGTGTGTCAAAGCGGCTAGGCCGAGAGCCGCTACTAGATTTCGCCCATTGTCGCACACCACTAGGCCGGGCTTGAGGCTCAGTGGCCACAACCACTCATCGGTCTGTTGTTCAATGCCCGTCCACAGCTCCTGCGTAGTGTGGGGTTTATCCCCCAAACATATCAGTTTTAAAACAGCCTGCTGTCGTTTCCCCCTGGATGTGCTGAAGTTGGTGGTGAAGGTGTTACGCTGAGCGGATGAGGAGGTGGTAGAGGAGGAGGAAGCGCAGTAGGAGGAGGAGGCAACAGGAGGCAAAGAGAAATGCCCTGCAATCCGCGGCCGGCTCAGGCCCACCCGCCACTACATTTGCCCAGTGTGCAGTTAGTGAGATATAGCGTCCCTGCCAGTGGCGGCTGGTGACGTTTTTGGATGGGGGGGGGGGGCAGGCCCCGCCCTTCCTTTTGACCCCTCCTACTTTAATAAGCCCCACCCCTTATAGAATCCACCCACTCCGTCCCCTGTATTCCACATATTGTGTCAGGGGTATACAGCTCAGCATCACAGGACACAGTATACAGCTCAGCATTCGACATATGACACAGGACACTACGACTCGACATATGACACAGGACACTACGACTCGAC
>BLSH010541498.1:863004-885990 GCA_018402905.1 Glandirana rugosa
AGTGACCCTCCTGTCCGCAGTTAAAACAACATGTGCGCGACTGTTGTGGGGGTCTGGAAAACCCGCGTCCTCTACCTCTATTTCTTCTGTATCCTCTTCCTCTACCCTGATATCCTCTTCCCCACTGCCCACCATTATCCTGGGGTGGCTGATTTTGCACTCCCCCTTGATAATGGGCACTTACTACTTTTTCCTTCGGTACATCAAAACACCCTGCCGCTTCCTTTTCTGTTAAAGTTGTCTGAAAATCCTCAATAGTTAATGAAGTCCATTCAGATATCATTTGTTTAACCATCAATGTCATTTTGGGTTGTAAGTTGTTCATGTATGTTTGAATCAACAAAGTACCCAGGTCATCAGTTTGTGCCAGCCCTGCTTCTTGTGTCCAGTTTTCAAGAAACCTCTTCCAAAATTCCAATACAGTTTCACCTACCTTCTGTTTACACACTATGGCAGTGGGGAGGGAACTTTTATTTTTAAAAGCTCTTTTTAATTCTTTCTCTACTTCATCCCACATGTCAGTTCTCCCTTGTTCTGTATTTAATTTATACTCACTTGCATCTACATCTGAATTTTCAATTTTGCTTATGCTCTCAACTTTTTTCCAATCCCAGGGGCTAGTGTGTCCTATAATGCCATCTAAGATAAGACGCATGTCCTCTTGTGTGTAATTTCTGCCATTACAGGCTTTCTTAAGATAAGCCAGAGTGCCCCCTGTTGAAGCTGTAGGTTTGGGACAGTTTTTAATGATTCTATTCATCTCTTCAATCTCTATAGGTTTCTTTAGCATATCGTCAGCTATCGTCATGAATGGTAACTGTAGTGTTGGTAAGGATTCAGTGTTCTCGGACCTGCTGTAGACCGTGCCCTGTTTAGTCTTTGATGGGGTTACAATTTTAACTGGTGTCATAGTCTGTATTATCTTCTGTGTTTCTTCTGTCATTTGTCTGGCAGCTGCCTGAAGTTCATTCACAAGATCTAACATGCCTGTATCTTTCTTCTCTGGGGTCTTAGTATCATTTCTTTTAGTTGAACTTTTAGTTTCGGGTACTGAGTCTAGGGTCGCCTGATGTTGATGTTTAGAGCAATGTTTAGGGCTTCCCGAGGGAGTCTCACTAGCTGACACTTCCTCATGGGAACTGTCTGTCCCACCTGTTACAGGTCTGTTTTGGACAGCACGATATCCAGCCAATAAATCAATATCCTCTCCGGTAAGGGAAGGATATAACTTGGTGCTGTAAGGAGGTGGCTTTGTATGATTCAGGGGGAGAGGAGGGGCTGAAGGGCTATGTCTCACCACAGCGGACTCTTGTTTATGTTTTCAGTCATAATCTTCCCTGGATAGACAATTTTTAGCCTTCTTTTGTTTCATATTTTCCCTCTCAAACTAATAAGGAGCCCATTTCAGCCAGTTCTCTCCTCCCTGTTTCATATAAGTCATATTCCACTGAGGGTCAGCATCAAACCATGGAAACGCTCTCTTGTCTCCAAAACATAGAGCCTTTACCATATCCATGTGAAATTCGTCATTACTACCATCCCGAGAAAAAGGGCCTACGCTGTTCATGACCTCTGTCCATCCCGCTAATTTTGCAACCCATGGATTTAATAGATAATCTGTTTCACAAATCCTGGCCACATAGTCTTTGCATACTTCCCCGGGGTCGGGCAGTGGTGGTTTAATAGGCATCTGACCCATATTAGATTCAACAGTGACAACAATGCAATGTCACACAACAAATTATCTTATACTTTTATGCGATAGAAAGAAGAAGCAGAAAGATATTGGATCACTGGAGTCTACACCTCATTCACCATTTCTATTCCTTCCCAAAAGGAATTTACATACACATGTGCACAGTACTGTATTCAGTCTCTAGTATGGGTTTCCCAAAAACCCTTCTATTTATCTATGGCATGGTCCGTACTCCCTTCTATAATTTATAGGACTAAAGCTTTATCAGAGCTGGGGTAAGTGAATACTCTGTCAAATAAGACAAAAGAATTGAACTTACCGCAGTTAATTGCTTTATCCAGGACGAGCCCCCATTTGAAAGGAAAAATCTCTTGTACGACCACCCAAATATTCAGGTAATGCAGGTTCACTCCAGAGATCCACAGATCTGTGAGACACCCAATAATACAAAGTGAAACAGTGAGTAAATGTATTCTCAGGTGTCCGAGGTTTATTTGACAAACAAGGGTTTTTTATACAGTCTAGGGAACAAAGGTGGGGGCTTACAAAAGTGTGTACGTGTTACAAAAATACTGTCATAGTTAGCATCACACGCTGGTCAGCAAATAAACTTTGCACCTATACACAGGTAAAAACTGGTTTCACCCTAACGAAGCATTTTGCTGTTGACCAGACAAGATGTATTGAGCAGACATGATGTGTTGGTCAGATAACAAATATAGCCAGCCATAAACATGAGTCAATAGGGCAAAAGTCTTATGCAAGTTAAAAACAACAGCTCAAAAGTGCTGCCTTCAGCACAAATACATTTCATCTCATACAAAAATGAAATCTTAAGCTATATTGCCTTACAGGCACCTGAACCCCATGGCCATCTGTCTTTCACCTCAGCCCCTTGTAAATTAGCCAAGCAGTTTGAGCCCCAAGTCATGCAACAGACTCTTAATGCTTTTTGATGACTCTGCTGGTGTGCTTTCCGTGGGCCATCCACATAGCCCTGCCCCAGAAGTGGAAGACATTGAGTGCACCGATGCCCAACCACTTCTGTTGCAGGATGAGGATATGGAAACACCAGCGCAGCAGGTCTCTGATGATGACCAAACTCAGGTGACAACTGTTGCAGCTTTCCTCAGTGTGCAGACTGACAAGGAGGGCAGTGGTGAAGGGTGAGTGGAAGATGATGTGGAGGAGGATGATGAGGTCCTAGACCCCACATGGAATGAGGGTCATGCGAGTGACGTGTGCAGCTTGGAGGAAGAGGTGGTGGTCGCACAGAGGCACCAGCACAGCAAAAGAGGAAGCAGGTTGCAAAAGCGGAGCGACCGTCCCCTAGACAGTATGCCTGCTACTACCAACCGCACACAGGGACCTAGCACACCAAAGGCAGCTCAAAGGCGTTCCCCCACGTGGCAGTTCTTCAATGTGCTGATGACAAGACACGAGTGGTTTGCACGCTGTGCAATGATAGCCTGAGCCGAGGCATAAATGTTCTAAACCTGACCACAACCTGCATGATCAGGCATCTAAATTCAAGGCACAAGCTGCATTGGAATAATTACCTCAAAATCCAAGAAAGGTCTCGGCCTCCTCCTGCTTCCTCTTCTGCTGCTGCCTCGGCCTCTTCCTCCACCTCTACAGTGACAGTGTTACCTGCCACAGAGCATGTGATAGCAACGCCACCATGTCCGCCACCGTCCCTAAGCATTTCCACACGGTCCCATGGAAGCTCACAGCTCTCCATCTCCCAAACACTGGAGAGAAAGAGGAAGTACCCCCCTACCCACCCACGATCCCTGGCCCTGAATGCCAGCATTTCCAGATTCCTGGCCTTTGAAATGCTGTCATTCCGTCTGGTGGACACGGACAGTTTTAAAAACCTGATGGCGGTGGCTGTCCCACAGTATGTGGTTCCCAGCCGCCACTGCTTTTCCAGGCGAGCCATCCCTTCCCTGCACAAACAAGTCAGGGACAAGATCAAGTGTGCACTGCGCAACGCCATCTGTGGCAAGGTCCACATAACCACTGATACGTGGACCAGTAAGCACGGGCAGGGGCGCTATATCTCGCTAACTGCACACTGGGCAAATGTAGTGGTGGGTAGGCCTGAGGCGGCTAGCCATTTGGCGCATGTCCTTCTGCAACCGAGGATTGCAGGGCATTTCTCTTTGCCTCCTGTTGCCTCCTCCTCATACTGCGCTTCCTCCTCCTCTACCACCTCCTCATGCGCTCAGCGTAACACCTTCACCACCAACTTCAGCACATCCAGGGAGAAACGACAGCAGGCTGTTTTAAAACGGATATGTTTGGGGGATAATCCCCACACTGCGCAGGAGCTGTGGACGGGCATTGAACAACAGACCGATGAGTGGTTGTTGCCACTCAGCCTCAAGCCTGGCCTAGTGGTGTGTGACAATGGGCGAAATCTCGTAGCGTCTCTGGGCCTAGCCGGTTTGACGCACATCCCTTGCCTGGCGCATGTGCTGAATTTGGCGGTACTGAAATTTCTTAAACTACCCAGATATGCCAGAGCTGCTGCAGAAAGTGCGGGCCGTCTGTGTTCTCACCCTGCTGCTGCTCACCTGTCTGCGCTGCAGTGGAACTTCGGCCTTCCCGCTCAGTGCCTCCTATGCGACGTGCCCACAAGGTGGAACTCCACCTTGCACATGCTGGAGAGACTGTGCGAGCAGCAGGTAATAGTGGAGTTTCAGCTGCAGCACGCACGGGTCAGTCGCTCTGCGGAACAGCACCACTTCACCACCAACGAGTGGGCCTCCATGCAAGACCTGTGTACTGTATTGCGGTGTTTCGAGTACTCCACCAACATGGCCAGTGCCGATGACACTGTTCTCAGCGTTACTATCCCACGTCTATGTCTCCTTGAAAAAACACTTTGGGCGATGATGGAAGAGGATGTGGCACAGGAGGATGAGGAGGAGGAGGAGGAAGAGGGGTCATTTCCAGGGTTATCAGGCCAGTCATTCACAAGTGGCTCGGAGGGTGGGGTCCTGCACCAGCATAGGCCAGGTAAAAAATATTCAACCCAGGGCACAGTTCTGGAGGATGAGGAGGATGAGGAAGATCATGAGGAGGAGGAGGAACCGCAGCAGGGTGGCACCCAACACAGCTCGTGGGCATCACTGGAGCGTGGCTGGGGGGATACAGAGGATATAGATGATATACCTCCCACAGAGGACAGCTTGTCTTTGCCTCTGGGCAGCCTGGCAAACATGACCGACTACATGCAGCAGTGCCTGTGCAACGACAGCCGAGTTGCCCACATTGTAACTTGTGCCGATTACTGGGTGGCCACCCTGCTGAATCCCTGTTACAAGGACAACGTGCCGTCCTTAATTCCCTCACGGGAGCGTGAGAGGAAGATGCGCGACTACAAGCACCCACTGGTAGATGCGCTGCTGTGGGCATTCCCAAATGACACCGGGGGCTCAGTGGAAGCGCAAGGCAAAGGCAGAGGAGGAGGAGGAAGAGGCCGCCAATGCAGCTGTGGCACCACCAGCACCGCCAGCACCTCAGAAGGCAGGGTTAGCATGGCCGAAATGTGGCAAAGCTTTGTCAGCAGTCCGCCACAACAAACAGCACCACCAGCTGATAGGCAAGGTCTTAGCAGGAGGCAGCATTTCAGCAACATGATGGAACAGTATGTGTGCACACGCCTACACGTACTGACTGATGGGTCTGCCCCATTCAACTTCTGGGTCTCCAAATTGGGCACATGGCCTGAGCTTGCCCTTGGAGGTGCTGGCCTGCCCTGCAGCCAGTGTATTGTCTGAACGTGTGTTTAGCACGGCAGGGGGCGTTATCACAGACAAGCGCAGCCGCCTGTCCACAGCCAACGTGGACAAGCTAACCTTTATTAAAATGAACCAGGCATGGATCCCACAAGACTTGTCTGTACCTTGTGCAGAATAGACATTTAGATCGGCCTCACACAGCCATTGGTATACTTGTTTTTTTGAATATGCCTCAATATTTTGGGGGCTACCCCAATTAGAAAAAAAAACAAGCAAACAACAAAAAGTGTTGGCTATCTCCTCCTCCTCCTCCTCCTCCTCCACCCCCGCCACTTCCACCTACACTGCCACAGTCACGGCCTAGTCAAACTCTAGGCTCCTACTCCACATCCACCCCCCCTTCCCATTTTTATTTGATTTTAGGTTATTTTCCCTATCCCCATTTTTTTGTAGGGCACTTGTCCTACTCTTACCCCCATTTTACTTCCTTTTGCAGCCCTCTAGCACTTGCCAGGACCTTTTTACAGCCATTTTTGTATCGAAAAGTTTGGGTCCCCATTGACTTCTATGGGGTTCGGGGTCCCGGGTCAAGTTCGGTACCGAACCAAACTTTTTCGCAAAGTTCGGCCGGGCCCCCCGAACCCGAACATCCAGGTGTTTGCTCAACTCTACAAGCAGACTAAGGACATGGATTACTGGAACCATGTCCTGTGGTCTGATGACACCAAGATAAACTTATTTGGTTCAGATGGTGTCAAGCGTGTGTGGCGGTAACTAGGTGAGGAGTACAAAGACAAGTGTGTCTTGCCCACAGTCAAGCATGGTGGTGAGAGTGTAATGGTCTGGGGCTGCATGAGTGCTGCCGGCACTGGGGAGCTACAGTTCATTGAGGGAACCATGGGGTGATATTGGATCAGTGTAATGGTGATATAATGGTGAAATAAATATAGAATTGAAAAAATGAAAAATAATTTTTCCTTGTTCATTTTTATTATTATTAATTTTTCAATTTTTTATATTTTTTTCATTAATATGTTTTTATTATTTTTTATTTTTATTTTCATTTTTCATTATTTTTAATTTTTTCAATTCTATATTTATTTCATTCATCTTTTTCCATTATATTCACTTTTGCCCGGTCCCAATCAGTAGCAATTAATCTTAATTTTCCATTTAATTGTATGTGGTTTTTATATAAATGTTGATCCACAATGACTTTATACAGTCTTAACACAATTTAACATAATATAGGCCGTTCGGTGAGGGATGTCCCCAGATGGAGGATACAATTTCTTCCCTCCCCCATTCGTGTCCATTTCCGGCCTTTGCTTTTAAAATCTCCTTCCCTGGTCCCGTCCCATCACGTGACTTGACAGAGAATAGTATTGCGAAACATGTCGGGACCTCCACCACTCACTGGCTCCCCGCTGCCTCGCTACTCTTATCACAGCCCAGCACGGCAGCTCCGAGGAACGACGTCACCACGGACCCAGAGTCAGGGGTTTTACAGGGGCCTTCGGCTCATCTATGCATCATTCTCCCCGCTGCTCTAAGGAGCCTTTAAAACATCCTGCCAGCCCAGAGCAGCCACGCTCACTTCATCCTCCCCCTGGGGCATCTAGGCTAGTCTGACAACTAGCAGGGCAGCCTCACCACCATCTTTGAGCCAGGTGAAAATGTACTTGTCTGTAAGTAATCCTCAATAAACTACTTGTTTTTAACTGTTCACAGCCATATTGCTCCATCCTTATTGCGAACTATTACCCAGCTGGGGCATGTGTCATGTTTATTGCACTATAAGCACCATTACACTGATTCAGTATCACCCCTAGTTACTTGCTCTTCCCCCAGAGTGAATCTTGGCTGCTGAGTCATAAGCTGACACTGACATTCATACATCCATAGAACCAGCGCCAGATCTATTTTTTTTTTTTTGCATTGAGGGAACCATGAATGCCAACATGTATTGTGACATACTGAAGCAGAGCATAATCCCCTCCCTTTGGAGACTGGGCTGCGGGACAGTATTTCAACATGATAAGGACCCCAAACACACCTCCAAGATGACTACTGCCTTGCTAAAGAAGCTGAGGGTAAAGGTGATGGATTGGCTAAGCATGTCTCCAGACCTAAACCCTATTGAGATCTGTGGGGCACCTCAAATGGAAGGTGGAGGAGCACACGGTCTCTAAATGTGCAGCACCTGAAACTACGGATACTGGAAGCCTGTGCTAGCATTTCTCCTGCGGTGTTGCTATCAGTGTGTGAAGAGTGGGAGAAGAGGGTTGCATTGACAATCCATCTTGAAAAGTTTCCCCCCTCACATATACTAATGTGCCACAAACAGGAAGTTAATATCCCCAACCATTCCCATTTTATTAAGGTGTATCCATACAAATGGCCCACCCTGTACTTTTGTACGCCTTTCTCTTTTTGCACAGGTCGCATATACAGCATCATGTTCAGGTCACATGAAAAGGCAGATGTGTGTGATTTCTATTGATGGGAAACCAGTGACTGTACTTCTTGACTTGGGTAGTGTGGCAACGTTGGTCAAAAGCAATTGTATAAATTCTGCAAGGTTACACCCTAGCACGGCCAGGGTCATTTGCATCCATGGGGACATTCGGGACTACCAGATGGCGATGGTTGAGATTGACACCCCTTGGGGCAGTGTGACACATTCAGTGGGGGTGGTACCTTCACTGCTTCATGAAGCCCTAGTGGGGAGGGATTTTACCCATTTTTGGAGGTTATGGGAAGGCAAAGAGAGTCTGGAGGAAAGAGCTTCCCCTGCTGAGGAAACACGGGAACTCACCAGACCCTTTTTGCCAAATGGAAGGGGAGACTGGTGGCAGGACCGAGGAAGAAGGAAACCCTCTTCCTTTTAATGTAATGGCTGGGGAGCCGGAGGAGCCAGAAGATAGCTCCCAGCTGGTGGCTAATGAAAATGTCCTTGACCTTGACCGTGAGAGTGAACAGAATTTAGTACCTGACTTAGAGGTCCAGAGAGAGGACTACTGTACAGAGCAACTACAGGATGTCACTCTCCTTAGAGCCAGAGAAAACATGAAAGTGATGGATGGGGAACCGGTGGACCCTAATTGGGGGGTGTCTTTTCCCTACATGGCTCATAAAAATAATTTGCTGTATCAGGTGGTAAAACGTGAGGAGGATGAAGTAGAACAGCTAATGGTTCCCAAACCCTTTCGCAGGATGGTGCTAGACCTGGCCCATGGACATGTAATGGGGGGACATCTGGGTATGGAGAAGAAAAGGGAGAGAATAACCCAGAGGTTCTTGTGGCCCGGGTTGCATGCAGATGTCAGAGAGTATTGTGAATCCTGCCCTGAGTGTCAACTCTCTGCGCCCTTGCCCCATTTTCGTAGTCCACTTGTTCCACTGCCCATATTTGAAGTGTCATTCGAAAGAATTGGCATGGATCTTGTGGGACCCGTAGTAAAGTCAACCTGGGGATACCAGCACATCCTAATAATACTAGACTATGCGAGCCGCTATCCTGAAGCCATACCCTTGCGGAACACCTCCGTTAAGACTATCGCCAAGGAGTTGGTCCAGGTATTTAGTCGGGTGGGGATCCCTGAAGAAGTCTTTACAGATCAGGGCACCCCTTTTATGTCCCTTGTAACCAAGGAATTGTCCAAGTTCTATAAAATCTCCCACCTCTGTACCTCGGTCTACCATCCCCAAACAGATGGACCGGTGGAGAGGTTTAATAAAACGCTCAAAAACGTGTTGAAAAAGGTAGTGGGAAAATATGGGAGAGATTCGGATATACGAGAGGTTCCGCAGGCATCTACGGGGTACTCCCCATTTCAACGCTTGCATGGTAGACATTACCAGGGATTGTTGGATGTCACCAAAGAGACGTGGGAAGGAGAGGTCACCCCTCATAGGAGCAACATCGAGCATATTTCCTTGATGCAGGATCGAATCGCAGCGATTCCGCCCCTGATACGAGAGCATATGGTTTATAATCGGGGTGCTAAAACCCAAACTTTTAACCCCAGGGATAGAGTACTGGTGCTGGTCCCCACCGTTGAAATTAAATTCCTAGATGTCATTGCAATCTGTTTGATGTTCTATGAGTGCTTCTTTTATCTGGATGTGAATTGCTCTCTTGTTTTAATAAATTATCCCTCGAGATGGTTTTATGCTATGTGGAGATTTTGTCTCTTTTTTTTGTGATACACCGCATCATTGGAGTGTTATCAAAGACGCCCAATCTGTGAAGGTCCTGTGGTTGGATGAATATTTGGTTGGTGTACTACACCCTCTGCAAGTTTTGACTCAGCAGGCGTACGTCTGTCTGTGTCTATTACAGCTGGTAAGGAGACATTTTGTACGGTAGAGGTTATACTCTGCGTGACATGGAGTGTTTTCTCTTGGTTCGGGTGTTATACCCTCTGGCTTATTTGACTCAGTGGGCGTATTCCCATCTGCATCCAGTCCATCTGGTAAGCCCCTGTAAGAACTGGTGAAGGGATCTGTGAACACAAGCTGTGTCTCTGGTGTATTTGCCCTGCCTTTTACATCTATGGACTGTCTATGAACTTCTTATTTACCAATTATATCTCCTTCCACCTACTATGTTTACACTACTGTTTGCTCTCTTTTTGGTGTATGCACTTTAAATTTGTACTCATGTTCTGTATCAAATATCTAATTGCACTTTTTGCACATTGTATATTTTGAACTTGGTTATATTTTGAACTGCATGCACTTTGCTGTCTTGTTCTATAAAATCAATAATTGAGGGTATAGCAATATATATATTTTTTGTTTATTTGCACATTATAGTTTGCACTATAGGGACACTGATATATGTCCTTCTCATATTAGCAAACCTGGGTTTATTGGTTGGAGTTCTAGCGCTGCACTATTACCCACATTATTAGGCAGGGACTCGTTAAACCGCAGACCAACAAACTAGAGGCAATCCAGAAGTGGCCCCCAACCTCGAACTAAAAAAGCAGGTACGTGCGTTCCTGGGGATCACAGGATACTATAGGCGCTTCATACCAGACTTTGCCACCATTGCCGTTCCCCTGACAGACCTGACAAGGGGCAGAGGATTGGTTATGGTGAAGTGGAGCCCAAAAGCTGAGAAGTCATTCCAGAAGCTAAAGGAACAAAGAATACACTGCGCTAGTGAAAAATACAAATGATCAAAAAGAAAATAAAGGAGAAAAAAACTCCCTAAAAAGCAACACTCAATGTGAGATATAGACACTAAAACTATAAAATGTTAAATAATAGTGTCGCGCTAAAACAGCAAAGTGAAAAGATTAGTGACTCAAAGTATGAAATTGGTAAATATATACACAGGTAAAATACTAATCAAAAGTCACAGTGAACACTGTGAGCGCGCTCACAATACTAGTTATCGTGGCCGCCATCAGGTGACGGCGGTTTGTGATAACGAGCCACTTTGTCACCATCACGCTGCAGCAGGCGGTCAGCAAGTGGCTAAAGGTTGCAATTACATATATTCAATAAAAACACTGCCTGTAAACATCACATCTCCCACAAGGACAAGTTGAATGGTGAAGCGGTACCGGAATGCAGCCGTCGCCCCTCCAGTTTTATCTAATAAGACTTCTTCCCGGGCCCTAGGATCTTTTATTGCCTATATGTAAGTGCAACCTTTAAATACATTTTAAACACTTTTATACGGGTGTACACTATATTGACCCCTTTTCTTTCCTGATTTGATGCACCTGCTCTGATGAGGGGAACGTATGGTGTATATAGTTTGGATGGAATATTGGGATGTTTTGTTTCAGTAGTTTGGATTGAAGACATAGAGAAGGCTGTTTTTGACCACCTGTAGTAGGTGTATCAATGCTAGAGGGTAAGCGCACATCTTATCCGGTGGCGGTGGTTGCATTACACTTGGTTTACTGCATTCCTATGGTGCTAGATATATGATGACATCCAATAGAGTTATCTATGCGTCATCAATTACTATGCTTCATTATTTTATATGGACTCTGATATGGACTTTTGATTAGTATTTTACCTGTGTATATGTTTACCAATTTCATACTTTGAGTCACTAATTTTTTCACTTTGCCGATGTAGCACGACACTACTTTTTTAAATTCCAGAAGCTAATGCAAGCCCTGTGTGTACAACCGGTGCTTGTGACTCCGGATTTCACCAAAGAATTTGTGGTGCAGACCGACGCCTCTAATGTGGGTCTAGGGGCGATACTGTCCCAGATCAGAGACAGGGAGGGGCACCCAGTTGTATACCTAAGCCGGAAGCTAAACCGACACAAGAAAAATTATGCGATAGTCGAGAAGAAGTGTCTCGCGATTAAATGGGCCTTAGAGAGCCTAAAGTATTATGTATTGTGTAGGCTGTTTAGACACGTCACTGACCATGCCCCCCTCAAGTGGATGTGTGACAGCAGAGAAAAGAATAGTCAGAACATAGGACGGGAAAGCTGCAAAACAATGCAGATGCCCTTTCCCATATGGGGGTAACAGTTGCTCAGCCGCAGGGGCTTGAGCAGAGGGGGGGATATGTGACGTTATGCAAGGTGCAATAGTGGACGGGCGATATTTGTCACCTCACATGCGTTCACTTGGAGTGGACTAGTGAGAGTTCAACCCGGGTTTTGCCAGCCACCATGCCAGAGCTGGTTCCAGCCCGGAGTTTCAGATCCACCCAAATCCCTCTCCAGCTGCTTGAAATAACAAGGAAGAGATCTCAGTGAAGCTCACCCTGTGACTCAATACTGAGTCACAGGGTGAGCTTCACTGAGATCTCTTCCTTGCATACGCTTACACTGAGAGAGCTAAGACCTTGAGTTGCCGAATGCTCTAAGGACTGCAAAAGGAAAAAGGTTTGTGCTTGTTTGTTTGAAGGTGTCAGGGACAAGCTCGACATTGTATAGTGAGGTATCTTGTCTGTATTAGTTTAGCGTCGGACGGCAAGGTTTTGTTTTTGCTATTTTTGTTTGTTTTATGACCTGCAACCTTTTCCAAAATAGAACTGGCAACCAGCCAGACTTTAAAAAAGTTTGCCTACAAGCTGCCTTCTTCCCAGCAAAGGTGATCCACACAAGCTAATCTCCCACAATATATACACTGCATTCAGTGTAGACTATATATATAGTGCATACGGCGGTGTACAGTATATAATACAGTTTAGTGCGTTGTTAAAAAAAATCCCCATCATGTCCAGAAAGCCACCAAGGAGAGGCAAACGCACGCAAGCAGACTCTGTGTCTACAGTGAAAAGTGGTGGCGGACATGGTGCATCCTCTGCAGGTGGATCACGCTTGTCCTTTTTTTCTGCTGGTGGTCATGTTATTGAGACACAACATGCAGAAGAGTTGGTGGAGTGGATAACTAAGTCATCCTTATTCTCCTGATCCTCTGTCACCCAGGCTCATACTAGTTTGTCTTCCAATGCAGCTGCCAAAGTGGCCTATTCCACCTGCTCCTTGTCCACAGTTACTCCTTCCATAGCCCCAACATTATGCATGGAGGAGTCACCAGAATTATTCAACCATAGTGTCAGTTACATGCTGATGGAGGATGTGAAGCAATTTGAAGGCCCCGATGTTGTTTCCCAGGTTGAGGAAGGGAGTAACGTGAGCCTAAAGAGAGGAGGTGTAGGGTGCTGCTGACTCCCCACTGACTTCCAAAAGTTCAATGGTGTGGGCTTTTTTCAACACTTTTGCAGTAGATCGCACCGTTGCTGTTTGCAATCTATGTCCGAAGCGGATCAAGCACGGCCAGAACAGCACCCGCTTGGGCACCACATGGTTGACAAGATATATGACGACCTGCCATGCAGTCCATTGGCGACAGCACCTCAAAGACCCACATCATAAAACAAGGTGGACTTCTCCTTGCTCTTCATCTGTGACCTCAACCCCTACTATACCTCCAGTCCTCTCAAAAGCCTGCACTGAGAGCAATGAATGTCTAACAATGGGTGCCACAAGTACTTGCAGCCAATTTGCTAGCAGTACACCACCAGTTGATTTCAGCAGGCAAATTTCCCTACCCCAGTTGCTGAACCATAAAAAAAATACTGTCCCAGCCATCCACATGCTCAGTGTTTAAATGCTAGCTTGGCCAAATTGCTAGCACTACAACTGCTGCCTTTCAGCAGGTAGACTCTGCTCCCTTTCATGAATTTGAGGAATGTACTGTACCACAGTGGCCGGTTCCAAAAATATATTTATTTTCACGTAAGGCCATTGCAGCTCTCTACCGTCATGTGGAAGGCAATGTTTTGGCCTCCTTGGACAGAGCAGTCAACAACAAAGTTCATATTACCGCTGACTCATGGTCCAGCAGACACGCTTCGTGGAATCATGGACAGGGCACTTGAGGCAGAACAGAGGGAGGAAGAGGAGGACTTCCTTTTCTCTCAAGGCCTTTATTCAGATAGCATTCCTGCAGGGCCACCAAACACACAGGAAGAAGAGGAGGAGGATTGTGTCAGCATGAATGTAGAGGGTAACACGCAGCAGTCTTCAAGGGATGGTTTTCAGTCCCCAGAAACCCAAGGAGTTGTATGTGGCTGGGAGGAGGTAGTTCCTGACAATATCATCCTCAGTGACCCAGAGGACTCTCAGGTCTGCTCAAACTTACGCTGCATTGTCTCCCTGATTCTGCAAACCCTGTGAAAAGACCCCAGGGTTCGTGGTATCAAGGAGGGGGATCATTACTGGCTGGCAACCCTTCTTGATCCAATTTACAAGGGTAAAGTTGCAAAGCTCATCCTGTCTTTGCAGAGAGAGCAGAGGATGAAAAATGTTCAGGATAGCTTGAAGAAAAGCCCTGGGAGGTTACAATTTCCTGCTGCTGGTCAAAGCGTTTCTGCGGTTTCCTTCAGTCAGAGGAAGAGCGGTGGAGTAGTTGGCCTGCTTACCGATGCCTTTAAACTATTTTTCAGTCCTCAGCGCCCAGGGCTGATAGGTTCAATAAACCATCGTCAGCATCTGCATTATATGGTGCAGGAATATCTAGGGGCAAGACTAGACTTGGAGACCTTTCCAACTGAACATCCACTAAGTTACTGGGTCTTGAGGATGGACCACTGGCCGGAGCTTGCTCAATATGCAATCGAGCTACTGGCCTGTCCTGCATCCAGCGTGCTTTCTGAACGGACATTCAGTGCTGCTGGAGGGTTCGTAACAGATCAAAGAGTGAGCCTGTCCACAGAGTCCGTTGATAGGCTCACATTTATAAAAAATAATCAGTCCTGGACCAGCAGCTATCAAATCCCTGATTCTGATGCAACTGATTGAATTTTCTAGGGATCTGGGATCCCTTGAAAACTGCCTATGCTGCCTACCCTATTCCTCCTGAATCCTGATGATGCTAGCTTCCAACAATATTTTGGGTTTAGGGCACCAACACCCAAGGTCTAATTTTTATGCATATATTTTACATGTCATAGCAATTTTTTAAATATTTTTTAACATCAGGGCCCCTTCCTGCAACCAACAAGAGTAACTGCAAGGGGTTACAGTGTTCTGCTATCACCAACTCCCAAGGCCCAATTTTTCTGCACCTCTTTGCCTGGGGCATGTCATTACAATCTTTAAAATAAATTACAACTGCAGGGCCTGTTCCTGCGCCCAACAAGAGTAACTGCAAGGAGTTACAGTGTTCTGCCACCACCAACACCCAATATAGGTGTAGGCCATTTATGCACCTCATGAAGCCTGACTGGAATACTCCCAGGATGTTGGTACTTCACCTCCACCATCACAGGAGAGAGCTCTGAAACCCTGACCTTAGCGCTACTGCACCAGGGGAAAGAAAGCACATGTGAGGGGGTTTGAATCAGAGAAAAACTCACCTAAGTAAAAGTAACACAAGTAACACCAGTAACACCAATGCAAGTAACACAAACTGTTGTCCATATCAAATAAGGAAAGACCAAGAGTGACAGCACTCCAGGTGTGCAGTAATAAAATGTCCAAATTTATTCAGGAATAATGTTGAAAAAAACTGGTTACATCCAAAAATGGTCCGATTACAAAACAGATGAAGTGCAGGATAGCAAGATAGACGCGTTCCACTAACTTACATTCACTTACCAGATAATGACTAAGTGAACATACGTTCGTGAATAGTGTCTATCTTGCTATCCTGCACTTCATCTGTTTTGTAATTGGACCATTTTTGGATGTAACCAGTTTTTCACAATATTATTCCTGAATAAATTTGCACACTTTTTTACCGCACACCTGGAGTGCTGTCACTCTTGTTCTTTCCTCATTTGTATCCTGTGCAGTTCGCGGACTGGATGTGCACCAAAGGTTATCGGACGGTAATTACCAACCTCACCTGGAGCGGTCGGACTTTGTTTCTGAACTCTCATCCATATGCCCTCATGTTCCTGGGAAGGAAAGCAGTGATTTCTCAAAAAAAAAATGAAAGGGGCAAAACCCAGCTGCCTGAGTGGAGCCTTCTTTATTTCATAATGTTACCTCTTAGTACCCAGTTGTATTTAAACAAAACAATGACTGTAACTAAAATGTCCCCTAAGCAGTAATGTCTATGATTATTTCAGAAACTTCAAAAGATCACAGTGGTACTTATGGTACCGATACATAAAGCTCACAGCAGACATGATGTTCAGTTTCTCCTAGAATAAAATGTGATCTGACATATTCTTTGAATATTTCACTGTAAATTAAAATTTTAACATAAAAATGGAATCTCAGCTTGTAACAAAAGTGAATCAGTAGCTCTCTGAACCATTATCTGTCTAGTGGAATAATGTATTGAGGTATTTTAATAATTAACTGCAATTAATTAAAATCTCATTCATCCCTTTTTTGGCTTCATACTCCAGTCTGTTCATTTAACTTACTGGCTTATTTTAAGATTCACAAATAAGAACAGTGCCTCACCTGTTACACTACAAAGTGATTCTCTGTAACTTCAGGTTGGCAGTGGAAATATTCTCTTCATCTTTTTCAGAGTTAGCAGGTAGTACACAGTCTTTGTGGCCAGGAATTCCTCTCTACCTAAATCCCCAGAGCAGGAAATCACTTAATTAGTACCTTGAATCCATCATTCAGCGCTCCCTAGGGAACTGGTAATAGACTCAGACAAGTGCTTGATCCACAACACAAGAATCTTTTGTGAGAAAGATCTGGGATCAATTATACACATTATTAGGAATAGTGTTTACTTTGTGTTGAATTTTTCTTTAGTGTTTGCAAAATGAGATGCATGATGTAAAAACTAGACCACTTGGATATAAAATGTCAAAAGTCATATTCAACGTCTGCTTTTCATGTTTCCATAAAAAAAGAATATTGTGCTACACGATTCATGAACTATGCTTGATGGTGATTTGAATTCCATATATGTATGTTCATGCCTCTAGCTTTCTATATCTCAAACTTATCCAGCAGTAAATATAGTTGTCATGTTTTGGATACACAGGCAGCTTGTTTTACTAAGCAGAATCACACATCCTTATTAGAATAACTCATGACTTTGTAATATTCGATTTTACTAAACCTATTTAATGTGCACTTTGTGGTACAGTATGTTCTCTATTCTCGAATGCAATATTTACAGATCAGCTAACATTTTAAAATCAACTGCACTGATGATTTGCACAAGCTGATGTGCTTTGTTTTGCAATTACAATTTCCTGCAATGGCCTCTTTTCGGGCCAATATTTTTTTCATGAAAATTCTGAAAAAAAAATGCATTCCCTTTTAAATTCCCAAAAAAATCACAATGTTTTGTAACATAGACCTATAAAGGTTTTCAGATAAAACAAACAGGAAAAAAAAATGTGCAGCTGAAAGGATGGGAGTCTTTTTCTTCCAATTTGGTGTGCACTTTGTAGCATTAGCACTCTCTGCAGCTTGAAACCGACAAGAAAAGGAATAAAAAATAAATACAGAGTATGGCAGGTTTAAAACCAAGCATCTCAGATTTTTTGTATGAGCAAGTTGTTACTAAGGTTATTTTTCCTGGTGCAGAGGGATTTTACGACTTCAACACCTGACAAAGCAAGGGCATTTGGAATGACCTAAAACCCTCAAGGGTAAATACGTTGTTTATATATGCATTGGAAACAATTCTATATATCTCTGGAGATTGAAACCTGGTGGAATCTGTGGATCAGTGGTAAATAGGCCAATATTAAGCCCTGCAAGTGCTGTACTTTATGTAGCCAGGTGCTGGGCTACAGCAATACGGAGAAGGAGACATTGCCTTTAGTTTCTTCTCTCCCTCTACTGAGTAGGGATGAGCCGAACATCCCCAGGTTCGGTTTGCACCAGAGCATGCGAACAGACAAAAAGTTTGCGCGAACATTTGAACACCGTTAAAGTCTATGGGACCTGAACATGAAAAATCAAAAGTGCTCATTTTAAAGGTTTATATGCAATGGGCCCGGGTCCTGCCTTAGGGGACATGTATGAATGAAAAAAAAAAAGGTTTTAAATCAATTGTTTTTTCAGGAGCAGTGATTTTAATAATGCTTACAGTGAAAAAAAAAATGAAAAATTCCTTTAAATATTGTGCCTGGGGGTGTCCTTAGTTTGTGTGTAAAAGGGTGCATCTCTGTGAGGTGTAGAACATAGCCAGAGCAAAATGACATTTCCATAGGTTAAATTGTAATTTAAAATTGTGGCTGTAATGTATTGCCGGTTCCCAGCAATATACAAAAAAATGCTGAAAAAAAGTGCGCGGGGTTCCCCCCTCCAGTCGAAGAAATTTGATGTGTGGTTCCACCTAAAATCCAAACCAGACCCTTATCCGAGCATGCAGCCCTGGCCGATTAGGTTGGGGGGAGGAATGGGCGAGCTCCCCCACTTCCTGAACTGTACCAGGCTACAGGCCCTCAACATGGGGAGTATGGGTGCTTTGGGAGAGGGGGGGCTCTATTGATGGGGTAGCTGCAGGCTATTTGCATTAAGTCGTTAAAAAATTGTGATGACATGCCTCAGTCAAACAGGTGGTGAAAAATTGGGCCTTGGGTGTTGTCAGTGCCAGAACACTGTAACCTCTTGCAGTTACTCTTTTTGGGCGCAGGAGCGGGCCCTGCTGTTGTATATTAGTTTAACCACTTAACGCGAATCGCTGTTTATAAACGGTGGCTTCTTTAAGTGGAAGTATTGGTGTATAGTCTGCAGCTACAGGCTATAACCTGGTACCGTTTTTTAGAGCAGGCGGCTGGCTATACAGTGATAACAGCTGATCTGGCTCGGGAGCCGCATCCCCCCCCCCCCCACCGCCTGCCGCTCTTCTTTGGCCTCCCGTCCCACCGGGAGACTGGAGCTCCGATCCGGCACATCCGCCGGCTGTGTGGAGTCCCTGTAGAAACCGCAATCAGCTTCAATCGGGACTCCTTCGTACATTTCCGGAAGCAACGTTACAAAGTCACTTCCGGATTACTAGGCGGATAACGGTGCCGGTTTTAAAAAAATTACAGTATTCAGAATCGCCATTTTTGGTGATCTGAATACTGTGAAGTGTAAAGGAGGGATGGGGGGATCTTTTAGACCACCCATCCCTCCATAAAGAGTACCTGTCACCATATATTACTATCACAAGGGATGTTTACATTCCTTGTGATAGCAATAAAAGTTTTTTTTTAAAGGAACAGTGTTAAAAGAAAAAATAAAATAAAATAAATAAAAAAAATAATAATTTGAAAGTGTCACAGTCCCCACGAGCTCGTGTAGCAAAGAAAACGCATACGTAAGTCGCGCCCGCATATGAAAACGATGTTCAAACCACACATGTGAGGTATCTCAGCAATCGCCAGAGTGTGAGCAATAATTCTAACAAAAGACTTCCTCTGCCCCTCTAACCTGGTAACCGTTGAAAATTTTTAAAGCTTTGCCTAAGGAGATTTTTAAGTACTGGAGCTTGTCGCCATTCCGCGAGTGTGCACAATTTTTAACCATAACATCTATGGTATCTATTTACTCGGTGTAACATCCTCTTTTTTGCAATATACAAAAAATTGTGTTAACTTTACTCTTGTCTTATTTTTTAACTCAAAAAAATGTTTTTTTTCCAAAAAAATTGTGATTGAAAGGCCGCTGCGCAAATACCGTGTGACATAAAGTATTGCAACGATCACCATTTTATTCTTTAGAGTGTTTGAAAAAAATATATATATTTTTTGGGGGGTTCTAAGTAATTTTCTATAAAAAAAAAAATGATTTTAACTTGTAAACAACAAATGTAAAAAAGGGCTAAAAACTGTATATAGACAGCACGTCAAATGTACTATATACCGTACGTACATCCCCGAATGCACTATAATGCACTGATATATAGTGTTCACTCAATATGTTGTGTGTATATATATATATATATATATATATATATATATACACTAGGAAGGTATATATATATTCATGTACTGCCTGACTGTATACAGATCTATCTATCTATCTATCGATCTATCTATCTATCTATCTATCTATCTATCTCCGCCGCCAACACACTACATAGTGTGGGGTGTGGATTGAGGCTGCTGAGCAGTGATTGGCTAAAGGCACCCTGCCTTTAGCCAATCAAAGCTCTCACAGCAGGCCACCCTCTGATTGGCCAAAGCATGCAGGTCATGTGCATGCTTTGGCCAATCAGCAGACAGCATTCCGCCGCCATTGGAATGCATTATGGGGCTCGTGAAGTTCCCGCAAACACCCCATAATGTTCGGAATGGCCCGAACAGAGGAACACTTGATGTTCGAGTTGAACATGCGTTCGACTCGAACCGGGAGCTCATCCATACTACTGAGATACTAATGTTATGCTGCAACATTTTCCATCAGGCCAGCAGGGGAGAGCTAAAGCCAAGCAAGCCCATAAACTTCTATGCAGAGAGCTGAGAATTCTGGGAGTTGTAGTTTGAAAAGACAGCCATTTAATAGGACAAATAGACACCTTACACTACAGATCTCAAAAGGCACTGTTCAGTAGGAGGCATGGAAATTTCTTCCCCTTGGCAATGGGGGAGTTAGAGAGAGAGTACCTCTTTCTGGATATTTGCCTGCCAGTGGGAGACCATACCAGTGGAGAGCCTGAGACTGGCAGTGAGGACACTCGGGGGCCGTGCAGCACAACCCAAATCACAGCACCTACACTGCTACAGCAGGGAGACTGGAGCGTCTACTCACCATCTGCTTCCCACCACTGATCACCAAAAACTTTCAGGGAGAGTCCGAAGGGGACCCCTTTCTACAGTGAGAGGTCACCACAGCATCCCAGGGACTGGTAAGAAGCGGGCTATTCACCAAATGCTGATACTGCTAGCAGGGACCAAGCTACTGAGAGCAGGATACCAAATGTACCCAATATATACCACCCCCCATCCTGCACTCTATACTGCACTTATTCCAAACCTAGACTGCACCTATACCACATTATATATAAACCTTTACAGCATCTGTAATACATCTAATGCACCTTTGCCTGAGACTATACCGTATGTATACTGCATGCAGTTTAACTGGGACCAAGTGCAATGACCCTCCTAAAGGGCCCTAACTATAGCTAGCAGAAAAACATCTCAAAGGACTACCTCTCCCATAATAAATATTCTGCAAGCCCCCTTGTTTCCCTGCCTCCTCATTTTCTTTTGGATAGTGTTTGCACTAGCATCGCTGTCATAAATGTACTCTAGCAGTATAGTTCCAGCACTCTGTAGATTAAAAACTTTACTACTGCTCACTGCTGCACTTGAAGTGCCCTTGCTACTGTTTATGCTGATGTGGATGCCAAATGTCCTCTTATGCCTAGCCCCTACTGTTAATCACTTTGTATGATAAATTGTGTTATTACCGTTGTTAATCCATTTTATGCTTGCCAAGTTACAAACAATATTGGATGACAATATTTTATGTTTGCCATTGATGCCTGGTTTGGTGCCTGTTTTCTTTGATATAGCACCACTACATGGTAAAAAGTATTACTTAGTGATTTCCTGTGAAATTGTAGGTTTCTACACTCAACTTGGTGTGTTAGAGGGGCTGAGGTTCTTGAGAAAATTGAGGCAATGGGATAATATTGTGCTAAATAATATTGGGCTAAATGAGTTTCAAACAGGGGATATTGTGCTAAATGAGCTACAGAAAGGTCGCCTGTCTTTCATGGTAAATAAAGTGTATTTGGAAATATGAGTTTTAGTTGTACTGCATGTAAAGCATAATATATTTTAGGTATCACCTAGGACTTGAGAAGTGTTCAAAGCCTGTTTATTTTGATATAGCACTACTATGTGGTACTAAATATTACTTACAGTGATTTCCTGTGATATTGTATGTTTTTACACTCAACCTCTTGTGTTAGAGGGGCTGAGGTTCTTGAAAACATCAAGGCAAAGAACAGAAGACCTATCCTAATCAGCGGTTCCTATGGGGGTAACGCTACAATTATCCCAGACAAGAGAATGCACGGTAATTGTACTATTAATGCTGCATCCCTGATCTGAAAATTTCCTACTGGGGTGGCAAAGAAGGGTTTCAACTTTGGGATAATAATGTGCTAAATGAGCTACAGAAAGGTCACCTGTCTTTCTTGGGAAATAAAGTGTATTTGGAAAGATGAGGTTTAGTTGAACTTCATGTAAAGCATAATATATTTAAGGTATCACTTAGGACTTGATAAGTGTTCAAAGTGTCATTTATTTAGACCCCTTTCACGCTGAGGCGGATTTCAGGTGTTTTAGCTCTAGAAATAGCCTCTGTAGGCTGAAAGCCGCCTCCCATTCATTGCAATGGGTCTTTTCACACCTTATTGGGATGTTACGAAAAGTCCTGCAAGCAACATCTTTAGGCCCCTGCCATTGCAATGAATGCGCAGTGCTTCCAAGGCGCCCGAAAAGTAATTTGGAAGCGCCCAAAAACTGTTCTTTTTGGGGTTTTTTACCCAAAAAAGCGTCCCACTAGCGCCCGAAAACGCAGCGCTTTAGCATTGTTTTACAGGCGCCTCAGTGTCAAAGGGGTCTAACAGTTCCAGCCTCTCCATCCAGGAGTAATTTGTTTAACCACTTCCCGCCCGGCGCATTGACAAATGACGTCCGGGCGGGGGGTTCATTATCCTGACTGGACGTCTATTGACGTCCTCAGGATAATGAGCGATTGCGCGCCCCTGGGGGCGCGCATCGCGGCGATCGGTGGTGCCGTGGGTCAGTCTGACCCACCGCATTACCGACCGAGGTAAAAGGCTTCGATCCGAAGCCTTTTACTATCTGCAGGTCAGTCCTATTACTTGGGGGGCGGGCCTGCAGTAAACAGTTACGCGGCCCGCCCTTCACCAATTTGTTTAATGAGGACCTACCTCTCCGACCTTGACAATCTGGGGAAACTGTGACTCCGCGGACATTTTGTTACGATTTCGCGACGCAAAAGCCCGCGATCACCCTGCGAAAAAACCCATTTTTTGGGGTTTTTCTTGTCAAAAACCCGCGAAGGTTTAATGAAAAGCCCGCGGAACCTTCGTGACGCGTAAGTAACGTTACCGTCCCCGGATTTCTACAACGAACGTCCTGAAA
>BLSH010541498.1:889898-905510 GCA_018402905.1 Glandirana rugosa
CCCCCCCCCCCCCCCCCCCCCCCCCCCCCCCCCCCCCCCCCCCCCCCCCCCCCCCCCCCCCCCCCCCCCCCCAGCATCAAATTGGTCTACATTGCTGTCGTACCAGAAGGAAGCCTCTTCTAAAGATGAAGCACAAGAAAGCCCGCAAACAGTATGCTGTAGACAATCAGACTAAGGACATGGATTACTGGAACCATGTTCTGTGGTCTGATGAGACCAAGATAAACTTATTTGGTTCAGATGGTGTCAAGCGTGTGGGGTGGCAACCAGGTGAGGAGTAAAAAGACAAGTGTGTCCTGCCTACAGTCAAGCATGGTGGTGGGAGTGTCATGGTCTGCAGCTGCATGAGTGCTGCTGGCACAGGGGAGCTACAGTTCATTGAGGGAACCATAAATGCCAACATGTACTGTGACATACTGAAGCAGAGCATGATCCCCTCCCTTCAGAGACTGGGCCACAGGGCAGTATTCCAACATGATAACGACCCCAAACACACCTCCAAGACGACCACTGCCTTGCTAAAGAAGCTGAGGGTAAAGGTGATGGACTGGCCCAGCATGTCTCCAGACCAAAACCCTATTGAGCATCTGTGGGGCATCCTTAAACTGAAGTTGGAGGAGCGCAAGGTTTCTAACATCCACCAGCTCCGTGATGTTGTCATGGAGGAGTGGAAGAGGACTCCAGTGGCAAACTATGAAGCTTTGGAGAACTCCATGCCCAAGAGGGTTAAGGCAGTGCTGGAAAATAATGATGGGCACACAAAATATTGACACTTTGGGCCCAATTTGGGCATGTTCACTTAGTGGTGTACTCACTTTTGTTGCCAGTGGTTTAGACATTAATGGCTGTGTGTTGAGTTATTTTGAGGGGACAGCAGATTTACACTGTTATATAAGCTGTACACTCACTACTTTACATTGTAGCAAAGTGTCATTTCAAAAAAACAATATAGTTAAAAATATAGATTTAAATGCACAATCCCATGATAGGATCAGCAATATAAACTTACTGGTGAAAACACAATAGTTCAGTGCAAAGATGGGCACAAAAAATGGGTGGTAATTTGAAAAGTGAAGAGGTTATCCAGTACAGTGTTCCAGAATCATCCACCGCAACCCTGTGAAATGGACACTCACCGGAAATGCTGGCTGTCGTTACAGCAGCAAACATATGACAATGGAAGTGATCTGTCTGCCATTTTACTGGCCAAATGGCCGACGGATCACTTTCTGATTGCAATTTCTCTAAAGAGACACAGTGATTTGAGCAGTTTTGAGAGGCAGTGGCACCCATTCTTATATTTTTTTTATGATTTATTTTATTTGGGCTTTTAATATACAAATCCAATAAATACTACACTATGTCGATTTCATCTGGCTCCCGATGAGCTGTATTTACTACAGCTACATCTGGAAGGCGTGAGATGCTAAACAGCCTTCCTCACGACAGATAGCAGATCTACACTGAGTGTGTGTTTGCTGCTGTAACGGCAGCCAGCTTTTCTGGAGAGTGCCCATTTCACAGGGGTGAGGTGGATGATTCTGGAGCACTGTACTGGATCACCTCTTCACTTTTCAAGTCATCACCAATTTTTTGTGCACATCTTTGCACTGAGCTATTGCATTTTCACCAATAAGTTTATATTGCTGATCCTATCATGGGACTGCATTTAAATCTATATTTTTCACTATATTGTTTTTTTAATTGTTGATTTACATTCAAGATTGGACTTATATACAGTATCTCATGAAAATGAGTACACCCCTCACATTTTTGTAAATATTTTATTATATCCTTTCATGTGACAACGCTGAAGAAATGACAATTTAAAGTAGTGAGTGTACAGCTTGTATAACAGTGTAAGTTTGCTGTCTCCTCAAAATAACTCAAGGCACAGCCATTAATGTATAAACCACTGGCAACAAAAGTGAGTACACCCCAAAAGTGAGAAAATGTCCAAATTGGGCCCAATTAGCCATTTTCTCTCCCCTGTGTCATATGACTCATTAGGGTTACAAGGTCTCAGGTGTGAATGGGAAACAGGTGTATTAAATTTGGTGTTATCACTCTCTCATACTGGTCACTAAAAGTTCAAGCATCTCATGGCAAAGAACTCTGAGAATCTGAAAAAAAGAATTGTTGCTCTACATAAAGATGGCCTAAGCTATAGGAAGATTGCCAAGACCCTGAAACTGAGCTGCAACACAGTGGCCAAGACCATACAGCGGTTTAACAAGACAGGTTCCACTCAGAACAGGCCTCGCCATGGTAGATCAAAGAAGTTGAGTGCACGTGCTCAGCATCTTATCCAGAGGTTGTCTTTGGGAAATATACCTATGAGTGCTGCCAGCATTGCTGCAGAGGTTGAAGGGGTGGGGGGTCAACCTGTCACTGCTCATACCATATGCCGCACACTGCATCAAATTTGTCTGCATGGCTGTAGTCCTGGAAGGAAGCCTCTTCTAAAGATGATGCACATAAAGGCCCGCAAGCAGTTTGCTGAAGACAAGCAGACTAAGGACTTGGTTACTGGAACCATGTCCTACGGTCTGATGAGACCAAGATATACTTATTTGGTTCAAATGGTGTCAAGCGTGTGGGGTGCCAACCAGGTGAGGAGTACAAAGACAAGTGTGTCTTGCCTACAGTCAAGCATGGTGCTGGGAGTGTCATGGTCTGGGGCTGCATGAGTGCTGCCAGCACTGAGGAGCTACAATTCATTGAGGGAAACATGAATGCCAACATGTACTGTGACATATTGAAGCAGAGCATGATCCCTCCCATTGGAGACTGGGCCACAGGGCAGTATTCCAACATGATAACGACCCCAAACACAGCTCCAAGATGACCACTGCCTTGAAGAAGTTGAGGGTAAAGGGGTAAAGGTGATGGACTGGCCAAGCTTGTCTCCAGATCTAAACCCTATTGAACATCTGTGTTGCATCCTCAAATGTAAGGTGGAGGAGCACAAGGTCTCTAACATCCACCAGCTCCATGATGTCATCATGGAGGAGTGGAAGAGGACTCCAGTGGCAACATGTGAAGCTCTGGGAAACTCCATGCCCAAGAGGGTTAAGGCAGTGCTGGAAAATAATGGTGGCCACACAAAATATTGACACTTTGGGCCCAATTTGGACATTTTTACTTAGGCGTGTACTGACTTTTATTGCCAGCGGTTTAGACGTTAATGGCTGTATGTTGAGTTATTTTGAGGCGACAGCAAATTTACACTGTTATACAAGCTGTACACTCATTGTAGCAAAGTGTAATTTCTTCAGTGTTGTCACATGAAAAGATATAATAAAATATTTACAAAAATGTGAGTGGTGTACTAGTTTTTGTGAGATACTATATATATACATATACTGTATATAACATTTTGTTTCCACTTTAGCATTTATTTCACTTTAACACTTTTTTGGACTTTTTGGACTTTATGTTCTGTCCATTTATAACAAAGTATTCATGTTTCATCGCTGTTCATTTACTTCTGGTGCTACAGACTTTTTCTTAAGCTTCTAACTGCAGCTTGTTTAATTAAGCTCTGACAAAAATGGTTTGCAAAACAAGTACCCCCCAGTACGATGGGACTTTAGCGGCAACACATAAGATAAACCAAAATAGTCTAAAATGCGTAATTTTTCTTTTAATACATGGATAAAAAGATTGGTGTGTACAAACCATATTAAACATGGCATAACATAACAAGAAATTGCTGATGTAAAAATCATTGCTGTATTTCCAGATGATTTTCTCTTGTATCCGACACGTTTTAGAAAAACTTCTATCCCTTCTTCAGGGGCATAGAGAGAGAGTATCACAAGATCAAAGCATTCTATAACAGAACATAGCATGATTAAACATTGAAGCAGAGATAGAACATATTCATAATTAAAACAGTAATCAAGATTGAGAAATAGTCTCGTACTTACAAAGTCCTAAGCACAAAAGGTCATCATTAGTAAGCATTCAAACTATTTATCTGCCAAGTTTGAAGAGATCCACCACATATTCACTCCCAATAAAGGGAATCTCTGAGGCCCCAGAAGTTCCATACAAGGATCCAAGATATGACCCCCACATAACATGCAAAGATGTAGGGATAGAACTGTGATGTTTTGAAAGGAAAACGAGGATGGATGGGAAGTCTACAACAAAAATAATAATGATAATAGTAGGATGGAGATAGGTGCGGGGAAGACCTGGATATATAGATAAAGTTAACTTAAACATCCCTCCCATATATGTAGGGGGGGCAGAGGGCAGCTTACTATTATTCCCCATGTGAACCCTCATGTTTGTACATACAATATGGGGCCATCTAGTTTCAAATATAGTTGGGTTGGAGTGCAAATCCAGCAACTCCCAATAGTATTAACATAGAAAGGGTGAGCATAGCAAGCATGGATCATATCATGCAGGATAACTGACCCCACAGATCAAAGCATATATGAGAACTATATAAGTCCCCTAAGACAAAGACTCAGAGGAGAAGACACAGCGTAACAAGTTGTAGACTAGAGATAGGTATAGATTATGTACCTTGTTCCTACAACAGATGTCCAGAAGCACGGCTCTCCATCAAAATCGGGCGGCAGCGTGCAAATGCTACGAGTCTGCCCGCCTAAATACTGTGGTGTCCCATTCATGAACGAATCGTCCTTTTGAATCAATTCTTTTCAGTGAACTGGATGAATCGAGTCATCTAACTGAACTGATCCGTATGAAATAGTTCACTGTGGACTGTAAGGATGGGCTCAGGGGTGTTCGCCATGCCAGCGGGCTCGGGAGCGTGCACTTGCGAACACGCCCGAGCCCATCCTAAATGGACTGAATAGGAGACAGGTCTGGTAATATGATCCTAGAGTGAGAGAGCTCAGCCCTTCCCTGCAACCAATCAGCCGGCTCACAGTACACTGACTCAAGAGAACTGGATACAAACTTACAGCAGTTCAGAGTCAAGAGTACACCAGTACACTGAGTTAAAGAATCATATGAGTCTCCACCCAGGTTCACACTGAGTGCGGGAATGAAATCGTTCAGCTGAACTCACACCATTTCATTACTGCATGTCAGTCCTGATTTTAGCGGCGATTTCACAGGCATCTGTGCGGGTTTCGCATCTGAAATTGCAAAAAATCGTACAAGAACTACTTTTTGAAATCAGTGCGTGCCGCAAGTGTGGCATTGCATGATTAGGATGGTGCCATTGCCGGCAATTTCCGCCAATTTGGCATGCACTTTGGCATGTCAAATCGCATGCCAAATCGTGTCAATGTGAACCAGGGCTCCAGAACAGTTACTGAGTCAAACAATCATGAGTTTCAGTTAGAACACAGTACACTGAAAGACTCAAAGATTCATGAGTCATTACGAGTAGAACAATACATTGAATCAGTGATCAGGTATTAGCAGTGATAAGGTACAGACAGCCTTAGGGCCAGTTCACACAACATGCAGTCCAGTGGGGTTTTTTTTGTCTGCATCCAAAAGGCATGGAAAGTCGGTTATATGGTTTTCAATGGCCTAATTCACACCAGCACGGTCAGTTACAGAAAAAAAAGTTGAACATGCTGTATTTTTTCTGTACTGGCAAGGGCCAGTAGTTCACACCATAGAAACACAGTCTGGATGTGTTCCACATCCTTTTTTGCATGTACGTTTTTGACACGTTTTTGATGTAGTCCAGTGCATTTTTCCCCCTCTTTTTCTTAACCTTAAAGTGGTAGTAAACCCTCCTATCATTTTCAGCCAAGGAAGCTGCCATCTTGGCCTCTAATCTACAACTGACATGATGCTGCACATGTGATCAGCTATGACACCAGCCATTGGATGGTTTGACAGTATGGTTTAGAGCACAACCAATGGGAGTGTTACATTTCTGGCACATGCCGGAAATGTGACTGGTTTTTAACCTGTTAAATGCATGGGTTTACTACCGCTTTAAATAAGAACAAGTTTGTTTCAATCCATTTTTGGTGCGTTTTTGATGCGTTTTAAAACATTCCAATACAGGCCAGTGCAGGAATAATGCAGCATGTTCTACTTTTTTTTCTGAAACTGGAATGCACTGAAACTGACAGCACTGGTGTGAACTATGCCATTGAAAACCATATAACCTACTTTCCATGCATTTTTGATGCAGAAAAAAAACCACACTGGACTGCATATGGTGTGAACTGGCCCTTAAGCAGGGTTTTTTTTTTTTAATTTAACAGTAAAGAAACCATTATGGGACACTTTGTAAGAGTTATAACACAGAACCTTATGATCCAATTGATCATAACTCTGATCATACTGATCAAAAAGGAAGGAAAGGGTTAAATACTCCAAAGGTGACGATTTAAAGGCCTGTATAGGACATCAGTTTAGAATTAACCATGAATTATATTTCTAGAATTGTTGCTCTCACTCTGACATTTGCTGCGACTCCTAACATGTGAAACAATCATCATTTATGTAAACGTGCATGCCCTACGCACATTTACTCACATGCAGATATCGGGGTCAGTGGGGATGGTTTTAGTTAATATTTTTTTATTTATCACTTTTTTCTTTTTACTTAAAAATGATCCACCAACCTTACGTGAAACAGTCTTCTGATTCAAATGTTTTAACAAGGTTGAGTCACATCCAGAGCTTTGATTCACTTGCTTGTCAGCAGACTCTGCAAATGAATCGAAGAATCGATTCATGAATCGGTTCATTTCAATGAGTGATTTGAAATGAACCAATTCATATAAAAGATCCGAACTTCCCATGACTATTAAATACCTCCAGAGACGCCAGGGCACACGCACATTTTGCAGTGTTGCCACGTGAGGGGCTTTCATCATCCCACACACGTGCCGTGTTCGGATATGGACCACTTGGCCGGCCACAGTAGTGCCCAAAATCGTCACATGCGCACTGAGCCCAGCCATGCATCTGACATCACTCCGCTCGCTCACTGCGGCAGACTCGAGGCCAATAATATGAGTGCCCATAATCAGTACATGTACAGTGGGGCTTTCACAGTCCCCCCTCCTGCTCCCCTCACCCCCTTCTGAGGCCACGTCCTTTCACCTCAGCCAAGAGCCGGGCAGTCGGCTTCCCCACGGTACCTGCATGTAGATTCCTCACATGCAGCCCACCTTCCTGTAGCCGTGTGCCCCCGCCCTCCGGGGACACATTACGGTCTTGCTTTCCCATGCTCTGTGCCCACCAGAGACAAAGGCCGAGCTTCCTGGGCAGGGCCTGTTGCCAGGGTAACCCGAGGACCTGTCGCCACCCCCTCCAGACTGGTGTTCCTCTCCTGTTGACAGGGACACCCCTCCAGGAATCTTTGGCCTACAACCTGTTGAAGCCCCTACCTCGATTCTCCAAGGAAAGCACCTACAAGAGGTCATCATGGCTGGGCAAAAGGCAGTGGGATTTCGAGATTCAGGGACTTTCCTCACTATTGTGGACCTGCGAGTTGTGTGCCCTGCGCTCTCCAGCCCAGCCCAGGAGTAGTGTTCCAATTGTCAGGTGCTTCACCCCCCCTCACTACTGTCAACCTGGAATTTGGACTGGGGCACATGCGCTGCAATGTAGGAGTAATGGGAGGATTACCTGCTGATGTACTTCTTGGGAATGATGTAGGTGACCTCCAGTGTCACTTTATCAGAACCGTCACACGAAGTCAAGCCCCCCAGGAAGCCACCCAGAAGAAGGAGTAGCCCCAGCACATTCCCCAACTCCTGCCACTAGTGGGGTAACCTGGGATTGGGACCAACTTAAACAGGGCTGCCATGTTCGGGAGCTGGTGACAAGTGCAGAAGAACAGGTTATTATACCGAAGGAAATGACCGGAGCTTACTTTTGGTGCTAGGTGGAGCTTGACATAGGACCCATGTGTTCTCTGCTATGGGCTCTGGGTGCCATCTTCGTACAGCCTGTTTCTAGTGTGACACAGAGTTCTCCTACAATTTTGGTGGTTAGAGGGGCTATATACATTACCAACTGTGTCATTGGAGGGCCCTTGTTTGCAGGAAAGTGAGTAGGCAGGAACAGGTTCCTTTCCCTTGGAGCTGCCTGGAGTACTAGCCCTAGGAATGAAGCAGGCAGATTCCTATAAAGAGGACAGAGTCCATGAATGTGCATTGGTAGAGGAGTAAAAATGTATATGGCAGAGTGGCCAGCTGAGGGGGGAATATCAACCACAGTTATAAAATGTACCTGATCTGAGGTTACTACCATGAATTATCATGCCTTTTATCTACAACATTATGATCAGTCTCAGATTTTAGACCAGCATTTCTCAACCTTTCAACACAGAGGAACCTTTGAAATAATGACTGCTAAAAAATTACTATATCTACAACTCTTGGTACATTAGTGAGATGGTTAATGGGAAGAATGCTCCTTACACTTGTGGTCATTGGAAAGAATTACCTCCTTATAGATAGCAAAAAAGATCAATGGAGTCAGTGGGAACTTATCTGTGAGGGAGAAATTGTTCATTGCTCAAGGAAACCCTGGTAATCTCTGGAGGACCCCTACGGTTGATAAACCCTGCTTTAGACTCTCCCTGGCCTGTTTTTTAGGTGGGCCATAATTTACGCAAGTCTGTGAAGGATTGCTTGAATAAAAATTCATTTGTATCCTCAAACATTTGATCAAATTGGACGAGGTAACATGTAGCCTTTGCAGAGGTCCCTATTATTCTGGGCATGAATGTAATACAGAAACTAGTAAGTCTTTTGCAGGAGGTCTCTACATGACTAGTGAGCTGTTCCATAACTCAGAACACAATCAATTTGCAATGCCTTGTTGATGCTTTATAAGCATACCAGAAACAAAGCACGTGAGCAACTGAAAAATTGGGGAATTATGCTGGCCTTATCCCCTAACTTTAAAATAAAGAGCAACAGTACAAAACTAGATGAACAACAGTAATGGTGGAACTGCCACTGAGCCCAACAGAGCAAAGTATCAGTGCAGTTAATCTTTTGGCTACCAGCCCAGATCAACTGACCTCTCACCTTAGAATCCCTGGTAGAATCCCCAACTCCACCTGTGAAACAAATAGTTGATCAATCATCCTCTGCTGCAAAGGATGAACCAGAAGAGGAACGTTTGTATCTCTTTCACTATGAATGCAAACTTCTTTCACTATGAATGATCATCCAATAGATCAGTGTTTCTCAACATTTTTTCAGTCAAGGCACCCTTTAAATTTCCGCACAAGGCACCCAATTCTAAAATTTAAAGAACTAAACAAATAGATTTATATAACGGTGCAACATCCACACATGTAGGACATACAACATTAGAGGTGATATACGCACACTGGTACTGACTAGTATTCCAGCGTCCCTCTTCTCCCTCACTCAGCTAATGTGACCCCAGTGCTGATGGAGAGGGAAAACAATGATGCAGGCACCTGACATCTTCCTCATCAACCAATTACATCATCAGTTGCTAGGATGCCAGCGACTGGACCTCACAGTGCCCAAAATTGTAATGATCCACAATAAAAACCTGTTTTTAGTGTAACAAAAAGACAGGCTTGAGCCACTTGTAGGCTTGTTGACAATTTTTGGGCAATCGAGGGCAATTTTTAGGCATTTTGCCAAGGCTCCCCTGAAGGCGTCCCTGAAGAAGCCAGAAGGCACCCCAAGGTACCCTGGTTGAAAAAGGCTGCAATAGATAATAGACAAGGTTGATCACTTCCCCAAGCAACGTACTCAAGTATTTATGCCTGTTACGTATTCTGATTATGAATGGAAAGAAAACATATGGGAGAATATTGGCTACACACCCCAAAACATTTCACAGTAGGATAGTTCCCCCAGGTTTTTTTTTAGCAGCTTACAAAAAATGCCATAATAGTTAGAAAAGTGTAAATGTTTTTATTGTACAACATATCATTAAAATATCCACAATCTTTAAAATATGAGCTCTGGTTTACAGATTTTTAAGCATAAAAACATGAAAGTGATATCACAATAGGGCGAACCATCTTGGGTTGCCAAAACAGGCTATACCCCGACATGTTTCGACCTGTACAGTTGCTGTCTTCCTCAAGGGGATTTTGTGTGTCTAAGAGTACAACAAAATATATATTTAAGAATAACGCATGTAATTGACTTCTAGTGTACATCCTTTTATACATATATTCATCTGAATAGAAAGTGTGCATATTTACCACTGGCATGTAAAGCAATGTTTCTATAACCAGAACCTTATAGGCAAGTAACCCTAGGTTTTCCATAGGCTGTCCCCATCTCCTCCACGGAGGGACCCAGCTCCAAGAGGCTTGCAAGAAGCTACCCACTTAACACCCCAAAAAGGGGGGAGGCGTATAACACCTGCAACATAAATATTCCAAAAAAATAAATAAATATTCCTTTATATATGTATTTAAATGAGCAAAGTGACATGTGGGTGCACTGGTGAAACTATCTGCAGGATTGAAATAAATCTATACTGATCCTTGTATGTAATAGTTTATTGTATTGTGTGTGAGATCAGCTTGTGGGGATCACTTTTCAGGGGAAAAGATTCAGAATGGATGTCAGTCTCTTTAAAGTCTGGTGGTTTGCCAGGTTTATTTTTACAGGTTTGCAAGATCAATACAGATTTATACAGTGTGGGGCTGTCCCCGACACCCACAAAACATATGCACATTGCAAACCTTGTTTTTAGAGCCCCATATAGCACACAGAGCTCTCTGTTTTTCTCCCTCTGAGATCCAAGATTGAGCTCAAGTGAGATTACTTCCTGATTATTAAATGCAGGTGGAGAGGGGTTTGAGTAAACCAGAAAGTCCAGGCCGGAAACCAGCTCTGCCACGGTGGCTGGCAAAACCTAGGTCAGACTCCCGCTAGTCGGCTCAAAATGATCACATGTGAGACGACAAGTGTTGCCCGTCCATTGTCGTGCCTCGCATAACGTCACAATTGTTACTTATGTTCAAAAAATTATTTAATTGTTGTTCTGTATTTATCATTTAATTTATAATTTAATTGTTGTTCTGTATGTATGTATATGAAATGGTGCTTGTTGCGTGATAACGTGATGAATGCAATATATCATTAAATATACTTTTGTATATGGGGAGAAGTGCATATTATAAGTTGCATTGGGAACGTGATCGTGGTTTATTAAAATATCAGGTAAGTGTACCAATGTAATGATAATTAAAGCCACTGCGCTTAAGAACACAATACAGTGTAAAAATCTAGTAGCTTTGCACAGAACTTATGGATAAAAGGTACTATAAAAATGTGTAAGATGCAGCGCTCAGACAGTCCCAAAAGTGTCAATCAACTTTAAAGTTCATTTGTTCAAGACCCGCCACCAGGGTAGTCCTTATGGGGAAGGGGGTCCAGAAAGATATATATAGCTTCAGACAAGGTTTCAGAGACCATCACCACCACCCAAACACACTGGTCCTTACCGACTGGACCAGACCCCCATGGCAGAGGTCAGATCAGCATGATGTCACTGGTGAGGTTCCCCGATGATCACCGATCACCCTCTCGTCACACACTCCCCTTGTCTGCTCACTTAGACTCAGATAGCCCCGGTGGTCTAAACGATCCAGACCGCGATAACCTCCTCCGTCGGTGTTCTGGGTCACCACTCTCAGTGTTCTACAATCCTCCAACTCATCTCCCAGTTATCAGCCGGTATAAAGTAAAACTTGATATAGTGTAGTATGTCAAAACTAGATAGCAGACTTTCAGCTTTAATTTGAGGGTATTTACATCCAAATCAGGTGAACGGTGTAGGAATTACAACAGTTTGTATATGTGCCTCCCACTTTTTAAGGGACCAAAAGTAATGGGACAGATTAACAATCATAAATCAAACTTTCACTTTTTAATACTTGGTTGCAAATCCTTTGCAGTCAATTACAGCCTGAAGTCTGGAATGCATAGACATCACCAGACGCTGGGTTTCATACCTGGTGATGCTCTGCCAGGAAATGCATGCTCAATCGGATTCAGGTCAGGTGATTGACTTGGCCAATGCATAACATTCCACTTCTTTCCCTTAAAAAACTCTTTGGTTGCTTTCGCAGTATGCTTCAGGTCATTGTCCATCTGCACTGTGAAGCACCGTCCAATGAGTTCTGAAGGATTTGGCTAAATATGAGCAGATAATATTGCCCGAAACAGTTCAGAATTCATCCTGCTGCTTTTGTCAGCAGTCACATCATCAATAAATACAAGAGAACCAGTTCCATTACAGCCATACATGCCCACGCCATGACACTACCACCACCATGCTTCACTGATGAGGTGGTATGCTTTGGATCATGAGCAGTTCCTTTCCTTCTCCATACTCTTCTCTTCCCATCACTCTGGTACAAGTTGATCTTGAACTTATCTGTCCATAGGATGTTGTTCCAGAACTGTAAAGGCTTTTTCAGATGTTGTTTGGCAAACCCTAATCTGGCCTTCCTGTTTTTGAGGCTCACCAATGGTTTACATCTTGTGGTGAACCTCTGTATTCACTCTGGTGAAGTCTTCTCTTGATTGTTGACTTTGACACACATGCATCTACCTCCTGGAGAGTGTTCTTGATCTGGCCAACTGTTGTGAAGGGTGTTTTCTTCACCAGGGAAAGAATTCTTCGGTCATCCACCACAGTTGTTTTCCGTGGTCTTCCGGGTCTTTTGGTGTTGCTGAGCTCACCGGTGCCTTCTTTCTTTTTAAGGATGTTCCAAACAGTTGATTTGGCCAAGCCTAATGTTTTTGCTATCTCTCTGATGGGTTTCTTTTGTTTTTTTCAGCCCAGCCTAATGATGGCTTGCTTCACTGATAGTGACAGCTCTTTGGATCTCATATTGAGAGTTGACAGCAACAGATTCCAAATGCAAATGGCACACTTTAAATGAACTCTGGACCTTGTATCTGCTTCTTGTAAATGGGATACTGAGGGAATAACACACACCTGGCCATGGAACAGCTGAGCAGCCAATTGTCTCATTACTTTTGGTCCCTTAAAAAGTGGGAGGCACATATACAAACTGTTGTAATTCCTACACCGTTCACCTGATTTGGATGTAAATACCCTCAAATTAAAGCTGAAAGTCTGCAGTTAAAGCATGTCTTGTTTGTTTAATTTCAAATCCATTGTGGTGGTGTATAGAGCCAAAAATATTAGAATTGTGTTGATGTCCCAATATTTATGCACCTGACTGTATAAAAGTTGTCTGTGTCAGAGGAGATACTGTGACTGTCAAACCTGTTTTCCTGTTAGCCAAGGGGAACGTCCCAGGTTTTGCCCAAACATAATTTTTCCAGGGGAACCCGCAGTTTGTCTTATACGCTTACATTCCAGTCATCAAATCTCATCAGTATAATTGCCTGAGTGTAAACATAAAGGTTGGGAAGACCCAGAACTCCTCTGTCATTTGTTCTACGCAGCAGTGTATAGGAGAAAGTCTAGGTGGCTTATTTCCCCACAGAAATTGTTTTGTATATTAAATGGTGTATACACTTGCCTCAGCTGTAAGAAGAAAGACTTGGGTATGGTTATGGGAAGCATTTAAAATTAAAACATTTTTTGGCAAAACTGTCAGTTTTAAAATATGAATCCGTCCCATGTAAACTGGATTTGATCCTAATCCCTTAGAATTTCCTGTAACAGTGCTGGGAAATTGGCCCTAAACAGGTCCTGCAGTTTCATTGTAAGCTTAATCCCCAGGTATGTTATAAAAAGGTCTTTCACCATTTAAAAAGGAGAGGATTTCTCTAGGCTCTCTTGTTCCTTAGCAGATAATGTAATATATATATATATATATATATATATATACATATATATATATATACATATATATATATAATTAATGACTAGATTCATTTTGAAATTAGAAAGGTCTTGAAATAGTTCTAGTTTTCTCATACGATTAGGCAGGGAAGGCCTTGATTTGTTCAGAAAGAATAAAAAAACATCTGCAAAGGCATGATCTGAAATTGTGATAAGGTATATTTTGACTAAGAGGACTCTATCAAAATATCCCTGGTCGATCAGGAGATCTATGCAGATCTATGCAGGAGTAGAACTGGTGTACAGCTGAGAAATGGAGTGAGTGATGTGCCAGCTGTCAACCAGTCAAAAGTTGATTTGCAAAAGTCTCTTTTCCAGTCAAAGAGATTCCCAAAAATTATTTTGTGCTTCTCTTGACAGCATTGCCTTGTCTGAAGTAATGTCCAAGAGGAGATCTGGGTTCAGGTTAAAATCCCCCTTCAACTAACATCCTGGAGGAAAAATTTTGCAGTGTTAGTCAGGCTAAAAAAAATACCATCCAGATTAACCAATAGATGTTGAACTGTTTTGGGGTGTTTGGTACTAAATTGTTACTTTCTTATACATTAGTGAAGAAACTTGATATCAATGTAGCACTGTTGTGATATTAAGTATGAAAACTGCATGAAACTTAACTCTGGGAAACTTATCTGTATATTAGTATGGGCGACTAACCCCAGTCTGGTAGAAGTGTATTTTTCCAGACTATTTACAATAGGCTGTATTAAGAGATTTTCCCTTTTCTAAATACTGATTTATTTCATCATTTGCAAACATCTCATTACCAAGCTGTGCAGACCAGGCCAAGGTGTTCCTGTGTCTATACTTATGTTCTCGTGAGGTTATATCAGATGTCTCTCACTCACTGTCAGGACACTAACCGGAGCAGAGGTACACCAATATGCAAGTTTGGAACTTCTGCCAGTACCCTAAACTGGCACACACATCTGTGTGGTATAATGTGTTGCACGGCTGTCTGCACATGTCCAATTTCAGACCTGGTGCCAACTTCCAAGCATCCTATTTAAGGAATGGAGTAGTGATGGGTAGTTGCTGGTTGACCTTCAGCTAATCCGTGATTCTTGTTCCTGTGTATCCTTATCCTGTGCTTACTCTGATTACCTCTTACAGACTCTGTTAGCCCCTTGACTTCCCCTTTTGCCTTACTCCTGAATGTGACCTTGGCTTGTTGAGAGACCTTGCTTCTATTTGATCTCTTGTGTATGGCCCTGGCCTGGCTCCTGACTGCACTATCATCTCTAGCTGTATTGTTCACTTGTGCATGACCTCAGCTATGTTATAAACAACTTCCCTCTAAGTCACTTCTTGTCGCTTACCTGTGTATGACCTCAACTTAGCTCCAGATAATGTCTTACTCATCCATTTCTTGCCAGTTATTTGAGCTCACCTCAGCCTGGCCTCAACCTTGACACTGCCACCTACCTCCCAGATCTTCTCTCCTGCAATGCATAGGTATATAGGCTGCCAGCTGCAGTGCCTCTCCGGAAATCCTCTGGAACTTTTGTCTACCAGCTAGATATAGTCATTGCTGACTATCAGCTATAAACAACCTGAACCCCCAGAATCCATTCTAGTTTGTGCCTTGCATACACTGTCACCATACCCATGGATGTTTGGACCAGAGCCACAAGGGCTCTTTCACTTTGACCTCAAACCAGGTATATAAAACTGACTCTGGCTGTCCATTACACACACAAGATTTTTTTTTCTACTAACTTGCGAACTTTGGAAAAATAAGGGTGACAATGAGTTTAGTACAACTCCCTACTAGAGATGGGCCGAAAGACACACTCTTTACCTACTCAT
>BLSH010541498.1:905520-923602 GCA_018402905.1 Glandirana rugosa
AATACCCCCCCCCCCCCCCCGTTTGGTTCATGCCAGAGCTCTTGAAAATCGCAAAAAGTTCAGAAACGAACGAGGAACCCCTTTGAGGTCGATGGGACCCAAACAGGAAAAATCAAAAGTCCCCATTTTGAAGGTTATTGGCCATAAAAAGGCTATGGGGGCCCTGGTACTGTCGTGGGGGACATGTACCAATGCAAAACATTTTTCTTTTAAAAGATTGTTTTTAAAGGAGCAGTGATTTTAATGATGCTTAAAGTGAAACAATAAAAATGAAAAATCCCTTTAAATATAGTGCCTGGGGGGGTCCTTAGTCTGCCTGTAAAGTAGCACAACTGTACCATGTATAGAACCTGCTGCAGCAAAACTGACATTTATAAAAAAAAAATGACATTTAAGCCCTGCAAGCTTTCTTTATTTAGTAAACAACTGCTTGGGGAGCCAGTCTGTATGGTGAGGCCACATTTTAGTGCAATCAGAACAATATTAAAGGTTTTTTTTTATAAATTCTGGTGTCTTTACGGCAGCGGTGCTCAACTCCTGTCCTCAGGACCCAATAACAGGTCAGATTTTAAGTATTACCTTGAGGAGATGCAGACTAGAATACTGCAATCATTGTGCAGCAAATTATATCACCTGTGATGTTTTTCAGTTATCTTGCAAACCTGCCCTGTTAGTGGGTCCTGAGGACAGGAGTTGAGAACCACTGCTCTACAGTGAGCAATCCTTATGAGAAAAAGCCAAATTATAGTACAGTAGTAGAGTGCCGCTGCTCACAGGTGACGCAATCCAGCTATAATGCTCAGACTGCACTATGCGTGATGAGGTGCACGCCCTGCCACTGCTGCAGAACAATTGTAGACAAAATTATCAGATGGCTGCACTCTCAAATCATGCAGAAAATTTGCTGTATACAAAAAGTCCATAAAAACAACCAATACTGATTGCAGGGAAGGGACAAGAAGGTTGACACATTTCACACGAGATTTCTGCTTTATCAAAACCGCAGGATAATGCAGTCCACATACACTATATATACAATCTCACTGAATGAAAATCAGATGTGTACAATTAATTGACTGCAGAAACATCATTACAGGTTCCAATGGGCCACAACACATAAATCACTGCACAAATATGGGAGCCAAGATATAGTATAGATCTTAAAAACTAAAATCCAACACAAAAGAAAAAAATTAAAATGAAAAACATTAATACAGTGTTGCGGGGACATAATGCATTAGAAAATGTGTAAGTGCACATTAAAGCAAACATAAACAAAAATATCCACAACTTCTCCACCATACACATGTGTCCTTATCATTGCTTGATATGATCATGTTTGCTAAATAGAACAAAAAGGGATACAAAGACATTTAACTACTCCTATCTGAATAAAAAAGAGGAAAGCAAGGTACAATATAGCTATAGAAATGTGTCAAATCCCACTCAAAGTTTAAACCACTAGGAATTCTGGTCTGAAGAGAGAATATCCAAAATACTTCATGTTTACATCCTCTCCTAGGTGTAAGGATTTTTTCTATGCCTTGTATCTGTATTGAAGACATATCTCCACCGTGGACCTCATTAAAATGTTTTGCAACATTAGTGGTATGTTCTTTCTCAGTATCATAAACATGATCGTGTAATCTATCTCTTAGGCTGGGTTCACACCTATGCGAATTCACAGGACACTTAAAAACACATTGTTTTCAATGTGTCCGGTTCACAAATGTACGGTGCATTCGCACTCCGCATTGCACAGAAAACGTGTGCGTTTTCTGTGCAATGCAGTGTGAATTCCCAGCCCATTGTGTTCAATGGGAGCGCATCTAACATGGAGATGCACTCCGCACTAAACGGGGATATTTTCCCCTGCTCGCAGCCCCTCCCCCCTCCCTCCCCCCACAGCTGCTGCGCTGTGAGAACGGACAGGAGCCACTGAATGGCGGCTCTGCCCCTTCTCGGCAGCAGACAGGCTGGAATTCGCACCGGACTGGTGTGAATCCAGCCTAAATCTTCTTGTGGTGCGCCCAACATACTGAATCCCACATGCTTTACATGTGATCAAGTAAATGATTTTTCAGTGTTAAAAATTTAAAAACGTTTCAATATTGTACCTTCTCCCACTAATGCCGGACTAGAAATGGTCCCCTCTCACCATACAGGGACAACACGGGCAGTTAGTAAGCCATGGGCCCCCTTGGGGTGGCTGGTAGATGTGGTTCATCTGCCCGCTGCCCTCAATCACACAATTTTCCATGCATCCGGAGTTAGGGAACAGGCCAGTACATTGTTTTGTTGTTTTATTGAGGGGATACCCAATGGATCAAATCATGGGACCATCTATATACACCACAGTATATACACTCCTTCTTCCTCCAGCACAAACTCTTGCTAACTGTTACACTCCTTTTTATTCTCTCCTGCTCACTACTTGATTTTCCTGGTCTGAAAGGCAATTTATCAGGCCTCCATGACACCTCTTCCTCCACCAGCTAGCACATGGTGAGACCTGCTTTGCTCCAGCAGGACCTCTGGACCACCCATTACAGGCAAGGGCCACGGGCTCCCAGTTGTGAAGTCCCGGGCCCTCAAAGTTTAGCTAAGTATGTTCGTGCTAGCTGGGTATTGATGGACTACTGCTCACAGCCCATCCTCTACCAGGCCACTCTGGCCTACCTCGCTGTCCAGTGACACTCCTTTATCTGACTGGCTCCTCCGACCTCCACAGACTGTCCACTATCAAAAAGAGGAGTTTATGTAGCTACTTTCCAGAATCTGCTAGGTAACAGTCTCATGGAAAAGCTGATTTTGAGACTTCTATTGGTCAAAAGAGCAGGGGTGGAGAAGGGGACCGCCTTAGTGATGCATTTCAAAATTTTTGAAGTCCTCCTCTTCCTCCTGCTGCGAGTGCCCTGTCCATAATGCCACACAGTCTGTTCCAGCAGGAACATAAGAGGGATTGTGTCACTGATGCATGCATTGTCATTGCTCACCATCCTTGTCACCTCCTCAAATGGTGATGATACGGTGCATGCATCCTTCATCAGCAGCCCTTGGCGTGGGGAAAAAAGCCAAGGTGCCCTGAGCCTGTACTTGTGCTATACTCACACAGGTACTCTTTGACGGCCCTCTGCTGCATGTGCAGCCGCTGCAGCATTGCCAAAGTTGATTTCCCCCTGGTGGGCATGTCACAAATCAGGCGTGTTAAGGGCAGGTGGAATTCCCACTGAATTTCAGCCAACCAAACACTGGCTGTGTATGACCGCCTGAAATCAAAGAGGATATGTTCAAGCGCAGTGTGAACCGTGGACTAGGGATTAGATGGAGTGGTTATGCTGTGAGCATGTGATGGGAGGCATTTAGGTGGGGGCAATCACAGATGACCAATGATGGAGCTGAATGACATTCATGAAAGTTCACATAAAAAATCATAAAAATCATAAAAGTCATAAAATTGTCTATACGCAAAGATCCTGGGTGCTCTTGTGGATGACTGTCCTGCCAAGGGCTGCAAATGTGGGAAGCAAACCAAACTTCTGTGTGAAAGGAAACAAGAAAACAAATGCGCCTCTAAGAGTAACAGTAAAAAACAGGATTTTATTAAATAACAAGTGACTACTCACAGAAGTAGTAGGGTGCTGCGCTTTGCAGTGTCAGCCACTGCTGGCTTCTTTGCTGGAGTCCTGTGGTGGTCCTGCTGGGCTGGGGTGGTGGGGAGTGCGGGTTCAGCTGTACTGGTGGAGGAGGGTCCTTCGGTGAGTCCCGGGGAGACCTTCTCTAGGAGACAGTGGTCCGCAGCAATCCGATCCGACCAGTGCCAGTGCGTGCAGGAGAGGTGACCACAGCAACGGCGACGCATTTACGGGGCTCTACCCCTTCTTCAGGCCGTGAGTCCACTCAGCACCCTACTACTTCTGTGAGTAGTCACTTGTTATTTAATAAAATCCTGGTTTTTACTGTTACTCTTAGAGGCGCATTTGTTTTTTTCTTATGACCGCCTGAAATGGCTAGACTCTTCTGGCCTGCTTTAGAAGACCTTGCAAACCTGGGTACCTGTTTATGAAATACTGCACCAACAAATTAAGGACATGTGCCAGGCATGGCACATGTGTCAACTTTCCCTGTTGAAGGGTGGACAGAAGGTTAGTGCCATTAACGCACACCACCATTCCTGGCTGCAGAGCTGCTCCGGTGTGGCTCCTGTCCCACAGACAGACCAGCTCAAGCACTGCATAGCATCTTTTATCCTGACTCATTCAATGGCCCCTTGAATGCTTAGGGGGTACTGGTGGTTCAATCCAACAGAGGAGGGCATGGAGGAAGAGGAGAGGGTGTAGCTGACAGATCCTGCATAATCACCACCAGCTGTAAGGAGACATGGCAGCAAAACAAGTTCCAGCACTGAGCCCTGTCCTGCATCCTTTCTAGTTGCAAGCAGAGTTACCCAGTGTGTTGTGAACTAAATATTTTGTCCCTGACAATGCTGGCTGGACCACGAGTCAGCAGTAAGTTGGACCTTGTGGCTGATTGCCTTGCCCAACCATGCCAAAACATTGCCTTCCACATGACGCTATAGAGGTGGAATGGCCTTACGTGAAAATAAATAGCGACTGGGAACCTGCCATTGTGGTACAGCACATTCTGCAAATTTATGTAAGAGGACATAATCCACCAGCTGGAAATGTAGGAGTTGTAAATCTAGCAATTTGGACAAGCTTGAATTTAGACACTGGGCATGTGGGTGGCAGGGAGTGTATTTTTTTAGTGCTGCAGCAGCTGGGGCAGATTTGCCTGCTATACTCTACAGCTGGTGGTGTGCTGCTAGCAGACATGTTGCCAGGATCTGTCACACCCTTTGCCCATCATCTCTGTCAGTGGAGGCTGCTGAGAGGTCATGAGATATAGCAGGGTAAAACATGAGAGGTGAGTAGTGAGGAGGAGAACAATTATTTCACTTGTGTGTGGCTTTCAGGTGGTCTTGCCAACGGGCTGAGAGGTTAAATGTTTTGTCAAGCATGTGGTACCCAAATGGCTGGTGTTTTTGCCATGCTTGAACTGCTTGCGGCACAGATTGCAAGTCTCACACACTATACTAACAGTAAACTAACTGTACACTCAAATGTTATGTAAAGCTGTGTTTAGCACTGCACTACACTAACACACTATTCTCACACACTATACTAACAATAAACGAACACTCTGCACTCAAGAGTCACAATAAGCGAACAGTAGCTAGTAGCAAAACGAGCCCTGCTCTATCTATCTCCACTCCAACACACTACAAGAGCTGACTATGGGAAGTTAGCTTTTATAGTGTGGGGTGGGACTTTGAGGACTGAGCCAAGATTGAAGAAAGTAATCATCACTGTCCAATCAGGGCTCTGACAATGCTAAATGGCGAAGCCTTGCACCTGACCAGTGGTCAGGTGCAAGGCTTCATCCAATTAGGGCCCTAGAATGCACTGTGAAGCATGCAGTGCATTGTGGGGCGCTCAGCAGATGAACATCCCGCCGAGCTACCCGCATATTTGGATGTTCGCCGAACGGTCGAGCAGGCGACGTTCGGGCCAAACTTATGGTTGGCTCAAACTGTTTGCCCATCTCTACTACCCATCCTCCTTAATCAGCTGGAGGTTTATCAGACCTCATTATTGTCACAAACACCACTATATCTTTCTACAGCATTGGAAATTATCCCCAGAATTGAATCACAAAACAAATGTATTGGTGTCATTTTAAACTTCTTATATAACCAATGCCAAGAACCACAAAAAGTCTTACACCATGAGGGCGTTCAGCTTACAGCGCTACACTCTCCCTGAATTGATCATAACAAATCAAAAAGCTATGTATGACATAAATATGACCTCAAATTATAAATGTAAATATAAATATAGAAATCAATAAATAATATGAACTACTGAGCGGGTATCCCACCACCTAGACACACAACTACTACATGCTAGGAGGAGTGCTGCTGTAATCAGGGAGAGGGAACTCCACCTGTGAAGACAAAAGTAAGGCAGAAAACAGAGCAGACCTCTGGTGTCATAAAAGGATCAAAGGGCTTTATTAAAAACAACATAGTATATACTCATAAAATAAAATGTGAAAGAGCACATATAGTCCACGAGAAAGGGCAAACGCAGGGCACGTTTCGAGGACTCCTTTTCTTCTTCAGCTAACTACACCAGAGGTCTGCACTGGTTTCTCCCTTCACTTGCTTTAAACTTCTTACATGTATCTATATTCTATAACATGGTAATTACCTATAATATTTTAGCAACAGTGAAAAGTGCTTCCAATGTTTGTGTTGTGCTGTTATTGTCTGCTGTGCCTACATGATAAAAGATATGTGCCCCTGGTCAAGCACAAAGGAGAAACTTTGAGACCTTTCTCAAAAATTGCTAGTTATATAAAGTAACCTTTTCAGTTTACATTATTGAGATTTCTATAGATATGGCTTACTTTTCGAGAAACACTATCTTAACACATACAAGGGGCTATAAAGAGGTTAATTTCTCACCTCTATAGAAGCATGCCATCAATTACTGTACAAAATACTTATAAATATTCCATTGCCAGCAGTTAAGGTATTTGAATAAAAAAAAGCTGAAAGAAAAGTACGTGATTGCTAATGATCTCATTTCAATATAATAGGATCTTTCTATTGCAAAGAGCAAGACAGGTTAAGAGATATAATTATGACTTTGCAGAGTCTCCCAAGTGCATGAAGATGGTCTGACAGTTGTGATCCTGCACTCATAGAATGAACCTTTGTCTTGTTTCCATGTTAAAGAGGCAGGATCCCTCTCCTAACCCCAGCCTACATCGCAATTTAACTGTCAGGAAACACTTCCTACCAAACCCTCTTATTTCAAAACACTGTGGGAAGAAAGAGCAAATTTAACTGACCTGCCAGGAACTGCTTCATTTAAGATGCAGAAGATAATTCCTAGAGGTTTGTAGGAGACACAGAGGTTATTAATACCTTCTTCCCATATCAGTGGATATTCTGACCAAGTTAGAAGGAGTTATCTGACTACTTGCAAAGTTTGTACGAAAGAAGATAAGTTTTTAGTTTTCTAGTTAATGTGAGGTTAGACCAAATGCTACACGACCCCATACACACTATTAGATTTTCTGCAGATTTTTGTCTTCAGATTTACCAAAACCATATAATATGAGGTCAAACCTTCAGAGTTTCAATGTGTATGCAATCAGACAGGCCCTCACACTACATGGTTTTGGTAAATCTAAAGGAAACCAAACAACAAAAGTTGTATAGTGTGTATGGGGTCAGTTTACGTTAGTCAGACACACAGTCAGGACAGATATCTTCTGGTGCACACACTTTTCAAAAAAAGATAATGCACACATCTATTTTTTTCTGTGCTGGGATGCATTGTAAGTCTGCACTAAAAGGCATTAACTTTTTTGGGAACTACCACAGAGATAGCATTTAACGCTAAGGAATGTATCCGGATCTTCCATGTATACGCTGGGTAACCATCAATGAAGCCAAAGAAAGCTGAAATAACCTTTTTATGTTTTTATCTGTTCAGCATTAAGCATAGTTAATTGATTACACACCGTAGCTACAAACAAATGTAATGGATCACCAGTACACAATATAAATGTAATGCAACCCCCATAGGAGCCGCTTAGTATGTTCTGTCGATCACTCTGCCTCTTAACCCCAATAACAACCTCAATCTCCTCTGGGCTACATTCCTCAACAGGCTATATAAAGTGTATAACCATTAACCACTTGCCGACCGCCGATCGGCATCTGACGGCGGCAAAGTGGCTCGTTCCCGCAAATCGCCGTCATACGACGGCGGCTGCGGGAACGAGTTTAGTGAGCGCGCACGCGCCGCCGGAGGCGCCCCCGTGCGCTCACTGTGTCCAGGGGGGGCCAGGGAGCGGGTGCGGTGGCTTCGATTGCCGCCGGCTACCCGCGATGGCCCCCCGGAGCGAGTGAGCGGAGGTCCGTGTATGTAAACACAGACCTTCGCTCTGTGTGAGGGGGAAGGGCTGTGATCACAGCCTTCCTGTACATGAAGGCTGTGACCACTTCCCTTCCCCAGCTAGACAAGCCCCCCTACAGTAAGAACACGCCCAGGGAACATAGTTAACCCTTAGAGCGCCCCCTGCAGGTTAACCCCTTCACTGCCAATGGCATTTACACAGTAATCAGTGCATTTTTATAGCACTGATCGCTGTATAAATGCCAATGGTCCCAAAAAAGTGTCAAAATGGTCCGACATGTCCGCTGAAATATCGCAGTACCACAAAAAATCACAGATCGCCGCCATTATTAGTAAAAAATAAAAAAAACTTAAAAACCCCAAAAATGAATTCTCATCATCTGTAAACGCGACCACTTTTGCGCAAACCAATCAATAAACGCCGATTGCGATTTTTTTATCGCAAATATGAGGAAGAATATAAATCGGCCAAAAACGGTGAAAAAAAATGTTTTTTTATATTTTTTTTTTGGATTTGTATTTTAGGAAAAAGTAAGAAATTTGGGTTTTTTTGCAAAATTGTCGCTCTTCTTTTGTTTATAGCGGCGATCAGAAATGACGTAGCGGTGATCAAATACCACCAAAAGAAAGCTCTATTTGTGGGTAAAAAAGGACGCAAATTTAGTTTGGGTACAACGTCGCACGACCGCGCAATTGTCAGTTAAAGCGACGCAGCGCCGAATCGCAAAAAGGGCTCCGGTCCTAAAGCTGGAAATCCTTCCGGGGCTGAAGTGGTTAAGGGTGTCTCGTCCATGAACAATAGTAATTGCAAAAGAGGGTAGAGGCTCCCCGGCCTGTACCCAAGAAACGCCTGTCCGTTTCTTGGGTACAGACTGGGGAGCCTCTACCCTCTCTTTCAATCCCCTCTGGTACACCTGGACCCACTCTTTGGGGTAATTCACCTTTAAATATGACACAGAGAAGGAACACTCCAACGTGAGTAAATCAATGATATTTACTTATCAGATGTGGTGTTGAGTTCTTAAGGAGGAACTCACACCCAAAAAAGAACAACAGTGAACACTAAATAGCACAATTCTTCACATAAGTAGTCAACTTGAAGGTTCTGGCGAACAAAAGGAGTACATGATTTGACACTTTCACCATTCTCTGTATTCTCCAACAATATCAATAATTAAAAACAATGCAATTCCTCCAATTGAGCTTAAACAATACCTTATGGGTCTTTGTAAAAGAGGTAATTTTGATAATATCTACTGGAATTTGATAAATGAGACAGTACAGTGAATCCTTATCTCAAATCAATGACCCAGAGGATAAATTGATACCACTCAATGGATTCTGTGTCAAATTGTAAGCAGTATTCTACAATGCACAAATACACTATATTATTTAGCAATTGAACTGTAGCTGAACAAACACACTACATAATCTTGGCCTATATATTATTCCTCCTGTTCTAGCATAAAGAGTTCTTAGAAGGTAAAACGATGCCAAGCAATAGCCCTGAGTATATGAGTGAGGAAGAAGTTGCAGTTCTCCTTTTTTGAAATGTCCAAGCAATCTTTGGCCGGTAATAATAATTAGGTTCCTATCAATAATGTCTCCTTCTAATCAGTTAAATGAGGCACAAATAGGTGAAATTCCCCTGACTTCTTGAATTAGATTAGTCACAACTGCTATCCTGTATGAATAAACTGTATTCCAAGAGGCAGTAATGATATGCTGCAAGGACAGTATGTATGTGTACTATTATATGTGGGCACTGAGCCCGCTCACTGGTTCCAAGGGACTGTATGAAGGTAAACAATCCGGCACTCAGATAAAAAGTATGGTAATGCTGGGACCGTTAGTTCACACTGGCTGCTTTCTCCTGGAAGGTGGATAGCATCCACTGCACTCCTTGCAGCTCTCCTGGATCAATAGGTATGACTGCTGCGGTGGCTGCTACTGCTTCAATCCAGACAGAGATGAGAATCGGAAGGCTCCGATGGTCACTCACTGCATTGCTGGAGAACGGCTGCTAGCTGGCTCACCTGCAGAGAATTCAGTCGCTGGGACGCTGTACACAGGCTTTGGGCCTAGCTCTGGCTGTAGCAGCACTCAGGGTTCCTCACTGATCGATCACGCTGTTCCAAGAGACCAGAACAGGCCGCACCCTCCACTTAAATAGTCTCCCATGAGGCATCATTCCTTTCTCATCCATCCTTTCCTGCCGCACAGTATTGTGGGAAATGTAGTTCTTCAGTATTGTAAAAGGTGACAATGATTTCTTTCTGCTGCCACTAGAGGGAGTCAGCTCCACATTACACCACTTCACTCTGACTCTGAAAGACAGGCATAGATGCATATGTTCCCTGCTACATAAAGAAATATACAAAATTACAGAGGCTTGTGCCACTCTACCTGGCTATCTTCTACCCAACTGGCAACCTCAGAGGAGCTACTCTAGGTACCCTACAGACATTACAGATATCCCACTTTCTATGGTCCTTGCCTTGACCATGTCAAATTCTCATGCAACCTAATGCACTTTGAACAAGGGAGACAAAAAGAAGGCTTGATTTACCATATCCTCTCCTTGACTTACAAATGGCTCCTTATGGAAGCATCTATGGCACCTCTTCACTATCTGGACCCCTGGGAACAAGACTCGGGATCACATTATCACTGGAAGCACACACAAAGGTACTTTCCATGTCTTTCAAATCCTCCACATCCAAAAAACACCAGGAATCAGGATACAAGATAGTAGCTTGCTGGTACCGAACTCCCACCCTCCTTCATTCTATATACCCCACAGAATCTGAGACCTATTGGCAACGTGGGCAGGGGGAGGTGATTTATTGCACATATTCTGGCCCTGTCTGTGATGATATCATGGGCAGGGACACACAAACCGTGCAGCCATTTTGTGACGGTCAGCCATTATAGTTTTAACATAGGACAAAACTCCTCATTCCCCCTCCCAAAAACGTAAGAATTTCTGGGCCCATTGAACAGACGCCAAGGACAGTACAGGTCCAGATAAGGGAGAGAGCTATAATTCTCTGCAGACAGCTGCAACCTTTCAGTAACCCTAAATCAACATGAAAAGGTAGAAAATATACCCACAGTTCATTACTCCAGATAGGAGCGTGACATATTAATAAAAAGTGTATATCTGTATGTGGGAAGGCTTACCGATTTAAACGAACCCAAACATTGATGAATTCACTTATAAGGGAACCCACTAATAGTTTATCCTCTCCTCAGGGTCACAGAAAGCGACAAGGCTGTCATGTTTAGGCTTGTCGTGATGCACTGTGACCGCTGAATTCAAATTCCCTAATGATGAATTTGCACGATAATTCCATCCCGAGATATGGTTTTATACTGCAAATTGCATATTAGGGAAGACTGTTATTCCACGGACCGCCCTGGATAGCCCACGGCCCTCCTTACACATGTGTGTGGTATGGGGCATACAGTCCCACCCCTTTAAACCCAGCGAAAAAGGGAATGCGAAGGACAGCTCTCAGTTCTCACCTTACCATCAAAGAACGAACATCTAAGAACCCATGGATTCGATCTCTGATTGATCACAGACATTTTAAATGCAAGTAACCTTCTATTCCGTCTTATTTCTTTGCTGTTGTATATTGTCTCTTATTGCTTTGTAACATAATTTTTCTGTAAATATTTTACTGCACCCAAACTTGACCTTTTCATTATTAAACCTTATTCTGAAAAGTGTTAATCTTGTCCCTAAAGCTCTTAATGCAAGCTATAACAAATCTGTTCCTTTTGAAGAGTGCTACTGTTTAATATAACTCATCTGAATATTCTTGTCTGTGGTGACAGTGTGTGTTATAGGTGGCCATTCTAAAATTATATTGGTATTGCTAATTGTTGGAGACCTAACACTCTGGATCAAAGGTTAGTGGTGGCACTGAAAGGGTTAATTGTTTGAATTAGCCCAGGAACAATCGATCTCAGGCGGCTGGCACTTAGACGGTGGTCCCGCAAGCTGAAAAATCTTTGTTCTGGAAGTAGCTGAGAGTGGTATTGTTACGTTAATGACAAGCGCGGTGTGAGATCAGGGGGATCCTCGGTTACCTGTCGGTGAGGAGGGCAGTGATCTAATACCCATGTTCGTCACACTGTCCACCTCTTAATCATTTTTGGGCATAGGTTTACGAAATTACCCAAAACATTTCCATCCAGGAACTCCATTAATGCCAAAATTTTTCCTGCTGCATACCTACAATATGGAAATCTTCTATTCCACCTACAGTCCAACAATGAATCAGAAGAATTAAGGATATCAAGGAGATCCAAAGTCTCATGAGCGCAATAAAAGACACACATGCCAAGTTTAGAAATACATGGTTCTGCTGAATTTAGTTCATCTGCACTGGCAAATTAAAACGATTATTGACAATTTAACTGAGTTAATGTGATGGTTGCGCTGAAGTTGGACCGCTAAAGTCCTTATACCCTTCTATTAATATCTCCTTGATGATATAAGCATTACAGTTGAGTCCCTTTCCTGGGAATCCTCTGACAGTATTGCTCCCACTGGTTGCATCCCCCCCCAAAAGAATGCACGGGTATTCTGGATTCCCCCTGTGACGCTAAAATATCCCAGTGGTATATTTGGAGGGCTTCAATTGCTGGAAAGGAAGTAAATTAGATAAGGGGTTGGCGAGTCATCTATTAGTTTCTCATGGCAACCTTTGGTTACCTAATTTTTGGATGAAGTCAAAGTATAGAATGAGGGTTCTACTTTTAAGCTAAACACTTTATGAAAGGGAATAGGAATCTTCTATTCACGTACCAATAAATCTGTGTTCCACCTCTCTATCAGAGCATTTGCACATTGTGGCCTCCTTCTACCCTGCTTTCTAGCAAAGACGATGATTACTTTAATGCTTTATCATTTGGTTCAGTGTAGAAAGCTGCCTTTTTGCCCATGGTTGGAAATTACTCTATGCAATAAGATTGTTGGGTGTATTAATATATCACTGACTCTTGAAGAAGTGGATTAAGTCCAGGAAATGCATCAAGCCTTGAGATCATCACTTTTGCATATGATACATTGCAACGCTATTAGGGATGGGCCCCCTGTTCGAGTCGAACGCATGTTCGACTTGATCATCGGGGGTTCACCTGTTCGGCGCATCCCGAACATTATAGGGCATTCGCGGGAACTTTGTGTGCCCCATATTGCATTCCAATTCCAATGGCGGGGAAATGCCGCCCGCTGATTGGCCAAAGCATGCACATGCCCTGCATGCTTTGGCCAATCACAGAGCACTCTGTGTGTATAACGGTGGATAGAGAGTGAGCCTAGCTAGCAGCGTGCAGGCAGTTTAGTGTAGCTAGCTGATTATTGTGCATTGTGAAAGATAGATAGATAGAGTGAAAAATATACTAGATAGATAGATAGGGTGATCTGTACGCAGTCAGTTAGTGTAGAGTGAAATATAAACTAAATAGATAGATATATAGATAGATAGAGCGATCTATATACAGTCAGTTAGTACAGGCAGTTTAGTGTAGAGTGAAAAATATACTAGATAGATAGATAGGGTGATCTGTATACAGTCAGTTAGTGTAGAGTGAAATATAAACTAGATAGATAGATAGATAGTAGATAGGGTAATCTATATAGAGTCAGTTAGTGTAGGCATCTTAGTGTTGAGTGAAATATATACTAGATATATAGATAGACAGTGTGATCTGCATACAGTCAGTTAGTGCAGGCAGTGCAAGAATATATATGTACCTTCCTAGTGTATATATATGACGTGAGGATCTCCCCAAAATCCAAACCAGACCCTCGGGTTTGGAATAGATTTTAAGGGGAACCCCAGGCTAAAATTTAAAAAAAAAAAGTTGTGGGCTCCCCCCCCTCCCAAAATCCAAACCAGGCCCTTCAGGTCTGGTATGGATTTTAAGGTCAACGCCGTGCCAAAATTTTTAAAAAAATGACGTGGGGGTCCCCCCAAAATCCATTCCAGGCCCTTCAGGTCTGGTATGGGTCTTAAGGGGAACCCCGCGCCGAATAAAAAAAATGGCATAGGGGTTCCCCCCAAAATACAAACCAGACCCTTATCCGAGAACGCAGTCCTGGCATGGCAGGAAAGGACGGGGACGAGTGAGCCCCCCCTCAGAACCATACCAGGCCACATGCCCTCAACATGGGGAGGATGCTTTGAGGTCCCCCCAAAGCACCTTGTCCCCATGTTGATGGGGAGGAGGGCCTCATCCCCACAACCCTTGCTGGTGGTTGTGGGGGTCTGCAGGCGGGATCTTATCGGAATCTGGAGGCCCCCTTTAAAAAGGGGGCCCCCAGATCCCAACCCCCCATGTGAATAGGTATGGGGTACATTGTACCCCTACCCATTCACCAAAAAAGGAGTAAAGTGGTACAAAATACAAGAGGCAGTTTTTTTTTTAATTCACATCATTTTTATTTGTTTTCCATTTTTACAAAAGGTGATATACATTAATAACATGTAACTTCAACAGTTCATTTCCCAACTTACAAAAATCTAAAAAACCCCTTACCCCCCACCTTCTCCCCTACCCCCCTTCCCTTTTCATTCCTTATGCATCATTACCAAGTAAAGGTATAAGACATATACAAAGTTACTTCCCTCCTTCCTTCCTTCTCCTTTTGGGATTTCTATATCGCTACGTATTTAGGTACCAGTCCTGGAGAATTTAACCACCTTTTCCATATCTTCTCAAAATTATCCCTATTTCCCCTCTTTGTGTAGGCTATCTTCTCCCTTATTATTGCGTAGTTAGCCATCTGTATCCATTCTTCTACAGTAGGTGGTTTCGGCTTTATCCATTTCCTAGTGATCTCTTTCCTCGCTAGATATAGGCATCTCATGACCGCTATGCGCAGCTGTTTTTCTCCCATGCTTTGTTCAACATATCTCAGTATACACAGCACCGGGTCCTTTTGCAATGTTACCTGGAATGTTGAGTTAATTACCCTCAACACCCCTTCCCAATATCTGTGTAGCTTGGGATATCTCCAAAGCATGTGTATCAGGTCTCCCGTCCGAGCTTTACATCTGGGGCAGGCTGCGTCCTGTCTTCTTCCAAACTGAAATAACATTTTTGGAGTATAATATGTTCTATGTATAATATATAATTGGGTGGTCGTCTGTGCTGCTGAGAGGGACAACTGATCTACTGATGACAGTATATTCCTCCACTGAGTATCCGTAAGCTCCCCCAAGTCTTCTTCTCATCTTTCCCTGCTGGGCAGTTGGGTTGCCTCCCCTAATATCTCCAGATGTATATTCTTATACATCTCAGAGATTAACCCCTTTAGTGAGGCAGTATCCACCAACCCACTCAGCAGAGGAATTTCACTCCATCTCAGACTCTTATCTTTAAACTGGGTTAACAGTGCATGTCTCAGCTGCAAATACTGGTAGAAGTTTTTATTTGAGAGTCCAAACTCCTGTTTTAAGTTGTGAAATGACTTTAATTCATCTGCCGAGTAGATCTGTATCAGCCTCACTACCCCCCTCTGCTTCCAGTTGTTGAAATTTTCTAGGCCCTCAATCAATTATTCCACACTTTCCCCATTAGTTTACCCAGGGGGCATTGATTTTCTCTCCCCAAAGAGTCTACTTCTAATGCCTCAGTTAAAGATACATGAGGCATGTAGGCTAATAGGGCTCGGGAACTATAGCAAGTAGTATCATTTCCCGTTTCCCACCCCCCCATGTTTTGTAACTGGGATGCTAAAAAAGCTCCAGGGGTGTGGTACCGTCAAACCCCCCTTATCTTTAGGGAGTTGTAATGTTCTTAAGCGTATTCTAGACTGTTTTTTTTTCCATATAAGTTCTCTAAAGAGAGCTTCTATTTTTTTAAACCATACCCCTGGGATGCATATTGGGGCGTTGTGCAAGATATATTGTAATTGAGGCATCCAGATCATTTTAATTAAATTACAGCCGCTTCCAAATCTTACATTTGTGCTTAAATACTTTTAACAGTGGTTCCAAGTTATTTTGTATATATAAACCAGGATCCACAGCTATATTCACCCCCAGGTATTTAAAGCACTCCACCAACTGAAGCTGTCCAATTTTATCTGGAAGTTCTAGGCTTTTATCACCAAGTGGGAGAAGGGCTGATTTCTCCCAGTTGATGAGGAGCCCTGAGAACATTCCAAATTTTTGTATAATCTTTATCCCTGCTGCCAATGAGTAATTTGTGTCACCTAGATATAAAAGTATATCATCCGCATATAGCGAAATCTTTTCTTCCTGTATCACTCTCTTAAATCCCTCTACTTCTTCAGTTGTTCTTATGGCAATGGCCAAGGGTTCCATAGCCAGGGTGAAGAACAGGGAGGAGAGTGGGCACCCCTGCCTTGTACCTCGAGATAACGGAAAGTACTCCGAGGCCTCCCCACCAATCTTTACCCTCGCCTTCGGCTCCGTGTACAATATCTTCACCCATCTTACAAAGGTTGAGCCAATGCAAAACGCTTCTAGTGCGCTCCATAGATATTTCCATTTAAATCTGTCAAATGCTTTGACAGCATCCAGGGATAATACTGCTCCTGTTCTTGCTTCCTCTGCTGGTATCTGTAAATTGAGTAATAATCTTCTTATATTTAGTGACGTTGCTCTACCGGGGATGTAACCACATTGGTCTGGATGGATCACTTTGTGAATTATTTTACTCAATCTACCAGCCAAAACTTTGGCTAGTAGCTTCATATCTGCACAGAGCAGCGAGATTGGTCTGTAGGATGTGGGGAGTAGTGGGTCTTTCCCCTCTTTCGGTATCACTACGATTGTAGCTTCTGTCATAGACGTTGGCAGCCTACCTTTTTCCAGTGCTTCATCTAATACCTGTAACAACTCAGGGAGTAATATTTCCCCATATTCCTCATAAACCTCACTCGGTAACCCATCAGGGCCTGGCGTCTTACCCCTCCCTGAGTTTCGTACAGCTTCTTGTAGCTCCTCTATAGTAATTGGCAATTCTAACGTCTCTCTGTCTTTGTCTGATATGTGTGGGATAGTTATACTCTGAAGGAATTCTGCCATTTCTTTGTCCCCTCCATCTATCTCTGACTTATACAGCCTGGAGTAATACTCCCTAAACACCTTCACCATTTCACCTGGGCACCTGGTGACTGTCCCAGCTCCATCCCCAATAGCAATCTTAGACAATGAGCCATTATTCTGGGATCTTGCCAAGAGAGCCAGCAGGTGTCCCATGTTTTCTCCTTCTTCATAATAACACTGTTTGAGAAAAGATCTTTTTTGTTCAGCTTTTTTTTTAGTTAAAGTTTGATATATTTTTTGCGCCTCAGTCCACTTAATTAAGTTCTCTACTGACGGATCTTCAATATATTCCTTCTCTATTTCAGATACTTCTCTCATTACATTAATTTCCCCATCTTTAGTAGATTTTTTTTTTTTAGATATTTGCAGGATTATCATGCCTCTCAGGTAGGCTTTGAGAGTGTCCCAGACCACCCCCATGTCGCTGTTGGACTGTTATACTTCAAAAATTCTTGCAATGAGTCTATCATAACTTCCCTTGGAGAAATGAGCCGTAACCACATAGGGTTCACTCTCCAATCATTCCCACCCCTCTGTTGCCCCAATTTCACAGTCAGGAGTAACGGGGAGTAGAGTTGAGCGAACACCTGGAAGTTCGGGTTCTGCTGGTCCGTCCGAACTTCGGGACAAAGTCCGGGTCCGGGTCCGGACGGAACCCGAACGATCGCACGGACAAGCCCAAGGCAGGCCTGGGCCTGGGCCTGAAACAGGGCTTCAAGCCTGCCTGGTCGTCTTGGGCTTGAAGGTCCACAAGCGAGTTGAGATGAGGGGCAATGAGGACTGACACTTTAACCCCGTTGTCTCCCCACCCTTACTAACCTCTCACTTGGGATACACCAATGCCGAGTAAAGAGGTTCCCTTCAATACTATCTGAGTAACGTTCTTAAAAACTTCATATTGTCAGGTTGTCGCTGTACCCCCACCAGACCCTGTGAGAGTTTCGGATGGACTCTCCGTACTATTAGGACGTTTATAGATTTTTTTTTTTTAGA
>BLSH010541498.1:926824-936924 GCA_018402905.1 Glandirana rugosa
CCCCCCCCCCCCCCCCCCCACACACACCTGTTTAAGGGCATTACTGTGACCTTGTTAGTGTATCCAAAAATATTTTTTATATTACCTTCAATATTTTGTTACTGCGGTTAGCACTAGTACCTCTCTACCTTACACCTTCTTAAACTGCAACTCTCTTCCTGGTGCTCCAACAAGAAAAGCAAAAAAAAAAAGGGACCTTTTATTACCCTTGTGTTCCTATACCCTTAGAAGTATAGATATAGTTATTGTTCCATTATTTTGCCTAGGGACCCCTCATTTTTTTCCAGCCAGGCTGCAGCCGCAGTGGGTTCATCAAAGAAATGCACCACTCCTCTTGCTGCGACTCTCAGATGTGCCGGATACAGCATTGCATATTGAACATTTAACAGTCTCAACCTTTTCTTTATATCCATATATCTCATTCTTCTCCTTTGCACCTCTGCTGAGAAGTCAGGAAAAAATGAGACCCTAACCCCCTTAAAGATTATGTCTTTCATCTCCCTTGCTTTTCGCAGTATTGTTTCTCTATCCTTAAAGAGGAGAAGTTTCATGATTATTGGTCTTGGCATCCCTCCCGCCCCTGATGGTCTTTGCGGAATCCTATGCGCCCTTTCTATTGCGAATAGGGGAGAGAGTTCCTCCTTCCCAATGATCTCCTGGAGCCATTTTTCCAAAAAGTCTCCCATATTATTTCCTTCACTTTTCTCTGGTAATCCAATTAGCCGGATACTATTTCTTCTTAGCCGGTTTTCTAAATTTTCCAGTCGATCATTTTGTTTATAAACTGTCTCTTTCACATTTTCCAGCTCCTTTTTCATGGGGAATATCTCATCTTCTATGAGCCCCATTCTACCCTCCAACTCTGTAGTCTGTTCCCCCACTTTCTTTAAATCGTGTCTAACCATTGTCATTTCCTCCCTCATATTTTTTAAGCGGTCGGACATCTCGGATAGAGCTTGTTTGCATTCATTGACTGCTGACAATACCTCTCTCAAGGAGGGCTCCTCCAATACCAGCACGCCTGAGGTTGTAAGCTCTTGTGGGACCATCTTTTTTGGTGGCAAAGGTGGACCTGCTGCTTTAGAGGATTTATGCTGTGGCTGTGATCCTTTAATGGAATTAGAGGACGAAAGGGATGTCCTGGACTGCTGTACCTTTCCTGAGTTTTGGGAGAAGTTATATGAAAATTGCTCCAGTTTAGCAGCTGTCTCTTTAGTCTTATTTTTCACCCACTTCTGTATTTGTGGGGTATCAGTCTCTTGTAACACCGACGTATCTCCCTTTTTCTTTGTCAGGTTTCCTGCTCGTGTTTCCAGTTGCAAAAAAACAAAAAAAAAAAGCAAAAAGGAAGAGGACTAAGATATAGTCAAGAGGCTTTATATCTTCATATGGGGATAGCCACAGAAGAGAATCAGAGCGGCGGGGGGGCTTGAATCAATCCATAACTGGCCCAACGAAAAAAGAAAGGAGGCAAGTAGTCCTACCATAAATCACCAATCAACAATGCGACTACGCAATTATATGCTTGAAGGGGGAAAGCCAGCCTTAGCTCTTCTAGCAAAGTCCGCCCTAATTCAAGGGATGATGTCTTGCAGGCAACCAAAAAGGCGTCAATGAATCTTTACCCTTAGCGCCAGACCAAGTCTTATGAGGGGGGAGAGAGATCCAACAAGGATCAAGCCTCTGCTATTGCAGCTTTCCAGGTAGTACAGGCTCTCTCCTACCTTTTGCCACCTGGGGGGTAAGTGCAACTCCCACAAACCTCCACCAGCTCCTCTCCGCTGCTACCCTGCCTAATGGTGCACAAAAAAGTCTCTCTCCACTCCGGGGGGGGGGGGGCGCCGCTATGCGGATCGTCCCTCCAGCCATGGCCGCCACAAGGGGAGCCTCACCTCACCTCCTCCTCAGCCGGTCTCCGGGACTAAGGTTGCTCCATCCCCCTAGCTCCAATCCAGCGGGGAGCTCGGTGTGTCAGCTCGGTGTGTCAGCTCCGCTCTCCTCCCCTCCACGGTCTACCAATCCTCGACAACTCCTCGGCATCCGCCTCGTTACCCAGCACCTCCTGGCCGTTTTTCAGATGGTGCTTAGTCCGTCCATCAGGATCCTGGAGCCCAGATGAGCCGCGTTACTCCCGCCCGCTCACATTAGCGGCCGGTCACGCCCAAGAGGCAGTTTTTGACAAGTTCTTTATTGTGTAAACTAGCTCTTCTTTCTTCTTTCTTCCTCCATCTTCTCCTGCCTCGGTCCTTCTTCTGGACTTCTACTTCTTCTTCGGTCTTCTTCCTTCCTCTCTTCGTCTTCAAGAAGGAAGAAGAAGATCAAGATTGAAGACGAAGAGATGAAGGAAGAAGACCGAAAGAAGAAGCAGAAGACCAGAAGAAGGACCGGGGCAGGAGAAGATGGAGGAAGAAAGAAGAAATATTTTACACAATAAATGACTTGTCAAAAACTGCCCCTTGTTTTTTGTACCACTTTACTCCTCTTATGGTGTTCACATAGAGGGAGTCATGATCTGGGGGCCCCCTTATTAAAGGGGGCTTCCAGATTCCGATAAGCCCCCCACCCGCAGACCCCCACAACTACTGGCAAGGGTTGTGGGGATGAGGCCCTTCTCCCCATCAACATGGGGACAAGGTGCTTTGGGGGGACCTCAAAGCATCCTCCCCATGTTCAGGGCATGTGGCCTGGTATGGTTCAGGGGGTCTCCTGCCATGCCAGGGCTGCGTGCTCAGATAAGGGTCTGGTTTGGATTTTGGGGGGGACCACATTCCATTTTTTTTAATTTGGCGTGGGGTTCTCCTTAAAATCCATACCAGACCTGAAGGGCCCGGTACTGACTTTGGGGGAGGACCCTTACACAATTTTTTCTTTTATTTTGGGCGGGGTCCCCCTTAAAATCCATATCAGAACTGGGTCTGTTACGGACTTTGGGGGGGAACCCTACGTAATTTTTTTCTTTTAATTTCAGAGCGGGGTTCCCCTTAAAATTCATACCAGACCTGAAGGGCCTGGCATGGACTGGGGGGGGGGGGGAGGCAACGCAATGCTTTTTCAGTGATTCTTTTCTATATTGCCAGGAACCGGCAATACATTACAGCCGCGAGTGGTTTTAAGTGGTACAAATGTAATTTTGCTCTGGTACTGTTCTAAACATCATAGAGGTGTGCCCTTTACAGGCACACTAAGTGGACACCCCGGGATATTTAAAGGAATATTTCATTTTTATTGTTTCACTTAAAGCATTTTTAAAATCACTACTCCAGAAAAAACAATTGATTTAAAAAAAAAAATTTTTGCATTGATACATGTCCCCTAGGACAGGACCCAGGTCCCCATACACTTGTTAGGACAATAAATTACATATAAACCTTTAAAATGAGCACTTTTGATTTTTCACGTTCTAGTCCCATTGATTTTAATGGCGTTCGCGTGTTCGCACACATTGTCTATTCGCAAGTTCTGATGTGAACCGAACTGGGGGGTCTTCGGCCCATCCCTAATTGCTATAATGTTTTTATAATTTTGTATTGGGATGTTATAACATTTTTTATGTGAAATGATGATGTTGCTACAAATATTTTATAAATGTGAATTAATAAAATTATAATTTTAGATAAAATGTTGTGCCTCAAAAGACCTATTTCACTACCTCTAGCCCTTTTAAATTACGCACTGCTCTTCAGGGATGTGGCCCTCTAACCTTTCCTAATTTCTTTTGGCATGACCCTAAAATGAGATACTTTAGGTTTTCAATGTCACCTACCTCTGAGGTGGGACCTTGGACCCCAATTGCCCACACCTACTGCTTTCTACCATACATTATGCACCATAGTCTGACCTATATTTGGCCTCACATCTATCCTTACAATGATCATATAACCCTACTATTACCTCAGATTGCTTTGGTAACTTGCAATATGATGAACATTACTTGTTACACATGGAATGGTTTACTTGTACAATTTTCCTTTCTCATTTTCTTGTTTGTTTTATCCTTTGTTAATGTACTGAAAATTATAAAAATATAAAAAGAAAATAAAAAGGCCAGGTGTCACATTCTTCTGTCAGTGCCAGGTCTTTCCCTCTGTGTCCAGCCATTGGCCTCTAGCCAGTCACAGAAGGGTCACTGTTTAAAAGGCTAGCGTGCGGATTGTACAGTGTTCAAGCAATGTGTCCAGACCCCATCTAGCATTTTCCTGTGTCTCTGCTATCCTCTGCATTCCTATTGCTTCCTGTGTGTTCTATCTTGTTTACAGCCTTGCTCTTAGTGTGTTCCAGGGTATGTCTCCCAAAATGCTCCAACCTGTTCTCAGCCTTGCTTTCATTTTGTCCTAGATTTGTGTCCCTCTGTCTCTATCCTGATCTTATCACTCCATGCACTGCTACCTGTGTTCAGTCTTCCTTTACCTCTGCGTCTCTTTGCTCTTCAGGTTGTTTCCTGTTTGTCTTCACCAGTCTGTTACCCCGTGAGTTTCAGCCTACCTCGTTATCTGCACCTGTTCACTTCGAGTCTGTGTTCCTCACTTGTCTCTCAGTGCACTTTGGCTATTTCTCTGTGTACTCTGCTGTCTGGTGAGTCCAGCACCTCAGTGCTGTAAGAGCATTGTTTGCAGCCTGCTCAGGTGAATCAGAGGACTGAAACCTGGATACCACCTGCAGTACAACATCTCCACCTCTAGGAGCTCTGGCAAAGACTAGGTGGTATCTTAGACTCTGTGCCTCGCTCCTTCTCAGGGCTCTCACTTCTGCTAAGTGAGCAACCGGCTGTGTCCTCTGTGTCCACTCGGTGGCTTTCTCCGATGTTTACCCAGCTGTTACAATAAGTTTTGGTCAGCCACTCCAGTCCTCACAGGAACCTAATCCCAGTTTTGCTTGAACCAACATGTCTGAGGCTCCACCACAACCTACAGATCCAAGCAAGGGTTTCTTCCAAAAACTTTCATTCTATGATGCCACAAAAGTTCAGATGATGCATCAGCCCCATGTAGTCACCAAACCTAACCCAAGCATAAATCAGATCCAGTCCTCCTTGCTGCGGTACCTGAACAGTCAGTCCTGTCTCAGCTAACTCCTGCTCAGGAGCCATTACCCTTGGTGGCATCTGCCCTGCACTTGCTTCCCCCTTCTCACTTTTCCAGAGATTGGAAGGCCTGACGTGGCTTTGTGAATGTAATATCCTCTTTAAAGTGGAACTCCGACCCCCCAACAAAAAATTAAGAGTCAGCAGCTATACATGCTGTAGCTGCTAACTTTTAAAATTAGGACATTTACCTATCCTGGAATCCAGCGATGTTGGCACCCCAGCCGATTTTCAGGTACTGTTGCCACCATTCGTGGTTTCATCTTTTCGGCTTCACAGCCGGTTCCCTACTGCGCATGCTTTCTGAATGGCCCGGCAACAGGGGAAAGAGGAGGGGAGCTGAACTTCGGAGTAATCTTGGCGTGGTATGATCTCTCGGAAGTAAGGACGGGTACTTTCAAAAACAAGTACCCGCTCCCCCCCCCCCGAAAGGTGCCAAATGTGGCACCGAAGGGGGGGGGAGGCAGATAAGTGGAGCTTCCACTTCTCAGTGAAACTCTACTTTATATTACAGCCACAGCATTTTTTTTTACTCTGCTGAGGTGGCTTATGTTACATTCCTTAGAATATATTAAGTGCAGCGCTTCAACAAACTAAACATAAAGTGCAATAGTGGCTAATGTGCGTGCCAATTAGCAATAAGTGGTGTCACTTGCAGTAAAGATATTAGAAGGTCAAAAAATCTATTAAAGTGCAGATGCTGTAAACGCTGTGAAAAAATGTTCTTTTTGCAATACATCAATCAGAATTGAAATAATAAACAGTTCATCACATAAAAATAATAAATTATAAATAAAGTGCCCTTATACAAAACGTTCTTTGGCCAGATTCCAACCACCACAAATGTCAGTTCATACTTAGGCAAAACTTGATTGTAAGCTGAAAAGCAATCCACACTTTTTCACCCATGCTGCCCTCCACTAGTTGAGCCTTTACCTTATGGGCGTAATGCAGTATCTCACAAAAGTGAGTATACCCCTCACATTTTTGTAAATATTTTATTATATATTTTTATGTGACAACTATGAAAAAATGGCACTTTGCTACAATGTAAAGTAGTAAGTGTACAGCTTGTATAACAGTGTAAATTTGCTGTCCCCTCAAAATAACTCAACACATAGCCATTAATGTTTAAACCGCTGGCAAAAAAGTGATGTACACCCCTAAGTGAAAATGTCTAAATTGGGCCCAATCGGCCATTTTCCCTCCCCGGTGTCATGTGTTACAAGGTCTCAGGTGTGAATGGGGAGCAGGTATGCTAAATGTGGTATTATTGCTCTCACTCTCTTATACTGGTCACTGGAAGTTCAACATGGCACCTCATGGCAAGGAACTCTCTGAGAATCTGAAAAAAAGAATTGTTGTTCTACATAAAGATGGCCTAGGCTATAAGAAGATTGCTAAGACCCTGAAACTGAGCTGCAGCATGGTGGGCAAGACCATACAGCGGTTTAATAGGACAGGTTCCACTCAGCACAGGCCCCGCCATGTTGAGTGCATGTTTTCAGCGTCATATCCAGAGGTTGCTTTTGGGAAATATGAGTGCTGCCAGCAGTGCTGCAGAGGTTAAAGGGGAGGGGGATCAGCCTGTCAGTGCTCAGACCATATGCAGCACACTGCATCAAATTGGTCTGCATGGCTGTGGTCCCAGAAGGAAGCTTCTGCTAAAGATGATGGACAAGAAAGCCCGCAAACAGTTTGCTGGTGACAAGCAAACTAAGGACATGGATTACAGGAACCATGTCATGTGGTTTGATGAGACCAAGATGGTGTGATGGCAACCAGGTGAGGAGTACAAAGGCAAGTGTGTCTTGCCTACAGTCAAGCATGGTGGTGGGAGTGTCATGGACTGGGGCTGCATGAGTGCTGTCGGCACTGGGGAGCTACAGTTCATTGAGGGAACCATGAATGCCAACATGTACTGTGACATACTGAAGCAGAGAATGATCCCCTCCCTTCAGAGACTGGGCCTCAGGGCAGTATTCCAACATGATAACGACCCCAAATACACCTTCAAGACAATCACTGCCTTGCTAAAGAAGCTGAGGGTAAAGATGATTAAGTGGCCAAGCATGTCTCCAGACCTAAACCCTATTGAGTATCTGTGGGGCATCCTCAAATGGAAGGTGGAGGAGCGCAAGGTCTCTAACATCCACCAGCTCTGTGATGCCGTCATGGAGGAGTGGGAGAAGACTCCAGTGCCAACCTGTGAAGCTCTGGTGAACTCCATGCCCAATAGGGTTAAGGCAGTGCTGGAAAATAATGGTGGCCACTCAAAATATTGACACTTTGGGCCCAATTTGGTCATTTTCACTTAGGGGTGTACTCACTTTTGTTACCAGTAGTTTAGACATTAATGGCTGTGTGTTGAGTTATTTTGAGGGGACAGCAACTTTACTCTGTTTACACTGTCATTTCATTGGTGTAGTCACATGAAAAGATATAATAAAATATTTACAAAAATGTGAGCAGTGTACTCACTTTTGTGAGATACTGTATATGCATCTTTGGTTATATTAATCCCTTGCAGCGTCCTTTCTGTAGCTCGCTTTGCTCACTGGTATCAGACAGCTCCACACATCATTCCTCCTGATTCCCATGAGCTCCAATAGTCACATGTGAAAGCAATAGAGCTGACATAGTGCTTTATTGTTTCATTTAAAATGTATTTACACATCCACGTAACAATTGAAAACTCACATGCATATGGTAAAAACACGCCTAGTATGTATGTACAACAGTGGTTGTCCAGTATCACATGCCCCGGCTCTGCAGCCCTGGTTGTAAGCGTTCCCTTCCACCATTGTGCTCCTAGCTGTCTCTCCTAGCTTCACGTCCGTCAGCCGTTCAACGGAGGGATGTGATTGGCTGATGGATGTATTGTTTTGTATTGTTTTATATATACTTTTTATAGATACTTTGGATACAGAGATTCCATATTCCCTGGGCTTCAATTTGTGTCCTGCTTGAACTCTATTGCAGGATCTCACCAGGGTCACACCCTGCCATTTTGATTTGTTCTGATAATACAACTATATCTTTGTCTATTTGAAATCGAACTTGGCAAGTGCTGGCTGTAGTGTGATGTCTAATTGATGTGTGTCCAGTGTTTTCCTAAAGTTAGAGCCAGACAGCACCCACCCCCGTACATGTCCTGAGGAAGCTCTGGGAAGCGAAATGCGTCGACACCAGCGTGGAGGACATTCATAGAGTTCCCAATATTTGCTAATCAAAAGCGATCCATTTCAATCCATTTCCATTAATCTTGGATGGTGGCACGGTGGGGGTCCTCCCTCGCATTTACTAAAACTTTATTTGAGGAGTTATTGCTTAATTAAAAATTGGCCAGAAAACAATTTAAATGAAATTCTTTATTGAGACCCCTGGGCGCCAGGGAGCTCAATTTGTACACCCACCAAGATTCCATTTGACTTAACGTCCTTATCTTGTGGCTACCTCTTCAATGTTTTTTATATTTTTCCAATCCCCAGAATTTTATCCCTGTCACCAGCCTCTTGTGCACTGTCCTACATTGCTGGTATAGATAATGTTCCTTTTTGCTTTTAGTGATTTGATATATATGTTCTTTTATCCTTATGTGCATAGCCCTCTTCATTCTCCCTGCAAAAATCATACCACATGGGCATTCTAAGGCATACACCACCCCCTCAAAGTTGCAGGATATGAAATCCCTTATTGTGTATTCCTTACCATTCTGTCCATTAATGAATGTACCTCACTTCTTGCTGTCTTTGGGGACTGCTTTGCAATTATAGCACCTGCCACAGCTGTAGAAGCCTTTACCATCAAACATAGTGATAACCTTAGTAGAGGGTGGCTCCACTACATTTTTAACTAAACAATCCCTCAAATTGGAGGCCCTCTTGTATACAAACGTTGGTCTATCTGGGATCACTGTCCTAAGGGTTTCATCTTGTTTCAATATATCCCAATATTTCTGGATAATTTTCTCTACCTGTTTGTATTGGAGATTATAGTCAAGTATTAGGACCAATGATGGTTCCCCATCAATTGATTGAGGTTTGTTTTCCAATAGTGTACTCCTGTCAAATGTACCTACTTCATATCTTTTCTTTTCAATAAATTCATTGTTGTAACCTTTGCTGATAACTTTGCTACTGCTATCGACTGTTCCTCATAATCAACCTCATTGGTGCAATTCCTCCTGATTCAGAGGAACTGCCCCTTTGGTACATTAACCAGCCACAGTCTATGGTGGCAGCCCTCTTTGGGTATATATGAATTTCTGTCCGTCAACTTAAAGTATGTTTGGGTTGTTATCCCACCATTATTTTTAATGATTTCTAGGTCCAGAAAGTGGATTTCACTTTTACTTAATTCCCACGTGAGTGCAATATTTCTATTATTGATATTCATGCTTGCCAGAAAGTAATTTAGGTAATTTTCACTCCCTTCCCAGAATATTATTAGGCCGTCTATGAATCTGTTGGATAGCCTTAATTGGGGGGGGGTGATGTAAAATCCCTTCTTACTCCCATTTTACATTGTAGAGATTGGCTATGCTTGGGGCAAACTTAGCCCCCATGGCTACTCCCGATATCTGTAGATAGAACTGGTCCCGGTACCAAAAGTAATTATGTTTTAAACAAAACTCAAGCCAGTTTAGATGGACTTGTTCTTTTTTCGACCTGACTAACTACAGTCCCTGACAAAAGTCTTGTCGCTTATCTATTTTGTAGAAACACCTGCTATTAACCTGACTTTTAATGAATCAATTGGTGTTAGAAATAGCTCACATGAAAAGCTAAAACCCTCCCAAATGATGTTTAATGCACTGAAATAAATTAGTTTCACTGAAAAAAGATTTATCATTTAATCAAGACAGAAAGGTCAAATTTTGGCAAGACAAACGTTTTGTCGCCTATACAGAAATTGAACAAATTTACTGCAAATACAAAAATATGTCAGCAAATTAAGTAGTGGTGCTGTGAGATCCAAATTTAATATCTTGTATGACTTCCATGAGCTTGAAGGACTG
>BLSH010541498.1:982028-1001448 GCA_018402905.1 Glandirana rugosa
TACATCAACACTCTTGCAACAATAAGGACCTCTCGAGGTGGTAACACGTTTGACTTAACTGGGTAACATTCTAATGGAACTAACTCGGTTTTCTCCCTTGAACGACGTCTCCTCCTAGCTCGCACCAAATATAAATCTGGAAGGACTTCTCTCGATTCTTACCCCATTACGACAAGCATTGGTCTGGACAAAAAAGGGTCTCACCTTACCGGGAACTGTATCGTAGGGGTCCCTAGTCCTTACGTTGTATTTTGACTCCACGTCTGGAATACTCATCACAACTCGCTTGGGCCTGACATTGCAAGCCCAGGCATGGCTTGGACCGAACCCGAACGATTTTTGAAATGTCCGGGTCCGGGTCCGTGCTACGGACACCCAAAAGTTCGGTACGGACCCGAACGTTACAGTCCGGGTTCGCTCAACACTACTCATAAGGTCTGCACCTCAGTTTTATGTTGCATTCCTGATCCCTGGGGATGCTATGTCAAGGGCCATTCCACTCTGGGAAAAAACAGGTCTGGTTACGAACAGCATTACCCCATTCTTAGCTCTCTTCAGGAAGGTCTAAATATAAACCACGCTCGATCCTCCTCTGCAGCAAGTTCCCTCTTTTGGCTCAATCAAGGTAATCTTACAATGGGTCAATTCAGTTTGCACAATGGTGGAGCTCTCCAGGAATAACAACGTTCTCACAACTACATTCTGGCAGGGCCTAACAGAACATATTAAAAATAAATTGGCAGTCGAGAAACTCCTACCAACTTGGATAATCTGGTCTCTCTGGCTATTCAGACTGATATGTATGCACATGAGAGAGTCCACCAGCACAGAGTCAGTATGCCTCATTTAGTGCAAAGTTTCCAGCGACACCTGCAACCACCTAAGCTCACCCCTCCATCTCCTGAGAGGAGCCTACGCAATTGGGTTGCTCACACCTTTCCTTAGGAGAAAGAACCAGATAACTGACTCAGGGTCTCTGTAATTATTGTGACCAAAAAGGAAACTTCTTGGAACATTGCCTATAGCAGCTGGGAAACTTCCCCATCTAGTAAGTGTCGAGGAGGGCACACCAGCCTGTTAGACTCATTCCTCCTCTCAGCAACCTTCCATTCTTGTGCATTTACACTTTTCTATCTACAAAACTACTGTGGAGTCGTTTATAGACTCTGGTGCTTCTGACAATTTTGTCTCAGCCTCTTTGGTCAAGAAACTTGACGGGACAACCAGACCTCTTCCACAAGTCTTATGAGTTTCAGCAATTAGTGGAACCATTCTAACTTCTGAACCCACTTGCTCCCGTACCTCCCCATCAAGATGTTTGTGGGGGTGACCCACCAGGAGACTATTTTCCTGTACCACCCCAAGCTTCCTTCAAGCTTGTCTTGGGTCTCCCTTGGCTTCAGCAGCATTCCCTAGTGCTGGACCTAGCACAGACCCAATGATTGTGCCATTGACCTGATTCTTGATGCCAGCATTCATTGAGGTCGGTTTAATGGAAGCCAAGGCAATGTTGGAATAAATTGCAGAAAATCTTGAGGATTTCATCTGTAAGCCCTCTTCCCCTGCTGGGGCAAGATTCTTTTTTGTTGATAAAAAGGACATCTATCGTTGCCCTTGTATAGACTATTACAGCCTGAACACCATGACCATAAAGAACTACTACCCTTTACCACGCATTACAGAGTTGTTTGACCGACTTTAGGGAGTCCAAATTTTTACATAACTAGATCTGTGTGGAAAGAAACCCGTGGAGTGCCACTCCAAGCACAAACATATGTAAGTCTGGGTGCAGGCATCTGGTAAGGGCTCGTCCAGGCTCACTATAACTGCCTATGTGAAAAAACCTTTATGATTTAGCCAATGGGAGGGTGAAACACGTTAGTGGGGCATGAATTGGGAGGAGACAGGCTGATGCTTATCTTTTACACTAGGACTGGGCTGTTTGTTGGTGTGTGGCTGTCTATTTTTTGCATAGGCAGATCTGTGCAGAGCCTATAATCTCATTTGCATTATAGAAGGTGATGAATGGAAAACAGTGTTTAAGACCAGGAATGGTTACTATTAATATCTGGTGATGACCTATGGCAACGCCTTAGCTGTTTTCCAATACTTACTGAATGATATCATCCGTGACCTTCTTTATATCTGTGTCCACACAGTCCTGCCGCTCCTTTGGAATAAAGGACTTTACGCTAAGGTGGAAAAGTGTCTTTTTGAATTTCCCCAGGTACCCTTTTTGAGCTACATAATTTCCAAGAACGACGGACTTTCCATGGACCATCTAAAAGGTAGCAGCCATCACTAACAGGCCTTTGCCCAGTGACCTAAAAGCTACTCAGCACTTCCTGATCAATTATAAATGAATTAGTAACTCTATGCTGGCTGTTCTCCCCTGCTGAGAAGAATTATTCCATTGAATTACTGTCAAGTTGGCCTTAGAAGAATGGTGATACCTCTTAAAAGGCTCCCCCCCCCCACCAGATTACCAACTACATGGACCCCAAAAATGTGCAGTATCTCCAAACAGCTCACCGCTTGAATACCCATCAAGCCCACTGGTCATTATTCTTTTCCCGATTTGATTTTATTATCACCAATTCCATACTCACTCTAGCACCAACAGGACCTCTTCTTCCGTTACCTGTTCCTGGTGCCACAATGCCATGGACTTCATTCCACCTGCTCTCTTCTAAGGCCTCGTTGTGATCTGGGTGGTCATAGACCAATTTTCTAACATAGCACATTTTGTACCCCTCTTCTTGCTGACTCCAGCTGCAACCTTGGTGTTGATCTTTATTCAGTAGATCTTCAGACTCCATGGTATGCCCACTTCTATCATGTCCAATCGTGAGATCCAATTCGCTTTATGATTCTGCAGGGGCCTATGCAAATGCCTGGACATCTCCTTACAGTTCTCCTCTGCCTATAACCCACAATACAATGAGCAAACTGAGAGCACAAACCAGTCTCTAGAGCAATTCATCCTAGTCTGTGTGCCAGCTTGGTGTCTGTAATTATATGGGAAGTTGTTGAGGGAGGTCCAGTTTGAGACATCAAATACAGATTTTTCTATTCTACACGGATATACTGTATGTATACCGATTATACTGCATGCAGAAGTGTATGTACTTAAATGGAGCTTTTATATTTACAACTCCAGCCACTTCTCTGGGGTTCCTTGGAACAGGTAGTATAGGTTCATTTACATTATTATAGTTTGTTTGCAGTGTTTCTTAGGATGTGCATATCATACCCTATGTACCAATAAAAGCTTAGCATCTCATCTCAATCTTAAGGAACATCTCCCGATTCCTTTAACGATTTAAACGCTCATCCACACATAGTGTGGTGACTGGTATTTGTTTGCGCTGGAAGAACACCAGTCTTCGATAGGGTACATAGAAAACAATTGTTTACCATGTGTCCAGTTATCTCTGTAACACAGCCTGCTATTTGCCTGGTGGTGCATGGTGTTGATGGCCAGTGGACCTTTAGGCTGCATTCACATTACAGCATTTGGAATCGTGGGCAGATTTGCAGCGAATCTGCCCACGATTTAACAGCAGTGTAAATGGAAAAACACGGGACGCACATTTGAGATCCCATTCATTTGAATGACACCTCAAAGCGCAATGCGGATCTGGCGCGACTGTTGGGCGATAAAGTGTGCTGCAATCACGGCAACTCGCAACGTGGGACGCATGTCGCCCCAAAGTAGCTCCTAGACTATTTTTGGGTGACATGCGCCCCGCAAGCGCGCTTTATAGCCCGACAATTGCGGTGGACCCGCAACACATTTTGAGGTGTCATTAAAATGAATGGCATCTCAAATGTGCATACAGCGTTTTGCCATTCACACATCGGCGCTGTCAAATCTGCCCGCGATTCCAAACGCTGTAATGTGAATGCAGCCTTACTCTATATGTCAAGGGAGTTTTCTGAGTAATGATTAGTAGAACACCTTTTCTTTGTTATATATGCGTGCACCTTACCACGTGATCAGCTGTCAGCCAATGACAGCTGATCATGTGATGTAAACAGAAGATCGGTGATTGGCTTTTTTCTCCTCACGCTAATAGCGTGAGGAGAAAAAAAAGCCGATCACCGGCTTCTGTCAAAGGGACATTGGTCCCGAACAGGGAGAGCCACCTCATCTGTGCCCACCAGTGCCCACCAGTGCTGCTTGCCAGTGCAATCAGTGCCCACCAGTGCCACCTATTAGTGCCCACCAGTGCCCAGCATTGCCACCTATCAATGCCCATCAGTGCTGCCAATCAGCACCCATTAGTGCCTCATCATCAGTGACACTTATCAGTGCTGCCTATCAGTGTCAACTATCAGTGACCATCAGTGCCACCTATCAATGCCCTTCAGTGCCAACTATTAATGCCCTTCAGTGCCACCTATCAATGCCCTTCAGTGCCTCCTATCCATGCCACCTTTCAGTGACCACCAGTGCCACCTCATCAGTGCCCACCAGTGCCAACTATCAGTGTCCATCAGTGCTCTCTTATCAGTGCAGCCTATCAGTGCCCATCAGTGCAGCCTCATCAGCGGAGAAAAATTACCTGTTTGCAAAATTTTATAACAAACTAAAACTGTTTTGTTTTTATTTCAAAATTTTCTGTCTTTTTTCTTTTTTTTTAGCAAAAATAAAAAACCCAGCAGTGATTAAATACCACCAAAATAAAGCAGTATTTGTGGGAAAAAGTGATAAAAATGTAATTTGGGCGGAGTGTTGCATGACCGCGCAATTGTCATTCAAAGAGTGACAGCGCTGAAAGCAAATGGTTAAGAAAATATCTCCAGCAAATTTTCTTCAACATCGGTTTTGAATACCCCTCTCCCAAAGAAGCGTATCTAAGAAACGCTTTGAGAGCTTGTAGTCCCTCCACAGTCTACTACTGCAATAATTATTGTGCTACAGAATCAGATGGACTGGTATATAGTCCGTGGGGGAAATGTGTAACTTCCCTCACAAGTGGAAGACATTTTACATGTTTATATATACTGTTAGTATGGTTGGGATTCAATACTACAGTAAGGGGCTGTGTTCATATTTTTTTATGTCTGTTGATTTTAAACTTTTTGGATATACTGCATTTAATAAACTATCAACTAGCGTTATGCTAGGCTGATCAGTCTCTTAAAAACTATCAACCAGCGTTATGCAAGGCTGATCTGTCTTTTAAATACCATCAACCAGCGTTATGCTAGGCTGATCAGTCATAAACACGAATAAACATTTTTCTGTTTCAATCTTTTTATTAAGATTTAAAATGGAAATAAAACATTTTAAATAAGCAATGAATAAACATTTTTTATTTTATAAGTGTGTATGAGAAACTTCCTGGAGTAGGCACCTAAACCTCCCTTTATTTTTTCCTAATTGCCAGTGCTGACAGCTATTTCTTCTTCTGCAACATGCCCACAGGTGAGGTGCAGTGTGGTGCAATAATATGTAGACATGCGGCATTTTATCGCAGCTCACATGAAGGCACCGCATAGCAGAGCAATGTACCTTGCTGCTGTACTTTAACAGGAATGAAGTGTCCCTTTGTGCACTTTTAAATTAATTTACCAAGAAAAAAGCGAAATGCAGCTGTCCACATGCTAAAATGGAACATTTAGTGTGCGGGCAGTTTCAATGGGCCCTTACACTCAGCTTCCTCATATGTATTTTATCTATGCATTTAGATGCATCATTAGGACTGTAAGGTATTCTGCATTCCAGGCCTACATCCCCACATGCATAGGGTCTTGAATGTGAGTACTACTCCTTGCAGTGTTCAGCCACAGCACACAACTTATTGCGGTCTGTCAGACTTTGACAAGCTGGAGCTAGCAGGGCTGTATGCCGCACCCGTACTTCCACAAAACTGCACAATAAAATGGCAGTATTGGATACAAATGGGCTAGACGTCCAGTGCACCCAAGCCCCATGACTCCATAACTCCAGTGTAGGCATATTGCCACCTTCTTCCCATACACAAGCATGCAATACACCACAACATCCCCCTACAGGTCCTGGCAAAAGCATTCATAGACCAGAGTGTATTCATTACCCATGGTGATTCCTCTTACCTGCCTGTATGATAAAAACTCTAAAACACAATCATTTTGGTTACCTAAATTTGGTTTAATTTAAAAATGATACCAAAAAGTAAATAGTTCTATTTCTCAGGAAACCCTGAGATATATAGGAAATAAGGTTTACAATTAATGGCTTGATTTGTAGTTCAAGAACAACCAAGAAAAACTGAAAATTTCCTATCAAATACTTACCATCATTTTCCTTTCCTGATGGACTCCATGGCAGCCTACGTGTGGGTTTAGCCCCGTCTCTACTACCCTATAGGACACCTCTCCCATAAATCTTTGCTCTAAGCCAGCGGCCGTGTTCCGTAACTAGCCTACTCCAGACAGGAAAAAGAACTTACATACGATCTGTGTGAGAGACCCTAAACCAATCCCATCCTGATATAGCAAGAGTCAGTACAAAACATGGATGAACAAAGTCAACCACAATAGATTAATATAGGACTTTAACGGATTGGTGTGAGGTCTGAATGAGCACAAACTCGAATGATATAAAAATTATTTTTTTATTATTATTGAATATTAAAATCATGATATGAAATACGTTTTTAACATCGACTATACACATTAATATTTCAGTATGCGTGTCTATACATACAACGATGATACATAGAGAGTGATAAAGGTGGAATAATAATCAACGTTTCGCAATGTTAATTGCTTCTTCAGGATATATTCCCCATTCTTTTTGCCATGCTTAAAAGAAAGGCAAAAAGAAAGGGGAATATATCCTGAAGAAGCAATTAACATTGCGAAACGTTGATTATTATTCCACCTTTATCACTCTCTATGTATCATCGTTGTATGTATAGACACGCATACTGAAATATTAATGTGTATGGTCGATGTTTAAAACTTATTTCATATCATGATTTTAATATTCAATAATAATAAAAAAATAATTTTTATATCATTGGAGTTTGTGCTCATTCAGACCTCACACCAATCTGTTAAAGTCCTATATTAATCTGTTGTGGTTGACTTTGTTCATCCATGTTTTGTACTGAGCCTACTCCAGACATTTGGGAGGGACTTTCCATCAGGAAAGGAAAATTACGGTAAGTATTTGATAGGAAATGTTTTCGTTTTCCTGACAGACTCCATGGCAGCCTACGTGTGGGAAATAACTCGCCGTACACACCTGGGTGGGCAAAAATGCTGAACAAAAAGATTTAATTAACACCGTCCATTGAGAGTACTTGTCGGCCAAAATTAGCAGAGGACAGAGCAGTGGGTTCAACACAGTAATGAGACATGAATGTGTGAATCGATGACCAGGAAGCTGCTCCGCAAATCACTACGGGAGCAACATGTCGTGAGGCTGCCCATGAGGTCCAGACACTTCTAGTTGAATGCGCTGTCACCGCCTGCGGAGGCGACAAGCCCTTCGCTTTATAGGCGAACTGAATCTCTTGGATAATCCATGCAGTGATAGTTCTGACGGAAGCTCTCAGCCCCTTATTCTTCCCGTTGAGCAGGATAAAGAGATATTCAGATTGGTGAAAGGGAGCCGTAGCCTCCAGGTACAGTCTCAGGGTGACTCCCACATCGAGGGGGTGCAGGCCCAGGCCTTCAGCTGTCTTGAAGGAAGGAAGTACTATTTCCTGATTTTCATGGAAAATTGAGATGACTGGGATTTGACCCCAGCATCGGGATTAGGATCACCTAAAAAGGTTAAGAAAGGCTTCTTGGCCCCCGTGGCTTGGATTTCCAAAATTGTCTAAGCTGAAGTGATTGCTATTAGGAAAGCGGTCTTGCCAGCAAGTTCTCTGATTGAGAGTGGTTTATCTGTCTGAGTGAAGAATTCGAGGATCAGCAGAAGATCCCATTTAGAGAGTTGCGGTCTTCTCTGCAGTCTCAGCCTGACTGCTCCCCTGAATAATTGGTGTACAAGGGTGTGTCTGGCCCATGATACTCCAGTAAAGGCAGAAATCGCCGATACCTGTACCCGGAGGGAGCTCACAGATAGATCCAGGTCTAAGCTTGACTGCAAGAAGCTTAAAATGTCTTGGAATGAAGGCGAACCACATGAATTGGTTCGAGAGGACATATGGTTTGTGAACTTGGCCCAAATACGTTCATAAACTCGATTTGTACTTTTTCTCCTTGCACTCAGGAGTGTGAGGATAGCTTCTTCCGGGCACCCTAGTGCCTCCAACCTTTCCCTTTCAAAAACCAAGCTTTCAGGCGCAGATAAGCTGGGCATGGATGTAGAGTCGTGCCTTGAGACAGCAGGTCCGGGCTGAGTGGTAGTGGAATCGGATCCCAATAGCTGAGAAGCGACAGGAGGGGAAACCAAGGCCTGTTGGGCCAGTAAGGGATTATTGCTATCATCTCCATGTCCTCCGTTCTGAGTCTCCACAGGAACTGGAGGATAATCGGGATTGGAGGGAAGGCATAGGCCTTGAACATCCATTGCTCCGTGAGGGCATCTATCCCGTAGGCCTGAGGGTCCCGGAACCTTGTATAGTATCTCGCAAGTTTTCTGTTGCATGGTTAGGTGAAGAGATCGACCTCCGGAGAGACCACCAGGGTTAAGACCCATCTGAACACCTCCTCATGGAGGGCCCACTCGTTGTTGTCCAGGCGAACGCAAGAAAGGAAGTCCGCCTGGACGTTCTGAATTTCGGGAACATATGTAGCCATAATGTTGGCCAAGCTCTTCTGTGCCCAGGACATAATTGGTTCTACCCCCTGCAGCAGGGACAGGCTTTGAGTTTCCCCTGTCTCCTTATGTAAGCGATAGCAGTCGTATTGTCTAATCAGAGTAGTATGGAGGATCCTATTGTCAGATGGCAAAAGGCCTGCAGAGCCTTGAAAGCTGCCAGTAGCTCTAGGATGTTCGAAACTACCCCCTGATAGGAAAAGTTCCAGGTGCCTTATGCCACCTCCATTGGGCAGTGTGCACTCTAGCCCCTCTAGCCATTCTTCTTTTGTACCATAAAGAGAGGGGAATACATCCCCAACCCTAGTTCGTTGTCCGGGATGGGAATGGCAGCGCCTTGTGCTAACAAAGAGTCTACATAGGCTAAAAGGATCTGACTTTTTTCTTCTGAAGTTGAAAGAGACGTGGGGACAAGTCTAAGTCTGGAAGCACTGCTGAAGGTCCAAGTATGACCCAGGGAGACCATTCTGATGGTCCAACAATCTTGGATTGAAGCCATCTGGATAGCGGAGAAGAAAAGCCCCTACCTGACATGCGTGAGCGGGCCCAATCAATCTCAAAAGGACTTAGTAGGTTCCTTCTCCCCCATCAAACTGCTTTTGGTGGATTTCTTGAAGGAAGACTGCCTCAACTTCCAGGATCTAAAGAATTCCCGGCCAGGCCTATAACTGCATGCCTCCCTGGCAGGGTCCTGGCTCTGCTTCCTTGGTAAAGTTCGCCTTTGGACTTACTCCCTGAGGGAGGAACCCCGACTTACCCCCGGTGGCCCGGGTTATGGCTTTATCCAATTTATTGCCAAAAAGGGAAGACCCTTCGAAAGGAATTCAGCACCACACCTGCTTAGACGCTGGGTCGCCAGCCATGGGCGGAGCCATAAGGTACATTCGGCCGAAAGCATAACCCGAGATGATGTCAAGAGAGATCTCCCCCAGAAAGGCGGATGGCAACCTAAGCTCCTGGATGGGCGTACCTTTGGCCTCTTCGTCCGAAACATTCCTGAGCGTCTCATCCACACTATTTGTCCACAGCTCCATAGCTTTTGATGTTGCCGCTAGGGCCAAGGCAGGTTTGCATGCCATACCCGCTATCAGGTAGGCTTTCTTGAGGTCAGAGTCGATCCGCCTGTCCAAAGCATCCCTGAAGGAGACCGTGTCCTCCAGAGGGAGTGTAACATGCCTGACCAGCCTCATTACAGCTGCATCCACCAGGGGAGCTGATTCCAGGTACTTGACCTTTTCTTCTTTGAAGGGGTACATTCTTAGTACCGTTAAGAGCATGGAGTTCTTTTTATCCACTTTAGCCCACTCGTCCAAGATGACTTCATCCAGCTCAGTAAGGAACGGAAAATTGACCCGATCCTTCTTTGGTTGCTTGAAATATTTCCTTTGTTTAGGAGGAGCAGCCACTGGATCTTCCCAATTTAAAGCATCTCTTACTGCTTTCACCAACAGGGTGACCAGGGCAAAATCAAACCCCCCCCCATACGGCTCTTCTCCTTCTGAGTCATTGTCCGAGGGGCCAGCAGATGGGTGACTTGGCTGAGAGGGCTCCCATATGTCCAGTACTTGCAGCTCTCTCACTGGTGAGCCCACAGTCTCTGCAGGAGGATCATGGGTCTTACTAGTCTCTATCTCTTTAAGAAACTCCTTAATGAACCTCTTGACAAGGGACTCAAACTGATCCGCCCCCCCTCTTTCGTCTGCAGCTTTGGTGTAACAGAGGTCACAGAGGGATTTTCCCATCGGAGCTTGCAATCTGCACCCCCAGCAGGTATGTTCAACTGAGCGGCTGGAGTGAGCTGCAGAATGGTAGGCCGGGTAACTGTTATGGTGCCTTGACCTAGAGGGGAAACCACGGTGCTTAGATTTGGAAGAGGAGCGTCGGCGATGGGACTTTGATGAACCACTTTTTCTGTGTGAACTGCAATGTCGATCAGACCTAGAAGAGCTGAAACAAGCAAGAGAAGAGAAAGAGACTGCAAAGGTTAGGGGAAAGTAACACCACTTATACTGTTCCCTCACCCCTCCACCCTCCCAGCAGGTCACATCCCAGGGAGACCCCCACCACAATGTACCTGCGAGGGAGGGCTGGCCACAGACAGGCGGTGACACATCTCTGGCTCCGGAGGTCTCCATGGGAGCTGCAAAAGGAGTCACTGGGTCAGTCATCAGCACAAGCTCCCCTGGGAGCCTGACCTCAGAGTGCACACTTTCCTACCTTAGAACTGGCAGGTCTATGTTTGGGGAAGTTGCAGCTGAAGCCCGCAATCATTCCCAAGGACTGGGGGCTTCCTTTCCATTTAAATTTGGTGCCAGAATGACGTCACCGTAGCGCCGACCACTGCGCTAGTGCGCATGCGCGACCACCGTCATTTTGGCAGAATTGCACATGTGCGAACCAAGCCTCGCTTTTGTCCCTACACCACGCCTGCGCAGTCCAGCCGCGAAGATGAACCAGGAAGCGGGCAGTGGTTGGAACGCTCAGGAGAACCAGCCGCCATGCCTGTCAGCCATGGACTACCAGGGAAAAAGCTAACTAGTAGCTAAGGCTTAAAGGAGAATGCAACTTTCCTCTCCTGAGTCGCAGCTCGGCCAGTCCTGATCGAAGCAGGGGACTCTTTGGGTAGGAGGACCATCTACTCTGTCCTTGAGAGGAGGACAAAAAAGGAACATGGCCGCTGGCTTAGAGCAAAGATTTATGTACGAGGTGTCCTATAGGGTAGTAGAGGTGGAGCTAAATTCACACGTAGGCTGTCATGGAGTCTGTCAGGAAAGCTTTTTTTCAGCTGCAAGTTTTGTTGAACTGAAAAAGGACACCGGTGGACACAGCCGGCGACAGATCACACCACAGTGCGGCCCTGTGGAAGGTGCGATCTGAGAGGACATAATATGACGTCCACCCGGAGGGAAGAGAGGCTGGCCCCGGCATCACCCTGCCATAGGCTGGACGGCAACAGGTTAAGAGCTATCCTTTCTCTCGTCTACTCTGCACACTTGGAACACTTCCAGGGTACAATCACGTACCTGACTGTGGAGCCCAAGAAGACGAGGGTGGCCTCTTGAGAAATGCCCATCCAAGCATCCCTTGCAGTGGACAGGGACTGCTAAGGCAATGGAAGTGCGCAGGTGCCAGAAAGCTGGAGTAGTGAACCAAAGCTCGGAAATGCAGGAATCCTTCCAGTGGCTGGGGGAATTCTGGTCATAAGCCCTGTTCAGTAGCAGCCAGGCAAACAGGTGCAGAGTCAGGATCAAGTTGATGGACAGGAACAGGCAGGAGTCGGTAATGTGTAGTCAGCGAGCTACCAAGTCAGGAGGCAGAATCGTGGTCAGAAGTCCAAGCCGAGGTCAGTAACACAAGTGAGCAGCAAACATGAACAGGGGCGATCCAAGGGATATGCAGGCATAGCCAAGTCAGGAACAAGGTAAGCAGACTTTCAGGAATTAGGAATACAGGAACCAGAACTGAAGACAATCCATCACTGATGCCAAGCAGACTCTGGGTTTAAATAGCCCGCCAGGCACCAAGATCTGTGGGAATGTGCACATAGGAGTGCACGTTCTTGTCCTTGCACACCTAGTCAGGCTTTTGTGCTCACAAACTTGCACATGCACTTGGGAATGAGCACCTGCTGCACAGGAATGAGCATTTGCTGTATGAGATCCCTGACAGATATACTACCAAAACGTTCATACTTCTCAGAATGTGGCAACCAGAACACCTCCAGGTAGGAGGCTTCACCTCCACAGGCTCTTTAGAGAAACAGAAAAGGATGACTTTTCTCAGCTCAGGTTTTAGTCACGCCCCTCGCACACAGGTGTGTTCTATATTAACTGGAAAAATCCACCAATCAGGGATCCAGGAACTCCCTCATTATTATTATTATTATTATACGGGATTTATATAGTGCCAACAGTTTGCACAGTGCTTTACAACATTAAGAAGATTAGCTATATCTGCTTAATGAGTCCCAAACATAAATAAGCAAGATATAGAAGAGGAATCTTATTGTCCAAGTGATTAAACAAGCAACTAAGTAGCTGGATAATCTCCATATCCTACTACTATCCCTTACAATGAGTTTGCGACGATCCAAGAGTATATATACATTTCAACTGTATGACTACTAGTTATTAATCTGACACAATTCCTTGGCTGTCCAGTCTTTTTTGAAACTGAGAAAGTGGCCTTTTGTTGAAAAAAAAAAAAAAAGTTTCCTTAGTTACTCTTTCAGATTCTGTGCGCCTGTTACTAAGCAGTCCTGTGAGTAAAAGGGTCTCATTATGGAGCTTCAAGCAATCTCACTTCACTCAAGATTCAAGTTATTAATGAGACATCTCTCTTGGAGAGGGAGGTGCAGTGGGTTAGAAGCTCAGGAGAGGCCTAGACTGGGAGGTCATATGTCAAGGGGCAACTAGAGGCCATCCTTCCTTGTAGCTACATGCACTAGAATCATGTTCACAAAGAATGTGTATATTGTCAATGTGCACACAAGCAGAAAGCAATAATATGCTGTACTTAGAATATTTACAGAAATATTAGTACTTTGAGCAACACAGGTCATCAAGCTTTTAAAGAGTGATAATTTAAAGAAGTGTGACTAAATCACAACTGTAATGGCCCGTACACACGGTCCGAAAATCGGACGACAGATCGTCCGTTTATTTTCACATGCTGATCTCAGATCGATTCGAAAGAGTGTACTAATGTCACGAAAATTCTCGTACGACAGAATAAAAAATCTGAAGTGATGTCATGTGTTGTAGTGTATTTGTATTGTATTTTCGGACAACAACTGTACTAATTAAATGAGAATCGTACGATCGAGCACCGTGCGAGAAAATTTTTCGTGTTTGTCCGATCTGATAATATCGGAGGAACAGTCATGATCGGCTCTCGAAAGCTCTGTACTAATGATCCGATTATCGTACGATCGCTTCGAAAGCGGGATTTTTCGTCCGATTTTCGGATCGTGTGTACGGGCCACTTCTGCATAAACCTAAGTATACTGCCATTAGTATATTTTTTATGGCTGCAACATAGGGCAGTGAAGCATGTGGGTAAAACCAAAGTTATTACAAAAAATGGTGACAATAATTAACACATACAGTTGTTGTGCTCAAACGTTTGCATACCCTGGCAGAAATTGTGAAGTTTTGGCAGGGATATTGAAAATATGACAAATCATGGCAAAAAAAACCTGTCTTTTATTGAAGGATAATGATTATATGAAGCCATTTATAATCACATAGATGAATAATCACATACAGTAGTGTCCGGCTCATTTTTAAATCATAATAACAGCAATCACCCAAATGGCCCTGATCAAAAGTTTACATCCCCTGGAATGTTTGGCCTTGGTCCCGACACAAGGTTACACACACAGGTTAAAATTGCAATCAAAAGCTCATTTGCCACATCTGTGGCTTTTAAAATTGCACTTAGCCTGGGTTCACACTGTCCGACATTAAAACGGTCCGACTTTGATCCTATTTTGCTGTGCGATTTACAGCCCTACATCATTCCGATTTCTGTGAACAGGGATCCGCCTTTGATCCCGACAATACACCTTGTGCTCTGACTCTCTGAGGATCTTGAAGGGGAACCCCCGCCAAATTTTTTTGGCATGGGGTTTCCCTCCAAGAGCATACCAGGCCCTTCAGTCTGGGATGGATTTAAGGGGAAACCCAACACTGAAAAAAAACGGTGTAGGGTCCCCCCCAAAATCCATACCAGACCCTTATCCGAGCAAGCAGCCTGGCAAACCAGGAAAGGGGGTTGGGACGAGTGAGCGCCGCCCTCCTGGATCATACCAGGCTGCATGCCCTCAACATGGGGAGTACAGGGGGTTGTGGGCGGGGGGGCTCTGCGCCCCCCTACACCAAAGCACCTTGTCCCCATGTTGATGAGGACATGGGCTTCTTCCCGACAACCCTTGCTGGTGGTTGTCGGGGTCTGCGGGCGGGGGGCTTATCGGAATATGGAAGCCACCTTTAACAAGGGGGCCCCCCAGATTCCGGCCCCCCACCCTACGCATTCACATAGGGTGGGGGGCCAGAATCTGGGGCCCCCCTGCCCCAAAGCACCCATACTCTCCATTTTGAGGGCATGCGGCCTGGTATGGTCGGGGGGGTGCGCTTGCTCGTCCAAACCACCTTTCCTGGCCTGCCAGGCTGTGTGCTCGGATAAGGGTCTGGTGTGGATTCTGGGGATGACCCTATGCTGTTTTTTCAGTGTGGATGTTCCCCTTAAAATCCATACCAGACCGAAGGGCCTGGTATGCTCTTGGAGGGGGAGCCCATGTCGTTTTTTTTTTTTTTTTTTAATTTGCCGTGGAGTTCCCCTTCAAGATCCTCAGAGCACAAGTCGCATGCCAAAGTCGGATCAGTTAAGACAATGATCCGACTTTGATAGGACTTCAGTGCTTATCAATGGGCTAAAGTGGGATCAAAGTCAGACAAAAGTAGTACAGGAACCTTTTTCAAAGTCAGTCCGACTTTGAAAAACACAGGTCAGACTAGTTAAGATGGCTCTCATAGGGAATCATTGTTTTTGTGATGTAATGCGACTTGTGCTGTCGGTCCGAGAATCGGACTAGTGTGAACCCAGGCTGAATGTCTGTATATAAATAGTCAATGAGTTTGTTAGCTCTCATGTGGATGCATTGAGCAGGCTAGATACGGAGCCATGGGGAGCAGAAGAGAACTGTCAAAAGACCTGCATAATAAGGTCATGGAACTATATAAAGATGGAAAAGGATATAAAAAGATATCCAAAGCCTTGAATATGCCAGTTAGTACTGTTCAACCACTTATTAAGAAGTGGAAACATTGGGATCTCTTGATACCAAGCCAAGGTCAGACCAAGAAAGATTGCAGCCAAAGCTGGCAGAATAATTGTTTGGGATACAAAGAAAAACCCACAGGTAACCGCAGGAGCAATATAGACATTGTGGTTGTTTAAAGGAGCACAATATGACTATACTTGAACAAAACCTAGCTGCATGGTTGAGCTGCCAGAAGAAAGCCTTTACTGTGCTAATGCCACAAAAAAGCAATATGCCAGATAACACCTTGACACACCTCACAGCTTCTGGCACATTGTAATCTAGAGTGATGAAACCAAAATAGAGCTTTAGCCCCATTCACACCGGTGTAACTTGTCATGCGATTTGACAGTTCCAAATCGCATGACCAGTTGCACCCCAATGCGGGCAATGGAACCTTTCATATTGCTGCGACTTATGTCACAGAGATTATGAAAAAGATTCCTGCACTACTTTTTACCGAATTCATTGCGATTGTCTTCTGTTAAATGAAGTCACAAGTCGCAGTGCAAAGCTGCACCAGTGTGAATCAGGCCTTAAAGGCCTATAGCGACAAGAATACCATCTCTGCTGTGAAGCACGGTGGTGGTTCACTGATGTTTTGGAGGTATGTGTGCTCTAAAGGCATGGGGATTCTTGTGAAAGTTGATGGCAAGATGAATGCAGCATGTTATCAGAAAAAACTGGCAGACAATTTGCATTCTTCTGCACGAAAGCTGTGCATGGGACGCTCTTGGGCATTCCAGCATGACAATGACCCTAAGCACAAGGCCAAGTTGGCCCTCCAGTGGTTACAGCAGAAAAAGGTGAAGGTTTCTTGAGTGGCCTTCACAGTCTCCTAACCTTAATATCATTGAGCCACTCTGGGGAGATCTCAAACGTGCAGTTCATGAAAGACAACCAAGACGAATGGGCAGCGATGCCACCTGCAAGAACTCTGGGCCTCAGACAACTATCATAAAAGACTGCAGGCTGTCATTGATGCTAAAGGGGGCAATGCACAGTATTGCCATTCTGTTATAACCTCCAGTTGAATATAAATCCCATAAGAAATAAAATAAATGTTCCTGTTGGTGCATGCTTTTAATGTCTTATCTGATTTTTTTGTACTTGAACGTATGACAAGTTTACTTTAAAGAGCAGCTCTAAAAAAACAAGCAAAATCAATCAGTAAACTTTTAATGAAATCAGGAAACGCTAGAACTATGCAAAAGTCAGATAGTCCACTCTGAAATCCACCTGCAAGGTCTTACATGTGTCTGAGTGGGAATGAGTCTTCTTTTTGCATGTCTGAAGACAGCGCAGTACCCATCCTATTCTCTGAGAGGCAGAAAGATGGCTACTCTATGTGACTCGGCCATTTAGCAGGTGATTTTAAATAGTAAGATGACCTTCTATACTACAGCTGAGCTTGGTTGAAAAACACAAGCCTTGGGAAGGTAGACTTGGTCTTCCATATACCTTTTGAGGTATGATTTTCAATTCAGACAAAAATACCTTTAGCTGAAATCTGAATTCTCTTAATGGCAGGGCTTTGGTGTTTATGTGTCATGGCATTTACATAGATCACAAGCATTTTTTAGCAGGCTATGCCACCTTGTGGTTATTAGGAAAATAGGCAAGTACCCTTTAATATTATTCTCAACCAGATATACTCACTCTCTTTATTTTTCCTTGGATATGTGTTCTTATAGAAATGTCTCCAATGATAAACAGCAAAACAATTGATACATTACATTCAGTTCTTACCAAATGTCCAGATTTTTTCAGAAATAATTCAGTAACATAATGTAATACTTATTTTAAATAATAATAGATTGTAAGCTCTAACGAGCAGGGCCCTCTGATTCCTCTTGTACCAAATTGTGATGTAACTGTACTGTCTGCCTTTATTTTTGTAAAGCGCTGCGCAAACTGCTGGTGCTATATAAATCTTGTATAATAATAATAATAATAATACATATGTTACTCTTGTAATATGCCAAGGTGTTTTAAGATATCATTGTATTAATGTCAACAGCAAAGTCCATTAAAATTATTTTACTATATGGATAATTATGCTTATGATATTGGTAAGAGCTTGTTCAATCAGCACTTTCAAGGAGCAAAAGAACACAGGTGGTAAATGCATTATAGTAAGGCTTTCTTAAGGCCAATGTGAGTGTGCAAATTGATGCTATTGCACTGTAGCATATAGTGCATATAGATGCACAGCATCCACCAGACCCAACACAGACAGAAACATCTTAATTTTGCCTGGCTTCCAGAATTCATGCTCCTTATCGGTCTTGCTAACTGAAAAGCTCTTGCTGTGACTTGCAGAGAGTAAAGCCTTGTACACACGGGACGACGATCGTATACAACAGGTCGTACTAACAACCGTTGTCTGCGATATCGATCGTTCGTATGCGCGATTAGACAGCTGAACATACGACGGTCGTACAAGGGAGTTGTATGAGCAGACTAGAAAACTTGGTTGTACCAACAAGCACTCATACGACCGTATCGCGTGTACAGAGCAGTTGGTACAACAAGTTGTATTGTGCAAAACACGCATGCTTCGAAGTCAGGAAAGGCCGGATGCTAATTACATGCACCTGAACGTTCTTCTGTGCTCGTACGATCGCGTAGTGCAGTCAGTATGCAAGTTACGTTATGCAACATATGATTTGCGACCGTCGTCCCGTGTGTACGAGGCTTTAGAAGAGCCTCTGCAAAAAAAAAAAAAAAAAAAACACCAAGTCACAGCCATAGCTCTCCAAGCAGTAGGCAGTATGATATTTGCTGATTGCAGAGCTATAGGTCGGACTAAAGCCTCATACACACAGGACGGCTGATCATACATCAGCCAGAGTGCAATGCAGAGAGACTACTTATAAAGTTGGAGCTGTAGTAGGGAACAAGAGCCACATAAGCCGATGCCTCTTCTGTAGTGCTGGCTCCTGTCCCATGCGGAGTGATACCAACTGCACTCCACTTCTTATCCCAGTTAGAGGTCTTCAGAGTGGTGCCAGCAGCAGGAAAGAAGAGATCTTCAGGTCACTGTGAAGCAATACACTAGGCATTATAGTATAGGGCTGCTTTCACACTGATGTGCTGCATTTTATACACACCGTGGGTGCAGTCAGTGTACCTGCAGCTTTCCTATGGGTTTGCTGTGCTTAGCCATAGACTTCTATTATATCCTGCTGTTTTATGACCCCCTAACTTTACCTGTGAATGAGCACAAGTGCCGCTCCTGTGAAAAGCGATCTGAGTGTTTGTTGATAGGGGGTGAGGAGGCAATATTTTACCTCTTCACCACCTGATTTAAACCCATGATTGTTGTACAATGCATGCATTTGCGATAATTAGAGGTTTAACCTCCCTAGTAGAGTTGAGCGAACACCTGGAAGTTCGGGTTCTGCTGGTCCGTCCGAACTTCGGGACAAAGTCCGGGTCCGGGTCCGGACGGAACCCGAACGATCGCACGGACAACGAACCCCATTGAAATCAATGGGGACCCGAACTTTTAGGCACAAAAATGGCTGTAGGAAAGTCCTGGAAAGCCCCAGAGGGCTGCAAAAGGAAGTAAAATGGGGGTAAGGGTAGGGCAAGTGCCCTACAAAAAAATGGGGACAGGGAAATAACTGTAAATATTTTTAAAAAAATAAAAACATAAAAAAAGCAAAAATGGAGGTGAATGTGGATCATCTTCAAACTGTGTCTGAAAAGTATTAATTAACGGTAGAAGCCATATAACTGTTCTAAAATCATCTTCAAACTAGGGCAAGTGCCCTACAAATAAATGGGGATAGGGAAAATAAATTAAAATCAAGTAAAATAACAGGAAG
>BLSH010541498.1:1011557-1027278 GCA_018402905.1 Glandirana rugosa
AAAATTGACAATTTCCGGTAATATTACTTTGTAAAACTTTTATACTTAAGTAAAATGTCCGGATTACAAAAAGAGTAAAAAAAATAGACGTCCAATTCGACAGGTCCTTTTCACTGTTCCAAATCCTACCTATATGTCACGGAACGCTTTCATAAGCCGGGGGAACTTGAAACGCTGGAAAAACGGTGTAAAGTCCGAAGTTTGTATTTCTATATTTTGACATGAAAAAACACTTTTTAGTTGTTCACCCTGTGTTAGTACTTCACCTTGCTTTAAATAACCTATAAAGTTTGAAAAAATTGTTTATTTGACTTTTTAACCCGCACGTTTTAATAAGTCGTAAGGGGGCTGAATAATTTTGCACGCCCAATTTTTCAGTTTATTTGTTAAAAAAGTTTGAAATATCCAATAAATTTCGTTCCACTTCATGATTGTGTCCCACTTGTTGATTTTTCACAAAAAAGTACAGTTTTATATCTTTATGTTTGAAGCCTGAAATGTGGCAAAAAGGTCGCAAAGTTCAAGGGGGCCGAATACTTTCGCAAGGCACTGTATATCCATCCTAAACCTTGTCACTTTTCCTGGACAGCTTAACCTGCAGATAAAAAAAATGAGAAAAACATTAGGCCTGTAAAATGAATTCATATTTTCAAAATGTTTCATTATAATGGCCTTTAACAGTTAAAAGGTGGTGATTCCAGCAGCATTCTGATGTCAACCCAAACTGATGACCTTTCCTTTTGTTTAGTATCAATTGCCAGAGGTTGACAAGCAACAAGGATCACTATAAGGAAAATAATTGTATTCTAGTAAGGGGTTAATACCTTTAATAATAGTACTTCAGAAATTCATTTCTTAAATTTAAAATGTTCCCCCACATTTACTTACAGACCAAGCTGTCCAACAATCCCAATTGTCATGACAAATTATGTAGCACTGTTATTTGGCAGTGTTATGTTGCCATCTTGTGGATATTTGAGATTAGTGCATTAACCAAGTCAAAGACCCAGGTACAATATCAAGTGCATTATTGCACAGCACAGGGCATCTGGCACACATAGAAAGCCCAGAACTGCACAGGTAGATAATACAGGAAAATTATTGGGAGCTGTTTTACAAGTATTAACAGTTTATATTAATATAATAATATTATATTAGACCCAATCACAACAAAGTACCTAAAACGAATCAATAATTTTGGACTCAGTATTATAAGAACCCAAGCTTCGAAATTTTAATTCAAAGGGTTTTTTTTTTGTGAGGAAAAAAAAATGTGAATAAAGAAAAAATAATATAGTGCATATAATTGCGACACAAGTCATATTGTAATTGGATGTTATTAAAAATTACCTTTCCTTTTCAATCTGCAGCCACTGTAATGTTCTGAAAATGCAATGAGATATGGCTACCTGGAGTTGTTCTGTATACAGAGTGTGTACTGACCACTCCCCAGAAACATCATTTCCTGCTTGTGTGATTGGCTCACCAATTTTCCCAGAAGTCTGCCTAAGATACAAGCCAGATTTCAGGCATCCCCTGCAACAAAAATGTCATTTTTGGAGAGGTACTTTCAATAGGAACACGTCTAAAGGGATGCAGTCCCAGCAGATTTCCCCATTAGTGCCCAGCAGGTGCACAGCTGACAGATAATTATAAAACCACCCGCATTAGACCCACTCAGTACAGAGGCACATAGAAACACAGAGGGATTTCTCAAGAATAACAAAAGGTAGGAATCTGCACAAAGGTTGTTATAATCCTTGCAATGTACATAGATCACCCAGAGGAGAATATTTTTTCTCAATGAAAGTGGAGTTACATTTTAAGGAAAGGAAAATAATTCCTGAGAGATTAAAAATGTTTTTAATAACCCAGACACTCATTTAAAATGTGGTGTAATGTAAAGGCTAAACATATAATTTGAAATATACTGCTGCTTCACATCCACCTAAAACTGACTGATTGCTTTTATTGTGTCTATGGGGTTTATTTACTAGAACTGGAGAGTGCAAAATCTGGTGCATGGTAGGCAACCAGATTCTAACTTCAGCTTGTTCAGTTAACCACTTCAGCCCCGAAAGGATTTCCAAGGTTAGGACCAGAGCACTTTTTGCAATTCAGCACTGCGTTGCCTTAACTGACAATTGTGCGGTCGTGCAAGGTTGTACCCAAACAAAATTTGCGTCCTTTTTTCCCCACAAATAGAGCTTTCTTTTGGTGGTATTTGATCACCTCTGCGTCATTTCTGATCGCCGCTATAAACAAAAAAAGAGCGACAATTTTGCAAATAAAAGGGTTTTTCTTACTTTTTGCAAAAATACAAATATTTTTTTCATCGGTTTTGGCCGATTTATATTCTTCCTCATATTTTTGGTAGAAAAATCGCAATTTGTGTTTATTGATTGGTTTGCGCAAAAGTTGCCGCGTTTACGGATGATGAGAATTAATTTATAGGATTTTTATTTATTTTTTATTTTTTTTACTGGTAATGGCGGCGATCTACGATTTTTAGCTGTACTGCAATATTGCAGCGGACATGTCAGACATTTTTGACACTTTTTTGGGATCGTTGACATTTATACAGCAATCAGAAATGTAAATGTCCACTGATTACTGTATAAATGTCATTGGCAGTGATGGGGTTAACCTGTAGGGGGAGATCTAGGGTTTTCTCTGTATGTGTTCTAACTGTGAGGGGGCTGAGCAGCCATGGGCATAACTGATCCCAGTGACAGGGAATTAGTAGATCTCCTATTCCCGCACTGACAGAGCGGGGAACCGCCGTGTTTACATTCTTTTGCGGTGGCAGCTCATGGCGGCACGCCAGCGGACATCGGGTCCACCCGAGCTGCGGGTACACTTCTCCGGAGTATGGCGGGCGCGCGCCCCCTAGCTGCCACCCCGCAAATCGCCATTTATTTACGGCGATTCGCGGGACACGTCCACACTGCCGCAGTAAATATACTGTAGGCAATGTGGAAGTGGTTAAGCTTTGACAAAAAAAACTTGGAAGCCAATTGGTCTCTATGCAGAGCTGCAACAGGTTTTGTACTCTCCAGTTTTAGTAATGCAACCCCTAAGTGTCTATGGTATGCCGTTGCTTCACATCTACCTAAAACTGAAAACTGACTGATTGCTTTCATTGTGTCTATGTGTCTATGGTAGGGGTCTCAAATTGGCGGCCCTCCAGCTTTTGCAAAAGTACAAGTCCTATCATGCATCTGACTGAGGGAGTCATGCTTGTAACTGCCAACCCTGAAATGCCTCATGAGACTTGTAGTTTCACAACAGCTGGAGGGCCGCCAATTTGAGACCCCTGGTCTGTGGTATGTTGCTGCTTTTCATCCCCTGTAGCCCTGCCCACAATATTGTGATGTTTCTGTTGTTGTTTCAGTGTCTTACTTAACCACTTCAGCCCCGGAAGGATTTACCACCTTCCTGACCAGAGCACATTTTGCGATTCAACACTGTGACGCTTTAACTGACAATTGCGCAGTCGTGCGACGTTGTACCCAAGCAAAATTAACGTCCTTATTTTCCCATAAATAAAGCTTTCTTTTGGTGGTATTTGATCACCTCTGCGGTTTTTATTTTTTGCACTATAAACAAAAAAAGAGCGACAATTGTGAAAAAAAAATGTTTTACTTTTTGCTATAATACATATCCAAAAAAATATATATAAAAAAACGAATTTATTCATCAGTTTTGGCCGATATATATTCTTCTACATATTTGTGGTAAAAAAAAAATTGTGATCGGCGTTTATTGATTGGTTTGCGCAAAAGTTGCCGCGTTTACAAACCATGAGAATTAATTTATGGTGTTTTTACTATTTTCTTTTTACTAGTAATGGCGTCAATCTGCGATTTTTATCGGGACTGCGATATTGCAGCGAACATATCATACATTTTTGACACTTTTTTGGAACCAGTGACATTTATACAGCGATCAGATCTAAAAAAAAAAAAACACTGATTACTGTATAAATGTCACTGGCAGGGAAGGGGTTAACCTGCAGGGGGCAATCAAGTGGTTAACTGTGTTCCCTGTATGTGTTCTAAGTAGGGGCTGGACTGCCAGGGGCATAACAGATCTAACTTGACAGGGATCAGTAGATCACTGTAATGCCGCCTGACATAGTGGGGAACCGCCGTGTTTACATCGGTGGTTCCTCGCTTTTCTTGTGTATCAGGCGATCGCGGGTCGCCGGTGGACATTGAGTCCACCCAACCTGCGGGCACACTCATGGAGCATGCGGCGGGCACGATACGCTGCCACTCTACAGCAGTAAAAGTACGCGAGCAGGTCCGGAACCGGTTAAATTATGGGCTGATCTGAATCTTTACAATGCTGCCCTCTTGCAAGTCTGATTCTAATGTAAAAAATTTTCTTTGCTAGCTAGGCGCCCTAGCACTAAGTCCCATGGCTTTCTCCTGCTCCGTTCTTGTGTTATCAGCCTAATAACTTCTGACAAGTTCTCAGAGATGGGAGATAAAAGCAGCCTGAAATTTGTGTCATGGGAGGTTGCTATAAATAGATTAGCAGAGATCTTGACTTGTCAGAGCACAGCTCTGTACATTACTTCCCTCCTTTGCCAATGTGGAGTGGGGGGGGCGAGGTGTTTTTCCTCCAATCAGCTTTCTTGGCTGTATGCCAATAATTCACTCCTAGTGCTGAATAGGAAGAGAAAAATCTCTAACATGATGTGCACTTTCTAAAGGATATATTCAGCTGAAGACAGCAAATATGCATGTAAAACTTATGTAGGGAGGTTTGTTTCATCCCTGTGTATGGTCTGAAGCTGTTCACTTCCCTGAGTTTACATCCACTTTAACTCCTGATTAATTAATTGACAAATAAACATCCCTACCCCTAATAGTATAACGCTAGACAATCTTTAATGGGGAAGCACATGGCTTATTTTTTTAAATTCTTTAATTTCAGTGACAAAACACTAGTTGCCGTTCAGCTCGGTTTAAAGCGGAGTTCCACCCAAAAGTGGAACTTCCACTCATTTGTCTCCTCCCCTCCTCCTGTGCCATATTTGACACCTTTCAGGGGGAGGGGGACCAGGTACCTGTTTTTGACAGGTACCCTGTCCCCACTTCTGGGAGACCGGGCCGCTGCGAACTACGTCAGGGGCTCGCCCCCCTCCTCCTCCCTCCTCCGTCGCTAGGCCAGTAGGAGAGCACAGCGGTGCCTCACGCATGCACAGTAGGGATCCGGACATGAACCCCTAATGCTGCACTACCGGGTTCCTTTACTGTCAATAGCTGCGATAGCACCCGACAGCTGATGGAAACATCAGCTATGGTGCTGACATCACTGGACTCCAGGACAGGTAAGGGTCCTTTTATTAAAAGTCAGCAGCTACAGTATGTGTAGCTGCTGGCTTTTAATTTTTTGAGTTGTGGGCGGACCTCCGCTTATCATACATTATATTACATTGGGTCAAACATAGGAATGGCAAGTATGCCAAGAAACCTAATAGATTACCCCACAAAAGGGGACAATCTTTAAAACAGATAGCAAATCAGTCTGATGTGAGAAAGGGATATGTGAATTAACCAAAAGCAGGACCCAAAGCATTATAATCACAAGGTAAGTAAGGGCAGATGGATACTAGAACAATTGTCACAGACAGGATAGGAAATCCCAAATCCTATCAGAAGGGGTTACCTATATATGTCAGAGAAGCTAACAGTGAAAAAAGAAGCATTAAAAGCAAGGGGGGAAAAGAGGTAGAGGTAAAGCAGGACCCCATCAGATCCTCCCACACCAGTTATGTTAAGGCTGGGTTCACACATATGCGAATTGGATGCAGGTTTCCCCCGACTGTAACCGGCTTTCAATGGAGCTGGTTCATACGGTCCAAATTGAAAAAGGGTCCTATGCGTGTTTGGGTCTGTTTCAGGTGTGAATTCAGGCAAAATTTCAGGCCTGAATTGCAACGATGAACAGACATGCACTGGACCCCGGACACGAACCTATGTGAACATGGTAGACACAAGCAGATCATGGTATCTCTCTGTGAAAGCCAGGCAGACCAATGGACACTATTCTGTACTTCTCCCGGATCTCTCTGCTGCCTTTGACACAGTTGACCAGCCCCTCCTTCTCAAAAATCTCCACTCTTTTAGTCTCTATGGCTGTACTCTCAGCTGGTTCTCATCCTATCTCACCACACCATCAGCATCACTTATGACTTTACTTCCTCCTCTTCTATTCTTTTCTCTGTCAGGGTCCCCCAAGATTCTGTTCCTGGACCTCTGCTATTGTCGATCTACACCTCCTGTCAGGCACCTGGTGGTGGAGTCTGTCTTATGCAGAAAGCCACCACTCTTGCAGCCCTGGTTCGAGGTTTCCTGGCAGAGCAGACAGGGAGCACCAGGAGCTCAGGGTGGCACGAGGGCTGGACAGGATCACTGATGGTGGTGTGGAGAGTCCAGTGAAGGCTTGTGCAGGTAGCGGGTGGTCGTGAAGGCCGGGTCGGCAACTAGCTGGCAATGCGGTTCAAAGGGTTCAGGCAGAAGAGTCGTCAGGTGCAGGCAGGGTCATTAACGGGCTGGAAGCAGAAGTACACAGGGATCAGGCAGAAGAGTTGTCGTGGGCAAGCTGGGGGTCAGTGCAGGCTGAAATCAAGGAGGTCAAGCCGGGTCACAGGAACAGATACTCAAGAAATCAGGTAGCTCAGGAACAAATTGCAAAGAGTAGGCATTATTGGTATATACTGTGTGCAAGGTAGCCCTTCCCAATACCTACTACCCCTGCGCCAGGAAAATGAAAAAATAGATTATCACAAGCTGCTGCCTATATATACTAAGGTAACATAATTCAAATACCATACATGCAAGAAGAACATAAAGTGCAAGGCAGCGCTAAAAAAGAGATGCACTTATTTCAAGTAATTGCTTTTAAAACATGAGAACACAATCCATAGTCCAAATCACACAAGATCCCAAGAGATGAATCAGGGGAGTGTAGCTGGATCAGCTGTAAAGTGTTTGGAAAGGAAACAAACAACACCCGTGATGTGTCAGGAAGTCCCTCTCCCATAGTGATTGCACTCACCAAAGCCAATGGCCAAACATTCTCATGCCTGGCTGGAACAGCGTTTAAAAGTCATTGAATTCACACTTGGCAGCTCTCAGTGGTTTGAACAAATACTTAAGCAGGTGGTACATGTGAAAAAGAGAACAAATGTTTACTAGTGCAATAATGTCAGAACCGTCAAAAACTTTTATTTTGTTAAAAAACCTTAAGCCATCACACTTACACAAATCAATTAAAACACAAGCATGTAGTCACATAAAAATAGCTACAGATAGAGTGGCTTATGACAAGCTGTAATCGATCTCACCCGACGCCGCCTGCAGTGCATGCGTCTCATCAGCTTCCTCGTGTGCTACCGACTCAGTTGGTTGCCGTACAGTCACGCCCCAACATGTTTCCTCATACAGCTTTCCTCATGGGGTTGGCTGTACGGTTAGGCAACACATTCTCTTATGGGTAGTGGTATGCAAATCTTAGACCACTCACACACCCTCACTCCACAATGCAGCGGCCGTATTCCACATAATAGACTGGGTGAATTACCATTCATTCTAGAAGAGACCGGCACTGGTGACTACAGCTCAGGAACACTCACACGCTGTAGAACGGACAGCACTGGCTGCTGCGCATTGTGAGCTTAAATGGAGCCGTTTGGCGCAATTTCTGGCGCGGGTACAAACTCGCACAGGCGTGCGCATAAGCACACAATTCCTTTTAAAACACAGACTTTTCCTAACACCTCCTCCCTGGGTCAGTTGATAACATCCCATGGCTTCCAATACTATCTCTACCCTGATGACACCCAAATCTATCTCCCTACACTCCTCTCACTCTATCAGTCTCCTCACACATCACTAATTTACTAACCAACATACCAGTCTGGATGTTACACCACTTCCTCAAATTCAATCTATCCAAAACTGAGCTCATAATATTTCTTCCCCCACGTGCCCCTTCCCCTGACTCCTCGGTCAAGATTAATGCCACAATTATCAACCCTTGCCCGCATGCCAGGGTGCTATCGTTTCAGTCCCATATCCACAATCACTGTCCAAAACTTGCTGCCTCAACCCACGCAACATCTCCAAAATATGCCCCTTCCTAACCAATGACACCACAAAACTTTTAATTCACTCCCTGGTTATCTCTCACCTCAACTACTGTAACTCCCTCCTCATTGGCTTACCTTTACATAGGCTATCCCCTCTTTGGACCCTCTTGAATGCTGCTGCCAGACTTATCCACCTTATCAACCACTCAGAGGCTGCTACCGCTCTTTGCCAATCCCCCCACTCTCCCCACCCCTCCAATCCCTGCTCTCTAGCTCCCTTGTCATCTCCTCCCATGTTTGCTTCCAGTACTTCTCCCAAGCCTCTCCCATCCTATGGAACTCCCTACCCCCATCTGTCTGTCTATTTCATACTCTGTCCACTTTTAGAAGATCCCTAAAAACACTCCTCTTCAGAGAAACCTATCCTGTCTCCACCTTACAACTGTACTGTTTTCTCCATCAGCTCATCGCCCACAGTTATTACCTTTTTTATCAGTTGATACTACCTTTTAGATTGTAAGCTCTAACTTGCAGGACCCTCTGATTCTTCCTGTATTGAATTGTATTGTAATTGTACTGTCTGGACTCATGTTGTAAAGCCCCATGCAAACTGTTGGTGACATATAAATCCTGTATAATAATAATGATAAATATAAATATGCAGAGCCAAAGGAACTAGGGGTTCCCCAAATGACCTCTGCCTGGCACCTGGCATTCTCAATCGGGACAATAGTATAATTGACCCTAACCCTCCCTTTCACTGCCAGCAACATAAGACTTACATTGCTGGCAGCAGATGCCTGTAAACAGGCACCTGGCAGCAGTAGCCACTGCAAGTTTATTTACATTTCTTCAGATTACTGTCCACTTTCTTGTAGAAGTGATTCGGGCAGCTGTAAAGCCACCTGATCACCTACCTCCCAAAATTTGGAGTTGACAAAGAGGAACAATATTTAAAAGGGGCAGAAGGTAGCTTGTGTAGCACACCATGAAAAAAAGTTGGTGTGGGTAGCGAAAAAAAAAAAATCGCATAGCCATATGGTTGTGTTTTAAAGATATACCGGCAGCAGCTTTGATTAGAAATCCTACCCAGAGATGGAAAATGTATCATAAGGACAGAAGCACACTCAAAAAGGTAATTTTCATTAACCACTTGCCACCCACCCACAGTAAATTTACTGCAGGTAGGCAGCAGCTCCAGGCTAAGAGACGTACTGGTACGTACTTCAGAAAATGCACACAGTGGCATGATCCCATGACCGATGCGTCAATTGGACACAGCAGATAACGGTGCTTGGTACTCAGCGCCGTGGTATCATGTGATCACTATGTCCAGTCATAGTGATCACATGATTACATAAGCAAAATTTAAGATCATCACTGCAACAGCAATCAAAGTGTAAAAAAAAAATCACTGACCAACCCCCCCACCCCCCACCTCCAGGGTAGTACAGTGTCACTACAGTGACACTGAAGTACACACATGAGAGTATGTAAACAAAAGAAATAGTACAAAGAAAAAAAATGTTAACAAATGTTCAAAAAAATGTAAACATTTTTTTTTTTTTTAACATACTGTCACTAGTCAGTATCCCTGATCACCTCCACACCAGTCACATGAGGAATCTGTACTGTATTGGTGACAGTATGTAAAATTTATTGTGGGAAAAAAACACATTTTGTTTAATTTCTTAATTTTTCAAAAAATTGAGACAAAAAATTATAACTTCAAAAAAAGAAACATAAAACTCGCCATGTCTCTTACTAAATACCTCAGACTTTCTACTTTACAAAAGGGGCTCATTTGGGGGATATATGTACTGTCTTGGCATTTTAAAGTGGAATTAAATGCTGCTTCTTCTTTTTTTTTCCTTTTGCTGACCTGCAAAGTAAAGGCATAATGTGCTAGTATGTATTGCATACTAGTACATTATGTGAAACTTACCTGCAAACGAAGCCCATGTTGTCACCATTGGAGGCCGCATCCATCTTCGCCCACCTTCCTTCCTTGTCTGCCGACTCCAGCTGTGTGACTGGCCGGAGCCACATGACGTCACTCCTGCACATGCGTGCGGGAGCCGCCGGCCACGGCACAGGGCTCTGAAGAGACAGCACAGGTCACCGTTCATTCAGAGTGCATGCGCCGATGATGTCATCGGCGGCGAATACAGTAAATATCTCCTAAACGGTGCAAGTTTAGGAGATATTTACAGATACTTATTATAGGCTTACCTATAGGTACAAACAATACAAGGAAGTTTACTTCCTTTTTAAAAGCCTCAAGAAATGAGGTTGGCTGTCAGTACATCAGGACTGATCAATTTTCAGATATATATACCATAGTTTGTAGACGCTGTAACTTTCACACAAACCAGTTAATATACACTTATTGAGGATTTTTTTTTAAAAAGGCATGTAGCAGAATACATTTTGGCCGAAATTTGATTTTATTGGATGTTTTGTAACAGAAAGAAAATAAAAAACCCAGTGGTGACCAAATACCACCAAAAGAAAGTTCTACTTACGTGAAAAAAAACATATAAATGTAATTTGCGCACAGCGTTGCATGAACATGCAATTGCCAGTTAACGGCCTGGTCACGAACGGGTAAAACCTTCTGGGGGGGGCACACTGGGTACTTCAGCAGCTTCCTTCACCCTGGCTCCCGCTGACAGAGGTGACTGCAATGTAACGCCTGTCACCAGGGCTCTTATTCATCCTGAGTGCGGTGGTACTTGGTATTGCCACCTCCGGCACTAGCCCTGCGGTCACTAAAAACAGAAGTCAGCTTCCTCTGTTTAAGAGTGACAGCGCGCCCCAAGTGACAGTGCCTCCTTAGTGGGAACTCAGGGACATTGCTAATGCTGAACCATTATTAAGCAAGATATGTCAGAGGAAAAGGTTTAATTCAGGTAATTCAGGCTGATGTCTCAAACTAGACTTAATGCAGCGTTGCAGCAAGATGGTCAAAAGTCATGTATGCCTCTGAGGCTGGCCATACATGTTAGATTTTCTGTTCAATTTTCTTTAGATTTACCTTTAACTATGCAGCACAAGGGCCTGCCTATTTGGATAAAATTGAAAGTGTTGTTTAGTTTTGACCTCTTTTTATATGGTTTATGGTAAATCTAAAGAAAATTGGACAGAAAACATGTATGGCCAGCCTAACCATAGAAAAGCAGGAAGGAGTTTTAGGCCAAAACTGGATGAAGGAGTCGAAGATCATTTTAATTATTGGTAAAAAAAGAAAATCATATAAAAATAGCCTTTGCAGTTCAACAGCAACACCACTGCATTTTCATCAGGCCTATACACAGGCTAAAACTTGGGTGGACCCAAACAGTGACTTCACAAAACTCCAAAAATGTTGTTGCTCAGCTACAGCTGTCAAAGTGTTACTCCGTGAGAAGAGTTCAATGCAGGTTCTAATACAGATCTGAAGTCACTGTTTTCTCTGAGGACATCCAAGTTTTATCCTGTCTTGAGCCCTGATGAAGGGGAAGTGGTGTTGCCCTGAAATGCATTGGATGTTTTTATATTACTTTTTTTTACCAACAAATAAAATTATCTTTGACTCTTTCATACAGCTTTGGTCTCCCAATTCTTTGATTATTTATATGGTTAGAGAAGTCTTGCAATGTGGCAACCAACCAGCGCTATTAAGCTTGTTTGAAGTTTTCCTTCATTTGACTACACATGCAAGTTTAAAAGTTCCCAGAGCCCCTTTTGAGTAGGTTGTTCTAGTTTATGAATTTTAAGTCACCTACGAATACCAGCTCAGCTATATCTGAATAAAAAAGTACTGGTTTTGAATGTGAACTTTTCCATCAATATACTGTATATGTGGATATATATGGACCCTTGAAAATAATACTGAAATAAAGGAAGAAATTGAGACTCTGCTCCAGTTATAATAAAAATATAATACCATTTTTTATGAAAAAATATGACTGTAGTTTCTTAAAAGCTTGGGAACATTATTGCAAATGCCTTAAAGTGTATTTAAACCCAATCACCAAAATCTCATAAAAGCTTTATTGTTTCAAAGTAGTTTCACATTTTTAAATTTGCAGCTTTCATTAGAATAATACCTGATAGTATTGTATGGCTTATATGAGATTTTAGTAGTTGGTTTTACATCTACTTTAGCAAATTATGCTCGAGTTCTTTGATTTGCAGTGCTAGGGTGCATTTTCTTATGTGCTGAGCCTGTGCACACAGATTCTTACACCAAAAAAGGGTTAATATCTGTCCACAAAACAAATTGCTCGCTAGCTCTTCAATTTGTAACACCTTAGCTTTTTTTCTATTGTTTGGGAACCTTTGCTTTTTTTAGATTATACATTTTAGCTTGGAGAGATTACAGCACATCAAGTTAGTTGCTGCAGACAGTCTGTTCAAGAGCTGTTTTTTTTTCACAGCACTTCTTTATATCCTTTAAAAACAAAAAAATTGGAAAAGAACACATAGCCAGAGCGTGGAAAAACAATTTACCTATTTCTCTGAAGTTGAACCCCGAATCGATGGCTTTTTCGTGAGTGAACAGCTATCCAGCATCCTCACTAACAATCCTACCTAGTTCTGCAAAATCGGGGACCCATGGATCACATATCGCCATCCAAATATGACCACCTAAATTGGGCTCCAGTTACATCAACCACGGATGATGCGTGAAATCGCCCTATATCGTGCCCTTTCCCTCCCCCATCTCTCCCTCATTCCTTTACATATTCTCTTCTATCCCCTCTTTCTTCCCCCCCTATCTATTCTATCCCTTATGTACATTTAGGGTTGCCACCTCATCCCTTTAAAACCGAACACATATGAATTACACAGGTTCTATGACTGATTAAGGTGGTAATTAAACTCACTTGGTGACTTATCTGCATTATATTAGCCTCAGAACCTGTGAAATCCATATGTGTTCAGGTTTAAAGGGATGAGGTAGCAACCCTAGGTGGAACTCCGCTTCAATCAACGGTGTTAGCTGGAGGCCGCCTGCAGCTGATTCACAATGCCTTGTTCTGCATTGCAAAATCTCACTCCAAACCTCCTGAGATTAGCAGTCATTTTTCAGGGTACAGCTTAACAACAGTTAATATTTCTAGATGTTCCCTATAACACACCAAACCTTTATTTTTTTTAGGTCAGTTCTACTTTTAACTGTAACTTATATTCACTGTGTAGATTCTAACCTCTCTAGACCATTGTTTTCAACAATTACAAACAGCTGCACTGCAAATAACAACTCAGTCATATGAGAGCCGTAAAAATGATTTGTTATTTCATTCATAGCAACTATGGTGACACCATTGTTCGCTGTTGCTGCTTTGCAGCTTCCTATAGCACTACTCTGATCAATGAGTTTTGGGGTGGGCTGAAATGCTGCGTGGTTCATTTACAAAAAATGGAGAGTGTGAAATCTGATGCAGCTGTGCATGGTAGCCAATCAGCTTCTAACTTTAGCTTGTTCAATTAAAGTGGTTGTAAAGCCTTAGGTTGGGTTCACACCTATGCGAATTGGATGTGGCTTAACCACTTCAGCCCCGGAAGGATTTCCAGCTTTAGGACCGGAGCCCTTTTTGCGATTCGGCACTGCGTTGCTTTAACTGAAAATTGCGCGGTCGTGCGACGTTGTACCCAAACGAAATTTGCGTCCTTTTTTTCCCACAAATAGAACTTTCTTTTGGTGGTATTTGATCACCTCTGCGTCATTTCTGATCGCCGCTATAAACAAAAGAAGAGCGTCAATTTCGCAAAAAAACCCAAATTTCTTACTTACTTACTGCTAGAATACAAATCCAAAAAAAAATATAAAAAAACATTTTTTTTCACCGTTTTGGCCGATTTATATTCTTCCTCATATTTGTGATTAAAAAAATCGCAATCGGCGTTTATTGATTGGTTTGCGCAAAAGTGGTCGCGTTTACGGATGATGAGAATTCATTTTTGGGGTTTTTTTTTTTTTACTAGTAATGGCGGCGATCTGCGATTTTTAGCTGTACTGCGATATTGCAGCGGACATGTCGGAATATTTTGACACTTGTTTGGGACCATTGGCATTTATACAGCGATCAGTGTTATAAAAATGCACTGATTACTGTGTAAATGCCATTGGCAGTGAAGGGGTTAACCTGCAGGGGGCGCTCTAAGGGTTAACTATGTTCCCTGGGCGTGTTCTAACTGTAGGGGGACTGCCCTAGCTGGGGAAGGGAAGTGGTCACAGCCTTCGTATACAGGAAGGCTGTGATCACAGCCCTTCCCCCTCACACAGAACGGAGGTCCGTGTTTACATGCACGGACCTCCGTTCCTTCGCTCCGGGGGGGCCATCGCGGGTAGCCGGCGGCAATTGAAGCCGCCGCACCCGCTCCCTGGCCCTCCCCGAACACAGTGAGCGTGCGGGCGCGCCTCCAGCGGCGCGCGCACGCTCACTAGGCTCGTGAGCGCGGCCGCCGTCGCATGACAGCGATTTGCGCTCACGAGCCACCATGCCGCCGTCAATTGCCGATCGGCGTTCGGCAAGGGGTTAAACTGCATCCAATTCGCAGGACACTTGAAATACATTGTTTTCAATGTGTCTGGTTCACATACGTATTTGCACTCCGCATTGCACAAAAAACATGTGTGTTTTTTGTGCAATGCTGCGTGAATTCCCAGCCTGTTGAGTTTAATGGGAGCGCATCTAACACGGAGATGTGTTCCGCACTGAACGGGGATATTTCCCCTGCTCGTGGCCCCTCCCCATCTCTCCTACCGCAGCTGCTGAGCTGTGGGAACAGACAGGAGCCGCCGAACTGCGGCTCTGCCCCTTCCCGGCAGCAGACAGGTTGGAATTCGCACCGGACAGGTGTGAATCCAGCCTTAGGGTCCTTTCACACATGGCTGTCCATTTTCACAGACTCCGTTAGCTCAGCAAGGATCGATCCATCGATCCACGCTGTGCCGGCGGATGACAGGTACGTCCAGGGCCGGTGCAAGGATTTTTACCTACACAGGCGAAAGTGAATTTGGGTGCCCCCCCACCATCCTCCAGCACTAATTTGTACGCTTTCACCCCCCCCAGCACAAATCTTCCCCTTTCTAACATAAATCAATCAACAATACTTCCCAGCTGTCCTTTTTGTGGGACTTTCCAGAAATAATAACAAAAGCACTGCAGTTGCAATCTGCAATGGGTATCAATATTAACTTAATGACATCCCAAAAGCAGGTTGCAAATGTAATGCGCTTGCATGCACCAGATTGTATGGTACAGTAGTACCATGTGATCTGCTTCCTGGTTTTATAATTTAGTGCAGTCTGGCATGATTTCAGCCCAAATTAGGTACTGCACCTGTAACGCATGTGAATCGCACAGGAACACACAGTGTGTTCCTGTGTGGTTCATGGTGTGAACTGACCCATGACTTGCCTGGCAGGGAGGCACTAATGTGGGCACCTGGGACCCCACATCTCTAGCAGGGTGCACAGGGTCCCAGATACCATGTTTGCCCCCCAGCAGCCAGCATCTCTTTGATTTGGGGGAGGGGGGGTTAACATGATATATATGTCTCAGGGAGTGCCTTTGGAGGAGAGAGGATCTGTACTGGGGGGGGGGGGCAGATTTCATATCCAAC
>BLSH010541498.1:1027288-1044306 GCA_018402905.1 Glandirana rugosa
TAGGACATTCAGAATCATGTTATCCCCCCCCCCCAAATCACTGCAAGTAAGCTCACATCCCCCCTTTCCTTCCTTGTCCTGTCCCAATCTAAATCCTATCCCCTCACCTGTATCATGTAAATAATGTGTGTAATATAGGTACTGACCTCAGATCAGCCTACAGCTCGCATGCACGTGTTCTCCTCCTGGGCTTCACAGTCACACTGTAGAGTGGACTGACCCCGCCCCTTCCTCCCTCGGCTCTGATGTATACACTGCACAGTGTGTATCGCATACCATCACAAGGGAGGAGAGGGCAGGGTCAGTCTGCTCTACAGTGTGTGCCTGTGAAAGGCGGCCGGTGGGCGGTGACAGATGCTGGGTCCCGTGCAGAGCGGAGATCGTGGCTGTGATCTCCGCTCGGATTGCAAGACGTGAGGTGGGGACTGGGGAGATGTGTTTCCTAGCGAGCCCCTGCTGGGTGACTGGATCACCTAACTAAGGGAAATTTACCGCCCCCACCACCCTGGCGCCCTCAGGCGGCGGCTTGAGCGGCCTTATGGTAGCGCCGGCCCTGGGTACGTCTCCGCTCACTGTCACCTGTCAAAGCCCTGCTCTCCTCTATGGGGAGATCGGATGAAAACAGATCCACCTGTCCATTTTCATCCGATCCCATCTAATCCGATCTGCCAGACGGATGGAAAATAGGGTTTCCATCCGTTTGGATTTAGCGGACCGGACCGGATAGCGGCGGATGTCAGCGGACATGTCACCGCTGACATTTGTCGCTCCATAGAGATGAATGGAGCGTCCAATCAGGTCCACCTGAAAAATGGACAGGCAGATCTGATCGGTCCACATGTGTGAAAGGGGTCTTAAGGTTTTTCACCCAGACATCCCCTTTTTCTTACCTGAGCCCAATCCGATCCGGCAATGTGCATGAGTGCAACGGCTCCAGCTACTGATGCTCTCCTCATTGGACAGATTGATAACAGTGGGAGCCATTGGCTCCCGCTGCTGTCAATCAAATCCAGTTACATGAAAGCAGGAGGTGGGGCTGAGTTCCATGGTCTGTGTCAATGGACGCAGCAGCGGGACTCATGAGCGAGCCCACATGGGTGCTCCCAAGGAAAGCGGCTTTCTGTGGGGGCAGCCAAAGAAGAGGAGTGGCTTGGAGTGCCAGTGGGGGACCCCAGAAGAGGATTGGGGCTGCTCTATGCAAAACTATTGCACAGAGCTGGTAAGTATAGGCATGTTTATTTGTTTTTTTTTTTTAATCAAACTTTTACAACCACTTAAAGTGTTATTAAAACCCACAACACTAAAATAAGTCTGTATATGCAGTAAAACATGCTTGTTATACTCGCTGGGGAACCTAAGGGGTTAATTCTCTGCATTGTGTAAAAAAAGTCTGTGTGATCCTGTCTCTCTGGTCCTCCTTCTTCTTCTACTGACTCCAGACCATCTACTGATAGAACAAAGAATTAGGGGACAGGCTGCACATGCTCAGTTTGGTGTGTACTGTATGCTATAGAGTTTTTTTTCTTGGGAAAGTGCATGTGATCAGCACAGGGCCAATCAGCACTGTCCAGACAGAGGATCAGGGGGAAATGAAAACTCCTCCTACAAGCTTTAAGCAGACACTGATAGAAGTTACAAGACTGTTCCAACTGTTGATGAGAAAAGGTATTTATCAGTTTATATTTACTAAAACTATTGCATTTCCATGTTCTGTGTACTGTGGGAGATATGTTGACTGCAGGGTCCTGGGTTTAGTAACACTTTAAGCTTTGATAAAAAAAAACCTGGAAGCTGGTGGTTTATATGCAGAGCTGCACCAAATTTTGCACTTTTTTAGTAAATCAACCCCTATGTCTTCTGCCTTGTCTACGTTGCCTAAGCACCTAACCCACCAACTCCCAGTGCCTGAAAACATGTTACATAGGCAGCATTGAGCCATGCAACAGACCCTGGATGACTCTCAGCAAATAATTTCTAAATCTGAATTTTGTTGTGCCACTGCATAGATAATACAACCAAAGATTTCAGACTCTTATACAACAAATGTTCAATAATACATATAAAAAGATTTCAATCCATTTTAGTCCATAACTACACTATATTTTTTTCATATTGGCCTAGAGTTCTATTTATAAAGGGAAAGCCACCAAATATTCATGTATGGAAAGTACCAACGTCCCAATTAATAAGGTGCATGTCAAAACAAACTAATGTGCGAGGCAAGTGAGGACTTTTAACGGTACATAATGAACATAGCACAGAAGTTATAAAACATATACAGTTTTATTTAGGAAACAATATTACAAACTCTCTCTGCTATAGAGATCACAACACACAGATACAGAAATACATTCACATTGGAGCTGAAGTTTAAAGCTGGAATGTCTGGTTTCTGACCCCGCACAAGGGATCCTCACTGTTCCAGCATACACTTTTACATGTTTCGCTGGAATCAACTTCTTCAGAAAGGCTTCAGCTAACAATATTTCTACAAAGACAAACATTGCATAATAAGCATAAATCAGTGATATCATATTCAGTCCAGGCAGCATAGTCTGACTGGAAACAGGTTTTTAATTATATTATAAAATGTGATGGTTAGGGAGGTCCCACCCCCAGCCCCAGGGCGAGTTCCCAAGGGAGAATATCTCCGGGGTATGGACATTCAACTTACCAGTATCCTGAGCCCGGGGCCACGACACCACTATCCAGAGATTAAATATAAATTAGAAGAGCCTAAAAATAAAGGTAAGCTAGATATTGTGAGTGCCATCATCCTAATAAAGTGAATAAAAGGGTGTGGCTATGGGATGTCCCGCTAGCAACCCAATACCAATTGAAACAAACATGGACTATCTCGGCACTCAGGGAATACACATTGTATGTAAAATATTTTTTGTCAATTTATTTTGAATAACAAACATACATGATTATTTTGAATAGCGATATATTAAAAACATTATACAGCCCCTAATGGGGTTACACAAGGTGCCGTGTGTGGTCCTCTGGTGAGGCCTACAGGCCCAAATAGTACCAGTTTCAGATAGTTTCTGATGCTCTCGACCGGTTTCGTGGGAATTCCGCTTCTTCAGGAAAATAAACATCTAGAGCATCTGTGACATTTAGGGACTATACATTGACACAAAAAATACAGTCAGAAAATGGAACAAAATATACATATTTAACAATAGTAATATGAAGCTGGGATAAGTTGGGAGATTACTTACCCCAAGAAAGGTTGCATTCACTTCCAAGGGCCAAGGGCACGCCCAATTAGGGCTATCCCCCCACGGTGGACATGGGGGACAAATGGAGCAAAGTAACTAGATATATGAAAAAGGAAATGTATATCATATATCAACCAAAAAATAGTATGGTATAGAAGGATCCCAGTGGTAGAGGAAATGTAGTGTGCAGGGACTCAAGGGAGAGGAGAGAGGGGTAGGGGAGAAAAGGAGAGGAAATAAGGGTGAAAAAGATAGAGGGAGGGGGGAAAGGAAAGGAGGGGGAAAAAGAGGGGGAGAAGGTGAGGGAGGTAAGGGAGAGGGAGAAAAAGGGGGAAGGAGGGGGGAGGGGAGGAGGAAGGGGGAGGAGGGGGAAGGAGGGGGGAGGATAAACAGAAGAAAGGGGGAGGGGAAGGGGGGAAAGGAACGGGGGGATGGGGAAAGGGTGGGATGGAAGGAACAGGAAAGGGGGGGGGGAAGAGAAGAAGGGGGGAGGGGGAAAAGAAAGAGGAGATGCCACATCACCAGTCATAATGTAAAAAGAGGAAGTATTATATAAAATTCAAAAAGAGGGGGGTAGCCAAAGACACCCACCTCCAAAAGCGACAACGGCTCGGGAAACCACCCCAGAGACAACATCGAACATTGGTTAAATTAAGGTTTAGCCAAAGTTACAGGTACACATATGTTCCAAGAGGTATCAAAGTGTAGATATGTGTCCTAACTAGGTATATTCCCAGTAGTACACAAATACCTGTATGAGAGAATATATGAATAAATCAGAATGCGAACATAATGAAGGAGGGAACGCCAGCCATGGAGCGACCCGTAGAAGAACACATGAGCCGCTCCATAGGAGGCAAATGTTATCAAGCAGGAATAAGTCTGGGCTTACCTGATGGTATATATGTGTGCAGGATGTCTCTGGGGGAGCAGCCGTGTGATGAGCCGCTGCCGCTGGCTCCTTTTTATCCCCATGCACGGACCGCGCCAAAATCACCAGCCTCAGCTGGATCTGGCATGGCCGTGCCTGACCCCTCCCACAACGCACGCACTGGAAGTGCACGCGTGAGGCCAATGAAAGTGCTCGGTCAGAGTAACCAGCACTATGGCGAGAGCGGGAGCGTTGCCGAGGCAACGCTTCCGCAAACAGAGGGGTCACATGCCCGCCGCTCGGGGACAACCGTCCCTAGCCATAGGAGGTGCGACCTAAATGGGGAAAACAGTAAATAAAAACAAAAATTAGGTACTTAAGCACAGGCAGCACAGACAGGCAAATGAGTTTGCATCGTCATATGCTGCCAGCTGTATTGTAAATCACGCCCACTCGTCGGTGCAACACCCATTGGCTAAGCCAAATAAGGTGAAAAACAACCATGAGGAGGCGAGATAACTTTTTAATAAAATTATTCTGGGGTTATACCAAGAAAAAAGCAGTGACCAATGAAGTCCACAATATGTAGACCGAACAAATAGTATAACATATGCAGTGAATACGCCATATTCAAATTTATTGGAACAGGAGAGTGATGTGCATAGAGGTCCAACTTGAAACCAGTCCCTGATGGAAAAAGACCCCCCATATATGTATTCCCTCTATCTCCATATAGTTTTAAAGGAAAGGTTTGTAAGTATGTACTTCGTTAATACCAGGTGGAATATTTGCCCCTAAACGTTCTATCCATAAAGTTTCCCGTTGTAGGATCCGACGATCCCAATCCCCACTCCTAGTATCCTCAGGAATTACCTCCAGCACTATAAATTTGACAGCCTCTAAATGGTATCGATGATATAGGTCAATATGTCTACCTACAGAGGTTAATTTACCACTAAAAGAGCAGTAGAGGTGAATTCCCGTATTGTCTTGCTCACATAAAAGGCACCGCACTCACACACCATCAGATACATCAATCCCCTCGTGCCACAGTTAGCATGGAACGAGGGTGAGAATAATTCTCCGGTAGGAAGTTTAAAAGTCGTGCCCTCAAAAACCCACGGGAACCATGGACAGTCTCCACACCAGAAAGTGCCGCGGGGCCCCGGGGGTCGAGAGGGCAGGGGTTGATAATGACTACTTGTAAGTGTATCATGAAGCGAAGTAGCTCTCCGAAATATTAGTTCGGGAGTAGACCGAACATATTTTCTTAATATGTGGTGGTCCGTGAGGAGGTGCCATTGCTGGGACAGGGCAGAGCGTAGATGGTCATGATGAACAGAGTATCAGGTGACCAACCCCACCGTTTCCCGAGATTGTACTTGGGGGGGTCTGAAAAGAAGGGAAGTGCGGGAATGTGAGGCTGCCTTATTGAATGCTTTTCTGGGGTTGGTGGGTGTGTACCCTCTAGCCAGAAGTCTCTGTCGGAGGGCAGCGGCCTGTAAAAAAAAGGTCTTCATCTTTAGTGCAATTGCGTCGTAATCGTAAATACTGGGCGTAAGGGATGCTTCAAACAAGGAAGCAAGGGTGTGCGCTAGAGGCATGCAATAAGGTATTTCCCGCAGTGGGCTTTCTATAGAGGTCAGTGTCAATTTGGTACTGGTCACTGATAATTATTCTGATGTTCAGAAAAGGGATGCTGGTAGGATCAAAAGTATATGTACAACGTAGGTTAAATGAATTATCATTGAGCTTATCAATGAATCGATGGAGTTGGTCCACGGTACCCATCCATATGATCAATAGGTCATCGATGAATCTATACTAGCATAATATGTGCTGGAGGTATGATTGAAATTATTCATCTGAGAAAATTGACCTTTCCCAACCACCCAAGTATAAGTTGGCGTATGATGGTGCACAAGCTGTGCCCATTGCGACCCCCTGGATTTGCAAATAAAGCTGTTCCATAAAAATAAAGTAATTTTTGGTTAGAATGAAGTGTAGCAACTTTAAAATGAAATCCACTAGGGGCCATGTAGTGTGATCTTGTTCATGGAGGAAAGATCCCGCCATCCGGACACTCTGCTCGTGGGGGATACTCGAGTAGAGAACCTTGATATCTATGGCCACGAGCAGGGCGCCTGGAGGGACATGGACACCCTCCATGTGTTTAAGTAAATCCGTAGTGTCACGGATGTATGAAGGTAAGCTAAGTACATGTGGTAATAGAAAAGTGTGCACAAATCTGCTGGCGTTTTCTGTTAGTGACCCTATCCCAGAAACTATGGGTCAACCCGGGGGTGGCAAGATGTTTTTATGAGTCTTAGGGAGGGTATAGAAGGTGAGTGTAAAAGGAAATTTTGTATTTAGGTACTCTAAAGTATCTTTATCAATGAGTCCTCTTACATAAGCATCAGTGCACAAGCATTTAAAGTCATTAATGAAATCCTCGACTTGTGAAGAGTCGATAGGAACGTACCAAGCAGTATTGTTTAGAACTGTGTGGCACATAATTTGATATTGGGAATGTGTCATAATGACGATATTCCCTCCTTTATCAGAGGGTTTAATGACTAGATCCTTCCGCTGTTTGAGATGACAAAGGGCTTGGGTTTGGGCTTTAGTCATATTAGATGTTTTCTGGGTCCACTTTTGTCTTTTTAAAGTTAAGATGGATTCATGTAAAAAAATCCCAGATCACTGGGCATGTCATTAAGTCCGGAAATTTATGGGACTTTAGTTTAAAGGTTTTGGATTGGGATTGTAGAGGGGGAAGAGCAATGTTTTCGATGGGGGCCCCTAACAAGGAACCCCCAGCTAAAGGGGGATCCTCCTCAGTGGCCCCCTCATCATAAAGAAGCATCAAATCCCGAAGAGTTCGGAATTCCTTCATCGTAAAATGTTGTGTTTTATCCATGAGGTCCCTTTCCAATTGAGTATTTTTACGGTCTTTATCGAATACAAACCGATATGTAAGGTTACGTGCAAATAAATAAAGATCTTTGATAGTTTCAAAGCTGTTAATAGGTTCCATTGGGCATAAGCCCAGGCCAAGTTGTAATACATTAATCTCCATGGGGGATAGATGTGTGGGCGTGAGATTAATGATATTAAATGCATTATTGCCACGGTCCACTAGGGTTGTGGGTTGGGGGGAATGGTGTGAGGAGGTATCGCTTTGAGGACATAAGTGTCTAGATTGCTTTGTCTGAGTGATTCGGGGGTGGCATGTTCTAAAAAAACAGTATTGTCAGATTGTTGAGTATTAACAAGGGAAGATTGAAGTACCTTGGGGAGTACTGCGTGAAGTGAAGGATGAGGAGTGGTTGTGCTAGGGGAAAACCTGGATCAAGTTGAGCCCTAGCTAAGGCTCCTCCTATAGAATAAAACAACTGCTCATAGGTCACTGTATAAAATTTATACAAAAAATTGTAAAAAAAGGCTCTATAAGAAGGGGCAAATAGGTGTATGTTTGTTATTCTAAATAAATTGTCAAAAAAGTTTTACATACAAGGTGTATTCCCTGAGTGCCGAGATGGTCCATGTTTGTTTCAATTGGTATTGGGTTGCTAGCGGGACATCCCATACCCACACCCTTTTAACCACTATCCAGAGGTTCTAACTTCCATGTGGATCGATTATATATATATATATATATATATATATATATATATATATATATATATATATATATCCCAAACCCATTAGGGTGGAAATACCCACCTCAGGATTGAAGATTTAGAGATTATATCACACACAGCGGTATTGGGAGCAACCACAGGGCCATGGAGACAGAGGAGATGTTCAATCTAAAAATGAGGATGAGGAATATTATAGTAATAAGTAGTCCTTAGAAAATAGCTTAGGATACCCAATGCATATAAACAGCGTGTATCAATTGTACCTGGTTCAAAAAGCTGTGGAGGTTAGCTGGTTAACCGGCTGCAAGTCAACAAGTGTCCAACCTGGCCCAAATATGGTAAGAAAACATACCCAGGCACACACCAGTGTTCAAGGTGGGCCGGGTGATTGTGCCACAAAACTTCCCTACCGACCACAATCTAAAAATAAGGTACAGGATATCAGCTAATCCGTTTCAAATCAGTAGTAAATTGAACTGGGGGTTACAATCTCCATGTATCTCCAACCACTTACCCTGTAGTGTTCCTCAATATGCATCCGCTGTGTGGGCCGCCATACACTGAAACCATTGCACACCCACGCTTATATGCCATGCTTGGTGCCAAAGGATTCAATGACGGCAGCGCCCGCAACCAGCACGGACCGCCGACGTCACCGGTCCCTGCACGCATGCGTTCGTAGGGTACGAACCCTTGTAGTAAGAAAGAGCTGATCTCACGATCTATCACCAAATAGAACACAAAGAGCTCCCCCCAGAGGGCAACAAGGGGGATGCACACAAACAAAAGATGACCAAATATTAGCCTGTAAGGTGCTATAGGTCAAAAGCGACCAGCGCGGACCACCGCCATCACTGGTCCCCATGCGCATGCGTTCGTAAAATACGAACGCACTTCCGCTCGGAGCTAAACCCTCATAATGAAGAGGGATTAAGCTCTCAAAAAATCTAATGGAACACAAAGGGCTACCCCCAAAAGACGACAAGGGGGATGTGTACAAACTGGAAGTGACCTAATATTAGCATATAAGGTGCCCTAGGCCAAAGGTGACAGGGCCATGGAGAATGGGAAAATGCCCATCCCAAGAGACAACCCCCAAGGGAAAGGCCACAGATGGAAGTAACCAAAAAATGGGGGGGGCAGGGGGAAAGGACCCCCATTATTAACCATCACAATCTCAAAAAAATAATAGCATGTTAGATACAAAAACATAATAACAGAAAGATCATATTTACCCATAGTGCTACTCAACCATTAAAATATTCCACTCAGGGGATACCAAATCCCCGACCACCCATCCTTCCATCTCAAAACCCTGACACACATATCGGCGCACGGACAACAAGGGAAAGACCGCCTACAGGGAGTTCTATTACAAAAAGGGTTTATAGCTATTGAGTTCATTTAAGCCTGGAGGAGTTGTAGTAGACAATCTCTCTATCCACAGGGTCTCAGCTCTGAGGATCAGGTTATCCCAATCTTCTCCCCTCGAGCTGGGTTCAACCACCTCTAGAGCAAAAAAGGAAACAGTCGTATTGTCAAAGGCATGTTGGAGCCCTACATGCCTAGAAACTGGAGTTATGATCTTACCATTACCGGAGTAATGGATATGATCCTGTACTCTTTGGCCAAATTTGCGAATGGTTTTCCAGACATAGAATGCATGACAAGTGCACTTCATTAGATATATCACACCACGGGTCTTACACGTGGCATGATATCGTGATTGCAACCAGGAACCCTTGGGGAGGTGGACCCCCCTCCCCTCGATGATCCATGGGCATCTATCAAACTCACCACATCGGTATGTACCTTTGGGGGGCCTAACCCCTCTAGGTACATTGGAGTAGTGGCTGGAGGTTAGGGTATCACTTAGGGATGCAGCCCTTCTAAATACCAATTCAGGGTAAGGTCGTACATATTTAGAGAGTACGTAGTCATCAGTCAGTAAATGCCAATGATGTGACATCAGCGATCGTAGAGGTTTCTCGTGGGCCGAAAATTGGGTAATGAATTTAACAGTATTAATTTTGGGCTTGGGATTATTCTGAAATAGGAGCTCGGCCCTGGACTTATTCCTGGCTTTATTAAAAGCCTTTCTCAAAAGTGATCTTGAGTATCCCCTGGCCATTAGTCTCATTTGAAGTGACTTGGCTTGAGTGAAAAAATCATCCTCAGAGGAACAGTTCCTTCTGAGGCGCAGATACTGCGCGTACGGAATACTTTTGATCAGGGGGGCTGGGTGGGCACTTGAGGCATGTAAAATGGTGTTCCCTGCACTGGGTTTACGGTATAGGTTTGTTGTCAGATTTCCATTCTCGGAAATCGAGAATGTAAGGTCCAAAAAGGAGATCTGCCTTTCATTGAAAGTATATGTAAATTTCAGGATGAAAGGGTTGGTATTAAGGGTAGTTAAGAACTGCAAAAGCTCCTCCCTGGACCCAATCCATATAATCAACAGTTCATCAAGGAAACAAAACCAATAAAGAATGGACCCCAAAAAAGAATTGAAGGATTCATCTGAGAAGATCCACCTGTCCCAGCATCCTAGATAAAAATTTGCATAGGAGGGTGCGCAACAAGTGCCCATCGCGACCCCCTGATTTTGTGATTTTGTAGATACACCTGATCAAAAAATGTAAAAAAAATTTCTCGTCAGAACAAATCTGGGAAGATCCAAGACAAATTTTTTATGCGGACAGGTGGTATGATCTTGTTCTGCTAGAAAGGATCCAATCACCCGGATACCCTGCTTGTGCGGGATACTGGAATAGAGAGGCTCTATATCCACCGCCACGAGCAGGGTACCCAGGGGAATATGGATCCCCTCCAGGTGTTTCAATAAGTCTGACGTGTCTCTAATGTACGATGAAAGGCAAATTACGTGCGGCATTAGAAATGTGTCCACATAACGAATAGCTTTTTCAGTTAAGGATTCATTACCGGAAATAATTGGCCTACCCGGGGGATGAGATAAACTCTTATGCACCTTGGGTAGTGCATAAAAGGTAGCAACCCGTGGAAACTTTGGAACAAGATATTCAAGGGTTTTCTGGTCAATAAGTCCAGCAGTATATGCTTGTATACATAACATCCGTAATTCTTCCTGAAAGAGAGGGATACATTCAGATCTGATCTTGGAATACCATTCCCTTTTCCTAAGAATATTGAGACACATTCTCTGATATTGTGGGTGGGACATCAGAACAATGTTTCCACCCTTATCAGATGGTTTAATCACCACATCATCTCGGGCCCGTAGAGACTTAAGGGCCCGGGATAATGCAGGGGACAAATTATCCTCCGTAGTGGGCCACTGATGGGTTTTTAAATCATGGATAGTCGATTGGACAAAGGCCCACACATTCGGGCAGGTGAGTAAATCAGGAAAGTGTAGTGATTTAGGTGTGAAAGGAGTACGATCCAACGACCAAAGTGAGGGTGGAGCCTGACATGATGCCAACGTAAGCTCTCAGCTGGAGCCCGGACCGAAAGCCTCCTCGCTCGTCCGCAAGCTGGAGCCGGATAAGACGGCTGGTAGTGCGGACGAGCCCCTGCTCACCCCCATGCTCGGTCTCTTGTAGACCCCCTCTGGAGCCCTAGGGCCCAGTAAGCCACCCCACCACGGGGATTGAGAGGATCAGCGCCCGCTGAACGAGAGGCGGAAGGAGGCTAAGCTCGTGGAAGCTGAAGAGGTGAGAGTAATTGTGGGACATCTGACAGCGGCGGACCAGATATCTAAGAGGTAAACAACTGCCTGCTTCAGCTTGCCTGCCTCAGCCTGGAGGACAGAGGGACGGTAAGGATGTGGAGCGGAGGTATTGGAGGTAGCGGTAAGTCTGGTGAAGGAGGAAATTGAGTGATATTGTAGCTGCATAAAACCAGAGGGAATCACCCCCACAGCCCCCACAACCTGACTACCTGCCTACCGCCTGTCCGTCCACCTGGGAAGGAACACCAGGAGATGCCAAGTACGCCTCTGAAGCTGAAGGCCCAGTTCGCAAGTGGTTAAAGGATCAGTTTATCCTTTTGTCCTGCATGCTGCTTGATAAGGTTAGCATCAAAGCCTCGATGGAGTACAGTGCACAGCATTGGTTTATCTGGGCTTATTCACCCTAGCCTAAAGCAGTCTCTCGGACACTACTCCATGCATCCAGATTTCCTGATGTGACTTTGTCCATGTATGATAAGCTTGTTGCACAACGGGGTAGTTACAGCGTGCCATGAGGACAGGATCCCCCTTAAAAGAGACCCGCAAGCCCTAATGACCCTTGTTATCGTATGATATAAGGGTCCAACATATTTGGTGAGGGCGGACAAAAAAACTTGGTGTCATACGTAGTACCAAAGTCACGAAAATTTAAAGGAGCGTTTTGAGCACAGTAGCTGTCTGTTCTAATGAATGGACTATATGATTAACATTACATATACTTGCACAAGTTTATAGTACTTTGAATATAGCAATAGCAATTTGAATGCTCAAATTAAGCTGAAAACCCGGATAGGACTGAAGGGGACCAGATCCAGCAGAGACGCTAGCGGGAAAACGAGATAGTGCGCTATAGTTCAGTCACATATCAGCCCCACATAGAAACACATAATATAAACACACAATATAAAAACAAATTGGTGTATAGAACGAGACCGTAAGGAAAAAAAAAGGGGGGGGAGCTCCTGGTAAGTAAAAGAGCAAAGGACAGTCCGTTAATGGGAAAATCCCTAAGGTTGGATGTGAAGTCCCCCTGGAGATAAAGCCCACCTCAAACACCCCAACTACTATTGTTAATTACCCTGGCTACCCGGAAGGATTTTGAAAGAGATTAAAAAAAAAGGGGGGGGAGGATATAAACGGAGACCCCTGGCTCCTCTGAAGTGAGAAAGTGCTAAGACATGGGCAAAGTGGTAAAAGGAGGGGGGGTTAACCCGCCTAAGGTGAGCGCAAGCCCTAACACCATAAAGAAATTTATGGTACAGGAGAATGGACAAACCAGCCGACTAAACAAGCTGGAGCCAGGAGCAAACAGAAGGAAAGTGGAAAAGGGTCACAAAACAGATTATCCCAGGGAAAAGATCCAGGAGGTCAAGAGAAAAATGAACAACTAAACACAATAGAAGAGGAACAGCAAAAAGAGACACAGATGCCAACAAAGATGGAAAAAGCGGAAATGTTAGAGAGCCTCGAGCAGTCCCTTAAAGGAGACATGACCGGCATACGGGAGGACCTAAGCTATATCTTAAAGAGAGTAGAAGAAAGAGAGGATAAATTAGATAAGCAAGCAGATGAGATCAGAAAATTAAAGGAGCAAATGAACAAGGTCCGAAGAGAACAGCGATGGATACAGTATAGACTGGAAGACCAGGAGAACCGAAGTAGAAGGAAAAATCTTAGAATACGTGGGATCCCAGAGGCCCCACAAGCAGAAGAACTGCAAAACACTATGGATAAAATATTCGGGCCTATGCTAGGAAAAACTGCAACAGAGAAGATAAAGATCGAGAGAGCACATAGGGTCTGGAAGCCTGCCAACCTAGGAAAAGATACTCCTAGGGACGTAATAGTTTGCTTCCATAACTATAGAGACAAAGAGGAGATTTGGCAGAAACTGAAAGCAAGAGACCCAATAAGATATGAAGAAGCAGAAATCAAAAAGTTTGTGGACCTAGCTAGAGAAACAAGAGATAGGAGAAAGAGACTTAGACCGTTACTGGACCAAATGAGAACTCAAGGGATCCAATATTCATGGGGGTTTCCAGCTTGCCTAATAGGGAAAAAAGAAGGAAGGTCGGCAAAATTGAGGTTCCCCGAGGAGACAGAGAGCTTCTGTAAGAAATTGGACATAATTAGACCTGAAATGCCAAACTGGATGGAAGAAGAAGAGGGAAAAAAAATGAGAGAAGAACAAACATGGCAACGAATTTAGATGGACTAATAAAAATGAAGAAAGAAGCTCGGGGGAGGGGGAGGCGGGCTGGCAACGGGGGGGGGGGACAAGAGTAGAACTGAAGAGGCGGCCGTAAAATCCGGGTCAGGGCTGAGGGAGGAGCTCTTTAGAGGAGAAGAAGGGGCTCTTTAAGGACTGGCGCCAGGGGAGGTTCCAACCAGCAGGGCAACCAGGATTAGGGGGACAGCTTTTATCCCCTTACCAGGTGGAAAGGTCATGAGTGGACCTATAGGCCCCTATAGGGATGGAAAGGGGGGAAGGGAAGGGAGGGGCCAGGTCTTCCATGGGGAAAATGAGGTAGAGAGAGAGATATGGACAGGAGAGGAGACGAGGCTACTGTCGGCGTGCCCCCCGCCTTCCCCACAGAGGGGGGGGCGGGCGGTGGAGGAAAAGAGATAAGGTATAATGGTCAATGTATTGACTTATAATGTGCGTGGGCTAGGTAGCCCCGCAAAAAGACATAAAATCCTACAAGAATTAAAACAGTACTCAGCAGAAACAGTGTTCCTACAAGAGACACACTACGCTCAGGATACCAATGCAAGAATATACTCTAAAAACGTCCCAATATGGTATTATGGAGATTCTCCGATAAAAAGATCTAAAGGGGTGGCTATTGGGTTTTCAAGGAAAGTACAGTTTACACTAGGTGAAAGAAAGACCGACCCAGAAGGAAGGTATTTATTCCTGAAGGGAAGGATAAATAATCAAGATTATACCCTAGTAAACGTGTACTGCCCAAACAAAAATCCAAAAGGGTTTCTGTCAAACGTGCTGGAAAAACTGATGGATTTCAAAAAAGGTTTAGTAGTAGTCGCTGGAGACTTTAATTTTGGAATGGATCAAGAACTAGATAGTATGTCCCGGGCCCAGGGGATATCAAACGGAAAATTAGGCAGAGTAAAAAGGAAAATACATCAGAACCAGCTAATAGATATATGGAGGATACTCCATCCCAAGGTAAAAGATTACACCTTCTTCTCCCCTGTGCACGGGACTTACTCAAGGATAGATTACATCCTAGTAGAACACAGAGTAATGGAACGGGTAATAAAAACGAATATTGAAGTATTAACTCTATCAGACCACACGCCGGTGACCTTGACACTGGACATGGGGGAGGCCTTAGTGAAGGAGTATGAATGGAGGTTGAATGAAGAACTGTTAAATGACAAAGACACCATGGAAAGAATAAAGGAAGAGCTGATAAAATACAAGAGCATAAAAGGGGTGGAAGGGAGGTACTGCAGGCGCTCCTGGGAAAAAGAGAGGAACTGAAGGACCTGATGGAACAGGAGACCCGTATTATATACAATAAAATTAAGAAAGAGAGATATATAGGAGGAAATAAAATTGGAAAACATTTAGCTAGAACCTTAAATAATAAAAAATCAAGGAATTATATAGAAAAGATACAGAATAAAATGGGAAAAGCTACATATAAAACACGAGAGATAGCTAAAATATTCCAAGAGTACTATAAAGAACTTTATGCAGTTAGACAAATAGGCAGCCCCCAAATAGAAGCGCAGAGGAGGAAAAAAATGAAGGAGTTTTTGGAAGCAGCTAACCTACCGCAGATAGAGGAGGCGAACAGAAGTAAAATGGAAGCACCATTAACATTAGAGGAAATCGGACTAGCAATAACTAATACAGCATCAGGGAAAAGCCCAGGACCGGACAGACTCCCAATAAGTTATTATAAAAAATTTAAAGAGATATTAGCCCCTAGAGCATGCCAATACATGAACGGTATTGGAGGTAGCTGGGAGATGAGAAGTGAAGCCCTGATGGCAACAATTACAGTAATACCAAAGGAAGGGAAAGATAAAAATCTCTGTTCCAGCTACAGACCAATAGCGTTGTTAAACGCAGACACTAAAATCTTCTCTAAGGTGCTGGCCCCTAGACTAAAAGAGGTGATAAAAGAGGTGGTTAACGAAGATCAAGTTTGATTTGTCGCAGAAAGAGAAGGGAAAGATAATGGAATAAGAACTCTGTTGCTGACCCAGAAGATCGAGAGAGAGGGGAAGCCCAGTCTACTCCTGTCAATAGATGCCAAAAAAGCCTTTGACAGGGTAGACTGGGCTTTCATGTTCCAGACACTGGAAATGATTGGTGTAGGAAGTAAGATGATACAATGGATTAGGGCGTTATATAACCACCCAAAGGCCAAGGTAAGAATAAACGGGACGCTGTCCTCTCCCATCGTCATGGAAAATGGCACAAGACAGGGATGTCCCCTATCCCCACTCCTCTTTATAATTTCGCTAGAACCCCTCTTAGCGACAATCAGGAACAACAAGGAAATTAGGGGGTTTAAGGTAGGTGAGGAGGAGCATAAGGTAGCCGCATATGCGGACGATATCTTAATATATGTTAGTAAACCCAGGAACACCATACATAACTTAATGAAAGTACTGAAAGTATATGGGGACATATCAAATTTTAAAATCAATTATAGCAAGTCCGAGGCCATGTTTATAAAGGGGAGCAAACAGGAGGGCAGAGAGCTACAGAAAGAGTTCCCCGTTAAATGGAACAACGAGGAATTAAACTACCTGGGAATTAAGATAACAAAAACAAGGGAAGAGCTGTACCAGCAAAATTACATCCCCCTGTTAAATGAGATAAGGGATGAAGTGAGGAGAATAACATATAGACCCCTGTCCTGGATAGGCCAGATTAATGCGATAAAAATTATATTACCCAAAATCACATATAAATTTCAAATGCTCCCAATCTACATCCCACAAGAGTATTTTCAGACTATGAAAAAGATACTAACGCAGTTCATCTGGCAGAACCATAAATCAAGGATAAAGGCCTCAGTCTTGAATAGAGGAAAGACAAGAGGAGGGTTGGCACTCCCAGATGTAAAAAAGTACTATCATGGGGGGGCGTGGCCTGGGACGACATGGCGTAGGAGGCTAAGAGTAAGAGCTCCTCCGTGCAGACATCCTGATCACGGTAATCCTTCAATAATCCTGACTGAATCCGACTACTTTACCCACCCTTGTGATCCGTAGCCGCTAGAGACCGAGATGTCTCCCACAAAAAGACCCTCGGAAGCGTTACAGAAGCTGGACAGATTCCGCCATGAGGGGTCGGGGAGGGAAGATGGCGCCGAAGATCCCGCGTCGTCTGGGTCCCGCGACGACACTGCCAAGGTACTCGAGGCGATATCGCAATGTCAATCTACGCTTACCTCCAAGATTGAGGAGGTTAAGATAGACATCTCACTCCTCCGCCAAGATCTACAAAAGGTGCGGGAACGGGTGTCCGAAACGGAACGGCGCATAGGCCGCATGGAAGACGACCTCCCACCAGTACA
>BLSH010541498.1:1049414-1059835 GCA_018402905.1 Glandirana rugosa
GAATATGTGTAGAAAAAAGGGTGAATCACCCCACTTACCACTCAATATAAAGGTAAAAAGAAAAAAGTTTCACGATAGGGTATGAGAGTCATGTAATACGTACTATAGTGATCACACATGTAGATTTAAGGATTTAAATCCTACTAGGTTTAGTAGAAAGGATTAACACAAAACGATTAACACAAAAGATAAAAGTGGGTAAAAAAGGGAAGTAACAAAACACGGGTACGTTAGTGAGCACAGTAATGTAAACGTACTATCATGAAAAAAAAAAAATTCAACATTTTTGACACAAGAAATAATTTTATAAATTTCGTACAGTGTACTTGTATCGTTCTATCTGTACCATACTATGACAGTTAAAGTGTTGTCTTCATCTTGCTATGTTCATGTGACATGCTTTAAATATTTTAATAAAGAACACAGTTTTTACAACTTAAAAAAAAAAAAGTACTATCATGCAAATGTAATGACACGAGTGATTGCATGGGCACAAAACAATGAAGGGAAAAAATGGGTGAAAATAGAAAACACAATTAGCAAAACACAATTAGGAAAGATGATTTGGATCATCCTAAATTTAGGAATTTAGATGTACACACTAGTGATATCATGCATAATGTACTGAGAGTATGGGATAGCACTTTGAAAAAAGAAAAATGGAAATATAACTCACCATTCACCCCACTAAGTGGGAAAAATTACTTTGCACCAGGGCAAGAGGGATGGTATGGTAAATGGATAAAAGATGAGTCAATAGAGTTAAGGGATATAACACATGAGGGGAGAATAAGGTCACTGGAAGAATTAAAACAAAGTGAGAAGTTTAGGAAGATTGATGAATGGAGGTACTTCCAATTGAAACATTTTGTAGACACCCTTCCACAGCCCCTGAGAACGGAGACCAAATGATCAATATTAGAAAAAACTTGCATGATGGGGGAAAAAAAAGGAGGGGTGTCTGCGATGTACAAAGTACTGCAGGTACTAGGAGAAGAGAAGTGTCCTCCATTCATTGACAAATGGGAAGAAGAATTGGGAGCACGGATGACGGAGCAACAGTGGGGGAAAATAATGGCACAAGCATACAAAACATCTACAGATAGTAAAACCTGGGAAATGAACTATAAATGCCTTTCACTATGGTACCTGACAGCAGTAAAGGTGGCAAAATTTCAGGGAGAGAAGTCTGAAAACTGCTGGCGAGGGTGCAGTACAAAAGGAACAATGGCACATTTATGGTGGGACTGTCCAATTATTAAAACATACTGGGGAAAGGTAATATAATTAATAAAAATAATAACCAAAGAAGAGATAGAGGCAGACCCATGGAAGTGCCTTTTTCATGTAAGTGAAAAGTCAATTAAACAATATACAAAAACACTAACACCAATCCTACTAAATGTGGACAAGGGCCTAATACCAAAATATTGGCAAAAGAAGGAGCATCCCCCCCTAACGGAATGGTATAATAGAGTGGATGAAATACCCAACCTGGAACAGTTAAAATACACAGATGAAGAAGAAACAGGGGAAAGAGAGAGTAAGTGGGAGAATTGGGTGGGATTTAAAAAAACACAAAAATACCTAGAGGTGAGGAGTATCGAAATAGAGTAAGAGAGGATTTAGAGAAGGGAACCTGGAAGACCTGGAAGGTGGGGAGGGGAGGGGGGGGGGAGATTAAATTGGTTGTCAAATGCTAGAGATAAATAAAATAAATAAAAATGTAGAATCCGAGTAAAACACCACAATGATGTGACCAATACCAGAGCTTGGAATGATAAATAAGCTGAATAAGGCTAGCCTGGCGGTTTGCTGAGGTGGAAAAGAAAAAAAAAAAAAAGAAAGAAGTACGATCATCCAATAATGGGGTACTTGCGGTACGCATGGATCCAGGGTCTGGGGCATCCATATCAACAGGTGACAAGCCACCGGAACTCTCCTCATACAATAACATCAAATCTCTTAAGGCCCTGAACTCATTCATACTGAAATGTTTAATCTGTTCAGTGAGCTCTTTTTCCAGCTTTTTTTGGTTTCTTTGATCATTGAAGATATATCTATATGTCAAGATGACAGATACAAATTCTTGATAGTTTCAAAATGTTGATTGGTAACATAGGGCAAAAACCAAGGCCCAATTTTAATACTGCTAATTCTGCTGGGTCCAGGACCAGATTGGTAAGGTTTATGATGTTGAATTCAGATTGGTCGGGGGAATTTGAGTGTTGGATGGTCGACGGACATAAGCTGACAGGTTCCTCTGTTTTTTGGCCTCCTGTAGGGCCATCACTGGATCTAAAAAATCATCTTTGGTAATGATGTTTTGTAACATAGGAGTCAGATTAGTACCTGTAGCTACATCACCTGTTTGAGATGCAGGACCTGGGCGCCTCTTGCCCCTAGGATCCGAGGGGGACAAACCGCCACCCCGACGAATGCGCTTGTGAGAGCAAGACGACTGGGCTCCCGATCCCCGACCTGATGCCTGTGGGAGGGAAAACATGGAAAGTGATGAATCCGATTCAGTGGTTTAATATGTAAAAGATGTACCAGGCTGTCTTCTATTGCAATCACGATATCATGCCACGTGTAAGACCCGTGTAAGCCCTTTGTGTTCCATTAGATTTTTTGAGAGCTTAATTCCTCTTCATTATGAGGGTTTAGCACGGTGATGGTGGCGGTCCGCGCTGGTCGCTTTCAACCTTTGGCACCTTACAGGCTAATATTTGGTCGTCTTTTGTTTGTGTGCATCCCCCTTGTTGCCCTCTGGGGGGAGCTCTTTGTGTTCTATTTGGTGATAGATCGTGAGATCTGACCTTTCTTACTACAAGGGTTAAACTCTGAGCGGAAGTGCGTTTGTACCCTACGAACAGGGAGCGGTGACGTCGGCGGTCCGTGCTGGTCGCGGGCGCTGCCATCATTGAATCCTTTGGCGCCAAGCATGGCATATAAGCGCGAGTGTGCAATGCTTTCAGTGTATGGCGGCCCACACAGCGGATGCATATTGAGGAACACTACAGGGTAAGTGGTTGGAGATACATGGAGATTTTAACCCTCAGTTCAATTTACTACCGATTTGAAACTGTTTAGCTGATATCCTGTACCTTATTTTTAGATTGTGGTCGGTAGGGAAGTCTTGTGGCACAATCCCCCGGCCCACCTTGGTGTGTCCCTGGGTATACTTTCTTACCATATTTGGGCCAGGTTGGACACTGGTTGACTTGCAACCGGTTAACCAGCTAACCTCCACAGCTTTATGAACCAGGTACAATTGATATATGCTGTTTATATGCATTAGGTATCCTAAGCTATTTTCTAAGGACTACTTATTACTATAATATTCCTCGTCCCCATTTTTAGATTGAACATCTCCTCTGTCTCCATGGCCCTGTGGTTGCTCCTGATACCGCTGTGTGTGATATAATCTCTAAATCTTCAATCCTGACGTAGGTATTTCCACCCTAATGGGTTTGGGATATGTATATATATATATATATATATATATATATATATATATATATATATTCCCTCCCAATCTTTTTCTCCTCTTTTTTAATCTTTTGGGCATTGAAGTAGTTGTATACTTACCTTCACAGACTGCTGCAGTATTCTAAATCTTGGCCTTTGGCCTTTTTATCAATTCACATGGAAGTTGGAACCTATGGATAGTGGTGTTGTGGCCCTGGGCCCAGGATACTGATGAGTTGAATGTTCATACCCCGGAGATATTCTCCCTTGGGAACTTGCCCTGGGGCTGGGGGTGGGAGCTCCCTAACCATCACATTTTATAACATAATTAAAAACCTGTTTCCAGTCAGACTATGTTGCCTGGACTGAATATGATATTACTGATATATGCTTATTATGCAATGTTTGTTTTTGTAGAAATATTTTTGCTGAAGCCTTTCTGAAGAAGCGGATTCCCGCGAAACATGTAAAAGTATATGCTGGAACAGTGAGGATCCCTTGTGCGGGGTCAGAAAACAGACATTCCAGCATTAAAATGTGAATGTATTTCTGTATCTGTGTGTTGTGATCTCTATAGCAGAGTGAGTTTGTAATATTGTTTCCTAAATAAAACTGTATATGTTTTATAAATTCTGTGCTATGTTCATTACGTACCGTTAAAAGTCCTCACTTGCCTCGCACATTAGTTTGTTTTGACATGCACCTAGAGTTCTATTTAAAGTTTAGCATTGTGTTCATGTCACCTCAAAGCTAAAGGCACAAACTATCACGATGTACCCCTTTGGTCTCCTTTCACATCATGGCAGGATTACGTAATTTCTTCACACACAAAATGCTCCCTCAATCCTACATTTAGCCCTAATGAAGTCTAGCTCAGCACATTACACAATCAGCATTGTATAAACTGTCTGGTTCCTCTCTTTTACCTAATTTGTGGTGTGGTGCCAGAAAGAGGGAGTCTTGTGGTTTATTTGCTGTGCCAGATACTTCAGAAATGGGCGTTTGCTCTTGGCTTATATGTGTTGTCACTCTCTTGGGTAAGATGCTATATTTTCATATTAGATGTTCAATATCTCTAGCAACATCTGATATTCGTCTAGTAAAGCACGCAGTGCCTTGAAAAAGTATTCATACCCCTTGAAATTTTCCACATTTTGTCATGTTACATCCAAAAACATAAATGTATTTTATTGGGATTTTATGGGATAGACCAACACAAAGTGGCACATAATTGTGAAGTGGAAGGAAAATGAGAAATGGTTTTCAAATTTTTTTACAAATAAATATCTGAAAAGTGTGGCGTGCATTTGTATTCAGGCAATACTTTGTAACCACCTTTCGCTGCAATTACAGCTGCAAGTCTTTTTGGGTATGCCTCTATTAGCTTTGCACATCTAGAAAGTGACAATTTTACCCATTCTTCTTTCCAAAATAGCTCAAGTTCTGTCATATTGGATGGAGAGTATCTGTGGACAGCAGTTTTAAAGTCTTGCCACTAGAGTTGAGCGGACACCTGGATGTTCGGGTTCGGCGGGTCCGGCCGAACTTCGCGAAAAAGTTTGGGTTCGGTATCGAACTTGACCCGAACTTTACCCCGGACCCCAAACCCCATTGAAGTCAATGGGGACCCGAACTTTTCGGCACAAAAATGGCTGTAAAAAAAGTCCTGGCAAGTGCTAGAGGGCTGCAAAAGGAAGTAAAATGGGCGTAAGTGCCCTACAAAAAATGGGGATAGGGAAAATAACTTAAAATCAAATTAAAAAAAAATGGGAAGGGGGGGTAGATGTGGAGTAGGAGCCTAGAGGTTGACTAGGCCGTGACCGTGGCAGTGTAGGTGATGATTTTAGAACAATAATCTGTCCCTTACAGCAACAGCAGGAACCTGACCCTATAGGAGTAGGCGATGATTTTAGAACAATAATCTGTCCCTTACAGCAACAGCAGGAACCTGACCCTATAGGAGTAGGCGATGATTTTAGAACAATAATCTGTCCCTTACAGCAAAACAGCAGGAACCTGACCCTATAGGAGTAGGCGATGATTTTAGAACAATAATCTGTCCCTTACAGCAACAGTAGGAACCTGACCCTATAGGAGTAAGCAATGATTTTAGAACAATAATCTGTCCCTTACAGCAACAGCAGGAACCTGACCCTATAGAACTAGGAGATGATTTTAGAACAATAATCTCTCCCTCAAAGCAGTAGACTCTACCTAGTCCAGAATCAGATCGTTCTGTAATGCAGGATGAGATCTGCAATCTGTCCCTCAGAGCAGTAGACTCTACCTAGTCCAGAATCAGATCGTTCTGTAATGCAGGATGAGATCTGCAATCTGTCCCTCAAAGCAGTAGTAGTAATCTCTACCTAGTCCACAATCAGATTGTTCTGTAATGCAGGATGAGATGTTATTAATATCTGCAATCTGTCCCTCACAGTGCCGACAGCATCCTCTCCCTAGACTAGCCAGAGAGCATTTGACATGCAGCACTACGTGACTCCAGCTTATACAGAGGCTGGGTCACATGATGCACTGGCCAATCACAGCCATGCCATTAGTAGGCATGGCTGTGATGGCTTCTAAGGGCAAACCAGTGAAACGCTTGTTGATTGGCTGCCCTGCAGCTATTCAACATGCGTGATCAAATACCTGAACCCAGAACCTGAACCCAAACTTTTTTTCAAATGTCCGGGTTCGGGTCCGGGTCACGGACACCCCAAAGTTCGGTACGGACCCGAACTTTACAGTTCGGGTTCACTCAACTCTACTTGCCACAGATTCTCGATTGGATTTAGGTTTGGACTTTGACTGGACCATTCTAACACAGGAATATGCTTTGACCTAAACCATTCCATTGTAGCTCTGGCTATATGTTTAGGGTTGTTGTCCTGCTGGAAAGTGAACCTTTGCCCCAGTATCAATCCTTTTGCAGGTTTTCTTCTAAGATTACCCTGTATTTGGTTCCATCCATCTTCCCATGAACTCTGACCAGCTTCCCTGTCCCTGCTGAAGAAAAGATTCCCCACAACTTGATGCCGCCGCCAAATTTCACGGTGGGGATGGTGTGTTCAGGGTGATGTGCAGCCAGTTTTCTGCCACACATAGCATTTTGCTTTTAGGCCAAAAAGTTTGATTTTGATCTACTCTGACCAGAGCACCTTCTTCAACATTTTTTCTGTGTCCCCTACATGGCTCCTCGCAAACTGCAAACGGGACTTCTTATGGCTTTCTTTCAAAAATGGCTTTCTTCTTGCCACTCTTCTATAAAGGCAAGATTTATGGAGTGCATGACTAATAGTTGTCCTGTGGATAGAATTTTCCCACCTTAGCTGTGGATCTCTGCAGCTCCTCGAGAGTTACCATGGGCCTCTTGGCTGCTTCTCTGATTAATGCTCTCCTTGCCCGGCCTGTCAGTTTAGATGGTTGGCCATGTCTTGGTAGGTTTGCAGTTGTGCCATGCTCTTTCCATTTTTGGATGATGGATTGAACAGTGCTCCATAAAATGTTCAAAGCTTGGGATATTTTTTAGAACCTAACCCTGCTTTAAACCTCTCCACAACTTTATCCCTGACCTGTCTGGTGTGTTCCTTGGCTTTTGTGATGCTATTTGTTCATTAAGGTTCTCTAACAAACCTCTGAGGGCGTCACAGAATAGCTGTATTTATACTGAGATTACACACAGGTGGACTCAATTTACTAAATAGGCGACTTCTGAAGGCAATCGTTTCCACTAGATTTTAGTTAGGGGTATCAGAGTAAAGGGGGCTGAATACAAATGCACGCCACACTTTTCACATATTTATTTGTAAAAAATATTGAAAACCATTTATCATTTTCCTTCCACTTCACAATTATGTGCCACTTTATGTTGGTCTATCACATAAAATCCCATTAAAATACAATTACATTTTTGGTTGTAACATGACAAAATGTGGAAAATGTCAAGGAGTATGCATACTTTTAAAAGGCACTGTAATTAGCAAATTATTTGACCATAGAACTTTTGCCTTTAAAAAGATTCAATGCTGGAAAGTAGGAAAGAAAAAAATAAATTTTGTAAATCATGTATAAACTATTTGTCATGTTCCTGTATACCTATCCAAGTTCTTGTCATCGGACAGAGCTTATGGATCACTTGAGGCAGGAGGCTCCAGCCCTGAACTGTACATGTTCCCACTCTGCACTTCTACCTGCTGTTCACTATGCTCACCCACCACCTTCACCTCATTCTTTGGATCTGAGCTATTCCCAGTGTGCCCTTTCCTATGCACTACCTCCCAGGGTCAGCTGTGCACCACCCGGACTTCAGCCTCTCCATCCAGCTCCTCCTGACGGTGACCACCTGAGGCAAAGGGAGACATCTGACATACCCCCGCTGGGTTCCCCTGCTCAGCCTCCACTACGTGAGTATGACTGTGGGGTGCTTTGGGGATAGCAATTCCTGTTCTAAAGAAGAAGAAAACATTTCAAAGAAAAAAATTGGCATCATGAGTTCATTGACGTACTGACGCTGGTGTTTTTTGACAAAGAAACAGTTGAAAAGTTTAGGCGTGTTGATGTTAATGTTCAGGGTGAAATGTCGAAGCAGCTTCCTTGCACCTTTGGGAACTGGCTGCGGGGTTTCTGCGCCTATGCAGGGGTGCTCTGCGAGAGATTTCTGGAGCTAGGCCCTTCTCTCTTCAGCTATGTGAATCTCATTTTGGGGGCTTACAGAAGGTATGGCAGGCAGTGCTGGTTTAATTACGATACCCAGTTTCGCCAAAAGATGACTGCCCGGAAGGAACATTTTGACTGCCAGGATGGGAGTCTTTGGCTGCTACTCATGTGCCCGCATAGACCAACCTCCTTTCACTCCCCTGCCAGCGCTCTCACCAGAGCATCAGCAGTATCCAAAAAAGGCATCTGCTGGATGTTCAGTGAGAGCCACTGTAAGTGGTACACCGCGTGTCACTTTAAACACAAATGTTACATCTAGAGTGGGGCTCATCCAGCGGTTTGCTGTTTCCGCAAAGGGAAATTCCCCCCACCAAGCTAGGTTCCAAAGCCAACCTTCCTAAGCCAGAGAACGCCAGCAAGCCCACCATGTCCGCTAATTTGAAATCTTCAACACAGTTTGAAACCTGGGTAGCTGAAAAAATTAGGAAGGAGTTGCAATTGGGCTGCATAGTGGGCCCGTTTGACCTCCCTCCTTACCACAAATTGCGGGTTTCCCCACTTGGTGTGGTACCTAAAAAGGAACCAGGAAAACTCCAACTTATCCATCACCTCAACTTTCCTTCAGGTTCTTCTGTTAACGATGGTATTGACAAGGAGCAGCCCCGGGTACAATACGCCTTGTTCAGTACAGAGCTTTCTCTGTTGAGGTCTGCAGGTGCTTCTGCTCTCCTGGCGAAGGCTGACATAGAATCTGCCTTTCATCTCCTTCCCGTCCACCCGGACTGTTTCCACCTCCTGGGTTGTTTTTTCCAAGATAGTCATTATATGGATATGTGCCTCCCCATGGGTTGTGCCATATCGTGCTACTATTTCAAATTGTTCAGCAGCTTCCTTGAGTCTGTTTTGATTCAGTCCTCTGGCTTGCACTCAGTTTTACACTACTTGGATGATTGTTTGTTTATAGGTCCGGCAGATAGTGATGATTGTCATCACCTGTTGTCCGCCTTTCAGGAGGTTTGTGGTCAGTTAGGCATCCCGCTGTCAGTTGCCAAGACTGAAGGCCCTGCCCAGGTTTTGTCCTTTTTGGGCATTGAGATTGATTCTGTGGAGATGGTCTTCCGGCTCCTGGCGAATACATTGGCTAGGCTCCAGGCCTTAGTGCGATTCACCAGGGATGCCAAGAAGTTCTGGCTCCAGCAGCTTCAATCTCTGTTGGGCCACCTTGTCTTTGCTTGTTGAGTGGTTGCGATGGGCAGGGCCTTCTGTAGGTGGCTATCGTGAGCTATGAAGGGTATATCGGCTCCACATCATTACGTACGCATAACCAGGCCTATGCGTGATGATTTGGATGTGTGGTTATTTTTCCTGCAGACCTATAATGGTCATTCCTGCTGGCAACTGGAGGAAGTGCCCAACTTTCAGCTGGAGTTCTACACTGATGCATTGGGCTCCTGTGGCTTTGGTGCCTTATTCCAGGGGTGCTTGGTCCGCTGAACCTTGGCCAGCCTCATGGGCCCAACTCGATTTGTAACGGAATATGACAGTGTTGGAACTTTTTCCTATTGTGGTCGCAGTGGAATTGTGGGGGGAGGAATTGCGGAACAGATAACATGAGTGTAGTGCAAGTTACCAACCACCTTTCTGCACGCTCCCCTCCGATGATCTCACTGTTGCATTTCTTGGTTCTTAAATGCTTGCAGTTGAATGTTTGGTTTTGGGCAAAAGATTTCCCTGGCATTTTTAATTCTATTACCAATAGAGTTGAGCGATCTTCTAGAAGTCCGGGTTCTGCTGGTTCGGCCGAACTTCGGGACAAAGTCTGGGTTCGGGTCCGGACAGAACCCGAACTTTGTCCCGGACCCCGAACCCCATTGAAATCAATGGGGACCCGAACTTTTAGGCACAAAAATGGCTGTAAAATAGTCCTGGAAAGTCCTAGAGGTCTGCAAAAGGAAGGAAATGGGGGTAAGGGTGGGACAAGTGCCCTACAAAGAGATGGGGACAGGGAAATAACTAAACGCATTTTTAAAAAAATAAAAACCTAAAAAAAGCAAAAATGGAGGTGGATGTGGACCATCTTCAAACTGGGTCTGAAAAGTATTAATTAACGGTAGAAGCCATATAACTGTTTTAAAATCATCTTCAAACTGTGTCAAAAAAGTATAAATAAGCCGGGAGAAACCATATCACTGTTCTGCAAACATCTGGAAACTGTGTGTGTCACTTTAAATAAAACCGGGACTAACTGAACTACTGTTCTGCAAACATCTGGAAAGTCTGTGTGTCACTTTAAA
>BLSH010541498.1:1074623-1106199 GCA_018402905.1 Glandirana rugosa
GAAGGACATGCACTTCCGACACTGGTGAAGGGAAGGGGTCTATCACGTCAGGGGTATGTCAATCTTGTGCGGGTCCCTTGTATCAATTGGGAGTCTCGCGGGGGACGTCCAATTGGGGAAGTGACGGTTACCGTAAATGTGTCATTAGTCACGTAAAATGTATCTTTTCACTGCCGTCTTTTTCTGACTCATCAGGTAGCTCAGACGGGGAAAAATAAAAAAAAAATAAAAAATAAAAAAATGTAATTGGAACAACAGACTGATACCTAAATACAAATAGGGTTCGTACAAACTTCGGTAAATGACAACTGACAGAGTTTGTGAGACAGTCAACAGTAAATGGCTTCAAACATGCTTGGGATAAACATAAATCCATAGTCAGACAACAAGGTTAATGTAAAAAAATAAAAAATAAAAAAAAAATAAAAAGGGGCAGACTCGATGGACTACTCAGTCTTTTTCTGCCGTCACTTTTCTATGTAAAATGCACTGATTACTGTGTAAATGCCATTGGCAGTGAAGGGGTTAACCTGCAGGGGGCGCTCTGAGGGTTAACTATGTTCCCTGGGCGTGTTCTAACTGTATGGGGACTGCACTATCTGGGGAAGGGAAGTGGTCACAGCCTTCACGTACAGGAAGGCTGTGATCACAGCCCTTCCCCCTCACACAGAGCGGAGCTTTTCTTCTAATTTTAGTGAATGGCCGCATGTCTTTTTGTGCTCCCTTGCGCGCGGAGAAGTTTTGTCCCTATTGTGGTGTCACCATTACTGTATTTGTACATTGAAATGATATCCCCTCTCAAGCGTCTCTTCTCCAGAGAAATTAAGTTCAGTGCTCATAATCTTTCCTCATAACTAAGGTCCCCCAGTCCCTTTATTAGCTTTGTTGCCCTTCTCTGAACCCTTTCCAGTTCCAGCACATCCTTCCTGAGGACTAGAGTCCAGAAATGGATGGCATACTCCAGGTGTGGCTTCACCAGAGTCTTGTGGAGTGGGAGAATTATTGATTCATCCCTGGAGTTAATCCCCTTCTTGATGCATGCCAATATTTTGTTGGCTTTGCTTGCAGCAGCTTGGCATTGCATGCCATTGCTGAGCCTGTCATCTACTAGGACCCCCAGGTCCTTTTCCATCCTAGATTCCCCCAGAAAATATCCATTTTTGGCACCCAAATGCATTATTTTACATTTTTCTACATTCAACCTCTTTTTACATGTAGCTTCCTACCCCATTAATCTGTTCAGATCTTCTTGCAAGGTTTCCCATCCTGCTGAGAAATGTTTGCCCTGCTTAGTTTGGTATCATCCACAAATATTGAGATTGAGCTGTTTATCCCATCCTCCAGATCGTTTTTGAATAAATTAAATAGGATTGGTCCCGGGACAGAACCTTGGGGAACCCCACTTTCAACACCAGACCAGTTAGCCATGAGGGTGCTTCCTGTGACGTGTCGTGAGGACCAACATTGTAGTTTTGGATACTGGAGCCCACCGTCTCCCTCGTGAATACTGAGGAGAAGAATACATTTAAAACCTTCATCATCTTTCCATCCTTTGTAACCAGATTCCCTTCATCATTCTTTATGGGCCCTATATGATCTGACCTCCCTCTCTTACTATTTATATACTTAAAGAATTTCTTTGGATTCTTTTTACTCTCCACCGCTATGTGGCTTTCATGCTCTATCTTAGCCACCCTGATTGCATCCTTACATTTCTTATTGCATACCTTGTAAAGATGGAATGCTGACAGTGACCCAGCAGCCTTGTATTTTTTGAAGGCCTTCTCCTTTGCTTTTATATATACTTTTATGTCAGAGTTAAACCACCCTGGCCTTTTGTTAGCTCTTTTAAAATCTATTTACCATTGGAATGCACTGACTAATACCTGTGTTTAATATGCTCTTGAAGCACTCCCATTTTTCCTCTGTGTTCATTGTTCCTAGAATTTTATCCCAACTAATATCTTCCAGCAAGGAGCGTGGTTTATGGAAGTTAGCTTTCTTAAAATTCAGTGTCTTTATATTCTCCTTATATTTCTTATTTGTGTGATTTATACTGAAACGAATTGACCTGTGATTGCTGTTTCCTAGATTGCCCTAGATTTCCTAGATTGCCCCTGTCATGTTGCATTGTTATCGCAAGGGATGTTTACATTCCTTGTGATAGCACTAAAATTTATAAAAAAATAATATTTTTTAAAGGGAAAGTGTAAATATAAAAAAAGTGCAATAAAATAAGCAAAATTTAAAGTGCCCCTGTCCCCCTGTGCTCATGTACAGTAGTGAATGCATACGTAGGTCACGCCCATATATGTAAATGGAGTTTGCACCACACATGTGAGGTTTCGCCACGAACATGTGATCGAGAGCAATAATTCTAGCACTAGAGTGGAAATTTTTAAAGCATCGCCTATGGAGATTTTTAAGTACCATTGTATAAAAAAAATTGCGTTTGAAAAACCGCTACGCAAAAACAGTGAGACATAAAAATTTAAACTGCCGTCATTTATGCTCTATGGTCTCCGCTAAATATATATATATATATATATATATATATATATATAATGTTTGGCAGTTCTAGCAAAAACTACTGATTTTCACTTGTAAACAACAAATGTTAGGAAAAGGCTGGGGCTTTAAGTGGTTAAAGTCATGAAGGTGGTGGTAAATCCCAGTGTTTGAGCTAAGGTTTTACTGCCCCCCAACCGCTATCCCTTTTAGCTGCAGAGGCTAGGGGTGTACACATGCCATGGCCACAATGCTTTTCTTCACAGGTAATATACAGCATGTCGAACGTAACCCATTCAAGGAGCACCACAGGGGGATCAGTTTGAGGGATCGCCCCCGCTGCTTACCCCTTTCCTACTTGTCAGGTGTCGAGTACCCCCTATTAAATGGATGGGGCCCAGGCCCAATACAGGAGAGCTGGCTGTACTGGCTTATTGGTGGTCCTGGATGAAGAAATAGTGCTCATTTTCTATTAATATTTACCTACCATCACTGTCAGGTGACAAAGGACAAACGTTCCACCTATCTCTCAAGCTGGAGTTTAGCTAAGCAGTCCTAAATTATCAGGTACAATGCAGGACCAGCAGACATGTCACCAGGATAGGACATGGCCACTGGTCCTGTATTGTATGTGATGATGTCGGTGAGAGGGGTGGCAACAAGACCAGCAGGAGACCTTCAGAGCTGTTTTGGAGAACCGGTCGTCACAAATTGAACCAAATGAAACGAAACCATTTCCCAAAACACTGAGCACTAAATACTATCGGGGGGAGGACAATATTATTACTGCCCAGAGTTAGGCTTTAAAACACCTTTTAATCATGTTTATAAAGGAATTGCTTCATGTTATATTTCTTTTGATCATATCAAAGGTCATTATGTTGTGTTAAAAAAAAATTGTATTACTTGTTCACATTTTACATTATTTTTTTTTAATTTACGAACTGCTTTTGCTAGTCATCAATTAATTAAAAAACACTGACTAGCAGTTCCTAGCTCATCTTCTTATACAAACATGCTCTTGCCACTTATTTTCTTTTTAGACTTCTGCAAGCCCCACAAACATAAATACATACTAAGCACATGTCTCCAGCTCAGACTATTTTATCAAAGTTGTAGAAGTGAGCCAGAGCTGGAGAGCACATCAGATATACAGTACATGAAATTAAATCTGGGCTTTAAATCAAGGACAACTACACAAGGAGTGACACAACTTGCAGATTCACCTGAACATCTACAATGAACACGGTCTCAAGATCTTAATTTAGGATGACACAAACTTAAAAACAGTAGTTCCTATAACATGATTTAGCATGGATACTTAACAGAGTAGCTACTGAGAAATTATTTAATAATGGTATTTGAAGGTTTATTGCTCACTGTAGGAGTGTTTCACTTCCACAAACCCTGTTCTATAGTTATGATTATGGATCTACTTGAAGCAGTGTTGCCAACCGCCAGTAAATTTACTGACAGTTTGTAAAAATCAGTGATTTTTACAATTGTTCATAAATATCAGGGTCTGATAATTTGTCATGCTGTGCTGACTTTTTAAGTGTAATCCAGGGAAACTACTTGATATGGGCATTGTCAATGTTACCATGTTGTGTTTAAATATCAATTGTCTTCTTTTTTCATAGGAGTTTTGTTATTTTTCAGGTTGCCAGTAAAAAATGTGCTCTGCCAGTAAATTTCCCATGTTTTGCAAGTAAAAAATGCTGCGGGAGGTTGGCAACCCTGACTTGAAGCAGTTAGCCATTTTCCTGTAACTGTAAGAGCAGTCATTGATTCTTAGCTTTAATATAATAACTATAGCTTAAAGTGGATCTTCACCCTCAAAACCATCCTCCCTCCTCTCCACCCCTCCTCTAGTCCTCTATTCAGATAGCATTTGTTTTTTTTATGTACATTTAAAAAAAAAAGTTTTTGGGAAGAGAAGATGATCTCAACAGGACAATGCTGATCTGCTAGGTGGGTGAGTATCTGAAATATGCAGAACACACTACCAGGTAAGCAGGTACTTTTAAAAAAAATTGGGCGGTGGTGAAAATCCACTTTGAATTAAAGACAAGAAAAATTAACAACGCCTTAGGGCTTCTGCTAGGACTGGGTTTGGGGCTATTATCAGAGTGAAGATTACTAAATTAGGTAGACAAATTTAGTGGCAAAAAACATGTTTGTTTTTCATATTTTACCTTCATTTGCACATGAAACATATAGAAATACACACATATATATAAAACAAATAAATGTTGAAGAAACCCCATATCCATGCTAAACAAATATACCAAATTCAAAGATGCCTTAAAGTTAATAACCTATACTGTATACAAGCAGATTGTAAAAGGAAATGAAACAGAAATTACTGTAACATGCCAGAGAAAATTGAGTACTGTTCGTGATAACATGCATGTAATCTACTGCAATGTGAATTGGTTTAGGTTGTTTAAACCCAGCCAGACTAGAGCTGCATGATTAATCGTTAAAAGATTGCGATCTCGATTCAACCCCCTTCATAATCGACACCCGACATTTCCTCGATTCTGTGTAAACAGTGCCTTTCAGAGCTGTCAAATGTTGTCAACATTCCTCAGCGCTGGGAGATAGAGAAGAGGAGAGATACATTGTATCATTTGGTCCTTTTAGAATAGATCAACGGGAAGAACTTCTGTCTGTAAATAAAGTCAGTTTAATCACTTAAAGACTAAGCCTTTTTCTGACATTTGTTTCTTACAAGTTAATAATAGTATTTTCTGCTAGAAAATTACTTAGGACCCCCACATTTTATATATATATATTTTTAGCAGAGACCCTAGAGAGTAAAATGGCGGTTGTTGCAATATTTTATGTCACACGGTATTTGCTCAGCGGTCTTCAATGAATTAAAAAAAATAAACATTAACCACTTCCCGCCGGTAGGACGTCCATGGACGTCCTAGACTTTGAGGGGTAATATCTGAATGGTGCCAGCAGCTAGAGGCACCTTTCAGATATCATTTTTTTCAGCAGGCGATTCTGCACACCCCAAGAACGATCATAGCGGCAGTTCAGCCGCTTGATCGTTCTTGTAGGCAGCGGGAGGGGACGCCCCCCCTCCCGCCGCCATTCGGTGCTTCTCCCGTGCCGCCCGTACGATCGGCGGCAGGGAGAAGAGATCCGTCGCCGCTGGAGTGTCGTCAGGGAGATGACTGGTGACCATCTGGTCACCAGTCATCTCTATGACCCTCGGAGGACCGGGCGCAATGTTATGACGTCACGCCCGGCCCGGCTTTTGTAAACAAAGCCGTGATCACGGCTGGAAAGGCTGGGATCGGAATTTTTTTTTCTGATCTCAGTCTTTCCAGCCTGCAGGAGAGATGTGAGGTCATATTGACCCCACCATCTCTCCATAAAGAGTACCTGTCACGCACCATTCCTATTACAAGGGATGTTTACATTCCTTGTAATAGGAATAAAAGTGATCAAAAAAAAAAAATTAAAGAAACAGTGTAAAAATAAAAAAATAAAAGTAAAATGAATAATAATAACAAAAAAAAAAAAATTAAAGTCCCCCCGTCCCCGCGAGCTCGCACGCAGAAGCGAACGCATACGTAAGCCCCGCCCACATATGTAACCGGTGTTCAAACCACACATGTGAGGTATCGCCGCGTACGTTAGAGCAAGAGCAATAATTCTAGCACTAGACCTCCTCTGTAACTCTAAACATGTAACCTGTAAAAAATTTTAAAGCGTCGCCTATGAGATTTTTAAGTACCAAAGTTTGGCGCAATTCCACGAGTGTTCGCAATGTTAAAGCATGACATGTTGGGTATCAATTTACTCGGCGTAACATCCTCTTTTACAACATACAAAAAAATTGGGCTAACTTTACTGTTTTGTATTTTTTTAATTCACTAAACTGTTTCTTTTCCAAAAAAAACGCGTTTGAAAAATTCCTGCGCAAATATCGTGTGATATAAAAAGTTGCAATGATTGCCATTTTATTCCCTAGAGTCCCTGCTAAAAAAACATATATAATGTTTGGGGGTTCTGAGTATTTTTCTAGCAAAAAGATGATGATTTTTACATGTAGGAGAGGAGTGTCAGAAATGGCCCGGTAAGGAAGGGGTTAAAGTTAGCCCAATTTTTTTTGTATTATGTGAAAGATGTTATTATGCCGCGAGAATCGTGATCTTTATTCTAAGCAAAAAAATTGTGATTCTCATTTTACCCAGAATCGTGCAGCTCTAAGTCAGACTATAGAAAACACACATTGATAACATAAATGTATATGCACTTGTGTAACTGAAATATTGTCCAAGTCAATGGCATATGTCCAGTCAGTGTGTGTATAGTATATACAGTATCTCGCAAAAGTGAGTACACCCCTCACATTTTTTGTAAATACTTTATTATGTCTTTATGTGTGACAACACTGAAGAAATTACATTTTGCTACAATGTAAAGTAGTGAGTGTACAGCTTGTAAAACAGTGTAAATTTGCTGTCCCCTCAAAATAACTCAGCACACAGCCATTAATGTCCTAACCGCTGGCAAAAAAAGTGACTACACCCCTAAGTGAAAATGTACAAATTGGGCCCAATTAGCCATTTTCCCTCCTCGGTGTCATGTGACTCAGTGTTACAAGGTCTCAGGTATGGGGAGCAGGTGTGTTAAATTTGGTGTTATTGCTCTCACACTGGTCACTGGAAGTTCAACATGGCACCTCATGACAAAGAACTCTGAGGATCTGAAAAAAGAAGTGTTGCTCTATATCAAGATGGCCTAGGCTATAAGAAGATTTCCAAGACCCTGAAACTGAGCTGCAGCATGGAGGCCAAGACCACACAGTGGTTTAACAGGACAGGTTCCACTTAGAACAGGCCTCACCATGGTCAACCAAAGAAGTTGAATGTATGTCCTCAGCATCATATCCAGAGGTTGTCTTTGGGAAATAGACGCATGAGTGCTGCCAACATTGCTGTAGAGGTTGAAGGGGTGGGGGGGGGGTCAGCCTGTCAGTGCTCAGACCATACACCGTACACTATATCAAATTGGTCTGCATGGCTGTCATCCCAGAAGGAAGCCTCTTCTAAAGATGATGCACAAGAAAGCCCACAGTTTTAAGACAAGGAGACTAAGAACATGGATTACTGGAACCATGCCCTCTGGTCTGATGAGACCAAGATAAACTCATTTGGATCAGATGGTGTCAAGCATGTGTGGCGGCAACCAGGTGAGGAGTACAAAGGTAAGTGTGTCTTGGCTACAGTCAAGCATGGTGGTGGGAGTGTCATGGTCTGGGGCTGCATGAGTGCTGCCAGCACTGGGGAGCTACAATTCATTGAGGGAACCATGAATGCCAACATGTACTGTGACATGATCCCCTCCCTTCGGAGACTAGGCTGCAGGGCAGTATTCCAGCATGATAACGTACCCAAACACTGAGGGTTAAGGTGATGGACTGGCCAAGCATGTTTCCAGACCTAAACCATATTGAGTATCTGTGGGGCATCCTCAAATGGAAGGTGGAGAAATGCAAGGTCTCTAACATCCACCAGCTCCGTGATGTCGTCATGGAGGAGTGGAAGAGGACTCCAGTGGCAGCCTGTGAAGCTCTGGTGAACTCCACGCCCAGGAGGGTTAAGGCAGTGCTGGAAAATAATGGTGGCCACACAAAATATTGACACTTTGGGCCCAATTTAGCCATTTTCACTTAGGGGTGTACTCACGTTTGTTGCCAGCGGCTTAGACATTAATGGCTGTGTTGAGTTATTTTAAGGGGACAGCAAATTTACACTGTTATACAAGCTGTACACTCACTACTTTACATTGTAGCAAAGTGTCATTTTTTCAGTGTTGTGACATGAAAAGATATAATAAAATATTTTCAAAAATGTGAGAGGTGTACTCACTTTTGTGAGATATTGTATATATAACATTTTTATTAATAATTATTATTTTCCTTTCAGTCGTTGCAGTCATTTCACAGTGGTTTTGTTCTGTTATTTATCAGGTTTTTCAGTCCCGTGCCTGGCAAACAATATCACTGTATATTCAGGACAACAAGGAGAAACACTGACCATTTACTGTCCATACCGATACCGAGCAGATCGATGGGCAAGGAAGTTATGGTGCAAAGAGGATGAAGTTGGTGCTTGCCAGGCTGTGGTCAGTGCTTATCGCTATTTTCTGTCTGGGAGCAAAACAAGCGGGGGCACCACAATCTCTGACAATGCACATGAAAGCATGGTTACAGTAAATATTACTAATCTCCAAAAAGATGATGCTGGTGTATATCAGTGCAGGACAGTCGTTTTCGGTGACGTTGGCATTCTACAGAAGATCAGAGTGCTAGTGCTCGAAGAGAATCTACCAGGAAATGTTTCACCTTTGGATAAAGTCCAGTATAGTATTTCTGGGTAAGAAAAGGGCTTGAGTTATTTGCATTAGTCATTGGCTGTTCAGTATATATTATTCTACACAGTTTTAATAAATGAATTATTAACAAGGACCAGTCATATTGTAGTGGAAATACAACTGCAAATAAAAGAGTGTGTGTGAAATAAACAGCATACATGATTTTTAGTACACATTTTTAACATGATTTCAAGTATTTCTAAACTTTAACATGTTAGTGTAATTTCAAATATTATCAGGGCAGCTTTTATTAAAAGTGAATGTGATCCTGTCATGAATGTCCCTAAGCAAAAACAGTTATTGGGAGACAACTGTCTCCCCACTGTGCTCCTGCATTGTCACCCATTCCCCATTCACTTGGTGAAGACTACAAGCAACTGTTCTGATACACATTGCAGAGCCGTAGTCTCCTGTTGGCACTATTTTAGGAAGCTGGTCTTGAGCAATGATATGCAGCCAACTGTGGAATAAGTGCATGTGAATAAGAAGTGGCTGAAAGTGGCTTTTTTTGTAACATAACGAGTAAATAGATACCCAACATGTCATGCTTTAAAATTGCATACGCTCGTGGAATGGCGCCAAACGCTGGTACTTATAAAACCTCCCTAGGCAACGCTTCCCTGGGGGCACCCGCACAGGCTCGCTCTCGAGTCCCACTGCTGCATCTGTTGACACAAACAGCGGGACTCGGCCCTGCCCCTGCCTCATTGGATTTGATTGACAGCAGCGGGAGCCAATGGCTCCTGCTGTTATCAATCTGTCCAACAAGGAGAGAGACAGCTAGAGCTGCTGCACTTGTGCACAACACTGGATTGGATCGGGCTCAGGTAAGAAAAAGGGGGGGGGGTCTGGAGGGAGCTGCAGTACATGCATACAATGCTTTAAGGTGTAAAACCTTGAGGCTTTACAACCACTTTAAGGCAGCTTATTCATTCTGGATAGGTTAATGCACAAACAAAATATATCTACACTATTTTTGGAAAGGTAGTGTACTGCAAGCAACAAGGTACTCACATCTGTGCGTTGTTGTGTTCTTACTTACTGAATGTATGCACTGGGGGCCTTGTAAAATGAATTAAAGCACACTGCAATGCGCATATCCTCAGGTACCATGTGCATTGAAGTAATCACTACTCTTGAGTGAAACGGAGTTTAAAAAGTGAGTTGAGTTAGTTACTAAATGCATTTTATTAAGTCATTATATGTGTTTTATATTTTAAAGGTCACAGTCTGACAATCAACTCCATTTGATGATGTTCATTCTTGGAATCAGCCTTCTGCTTTGCAAAGTGCTAGTGATGGGACTGCTCTACAGCTGGTGGAAAGTTCAGACAGAAAAGTAAGAACAGAGGCAAGCCATGTTATGCTTGAAAGGGTTAGGGCTTTTCATATTGCAAGGCATCTGACCAGGGTACCACCCTTGTGTTTTATGCGGCATGGTTAAAGAAGAACTTCAGTCTGCTTATATTATGCCTTCCCTGGTTCCTCCTCTCATCCCCATCAACATGCTAATGGTATTTTACTTTTCCATTTTCAGTACATACATAATTTTAGACCTAGAAACATCTTTTTGCTTCTCTATGTAATACAGCCAGATCATGGCTGGTGGGAGGGGCTAGCAAGGTGCTGTAAATGGCTTCTTGAAACCACAGTTTTCAAATTCTCAAAGGCTTAGTCTGGATACTCCCCTCACTCAGGAAGAGTTACGGAAGGCGGTCGTTCTGTTCCCCACATTTAAAGCTCCCGGGGACGATGGGCTGCCAATGGAAGTCTATCAAACATACTACGATCGAGTGGGTCCAACAGTTCTGGTAAGAGTCCATTCCATCTGCTTGACTCGTGTGGTTCTGTTGTTTGGCTGTTTTTGCCTCCAGTATCCAACCAAGACCCCTGTGTCCATCTCTCAGCTTGAATTATTTGGACTGTGTGGGACTTTCTTTTGATTATATTTAGCTTCACTTAATTTTTACTTTATTGGTTTATTCTCAATATTTTTTTCATAATATTTAGTTTATTTTGAAATAATTTTGATGATTTTTTGAGTTTACCCAGAATTTACAAGGCTTGATTGCCTTTATGTGATCACCTATGAGCGCAGCACCTACCCTTTTGTTTAGTATTAACCATAACCAGCACAGGTGTATGAAACATCATTCTTGCCAAACCAATTTGTTAACATTCTATGTGGAAGTGAGCTTTAATCTGGATAGAGAAGGACTGTAGATGTATAGTATCTTGATTTCACCAAAGCATTTCACGTGATAGCCCAAAAAGGCCTAATTTACAAGTTGAAGTCTGTTGGCTTCGCTGATAGTGTATGTACCTGGATAATCGGTTACAGTATCCAAAAGGTAGCTTCTGCATGGTCTGGAGTTGTGAGTCGGGAGCCCCAGGGATCTGTAGTAGGATTAATCCTTTTTTTATTTTTTACATATTACAAAAAGTAGCAGTGGTACAATCACAATAGGTACAGATGAGTCACAGGTACAGATGAGTCACAACACCCAGCAAGGGTCATTACACATTTATACAAACAGTGTGGGAGCCATTATGTCAGAGATACAACCTTATTGTAAGGGAGAAATGGAGGGGGGGGATAGGAGGGTGGGGAGGGGGAAAAGGGAGGATGGGCAGGGGAAGGGGGGGCAAACACGCTAACCTCGTACATCCCAACTCGTGCAGTGTACTTCCTTCTCTTTTTTATCTTAGCAACTAGAACCGTAAGAGCCCTACTCCAGCGTCAGCTGCCTCTACTGAACCCAATCCGCCCATATTTTCTCAAATTTTTTTGGACAGTTACATCTCGCATTATTCCACTGCAGGAGGATCGATTTCCTCGCATAAAAGGCAGCGTAAAATACAAAACTTTTCCGAGTATCACATATGCCGAGGAGCAAACAGCGGGGGTCGCAAGGTGCTTGGAGGCTGCCTATCTTATTGATATCATGAAGCACCTTACTCCAAAACGTCTGAATTCACAGGCAGGACCAAACCACATGGAAGAAGGTGCCCACCTCTGTTCCACACCTGTGGCAAAGGAGGCTCATGCCCAGATATATCCCAGCCAGTTTCTGGGGGGTGTAATAGACCCTATGTAGAAACTTCAGTTAGATAAACCTGTCTCTTGCTGAAATCATTAGCGGTATAAATTGTTGGATCCCCTCCTCCCAGTCATCACTCGCCAGTTCGGGTATTTCAGCCTGCCAACTGTGGTATAGCCAGGAGACCCTAGAGGTGTCCAGGCCAGCTAGTGTAGCATAGAGAGTAGAAAGAGTCTTCGTGCTGTCAGGGGCTCTTAAGAGTTCCTCGACTGCACCGGTCTCCAGAGACAAGTCAGAGGTGAATTGCCATCGGTACGCATGGCGTAATTGAAGATATCTGAAGTACATGTGGTTAGGTAAATGGTGCCCCTGTTTGAGGACATCGAAGGTAAGTAGTCTGCCGCCCCGGATCACATCACTTAGCGAGGTAATGCCAAAGCGTGCCCAGGCCACTGGATCAGGGATGGAGCGAAAATTAGGAAGTCTGGGGTTCCCCAATAATGGCGTATGCAGGGACCAACTATTCCCCCCACTCGGCCTGGTGCGGGGGGGCTAGAGCGCGGTCCTCTATGTACCAAGTTTCGCAGTTCTGCATATGAACCCAACCTCGCTGCCTCCAGCATCGAGGCCGGGTTGGCCGGGGCCTCAGACAGCCACCATTTGACCGTCACCAGGACTGCTGCCCAGTAGTACTTAGTAAAGTTCGGGAAGGCCAGGCCCCCCAAAGAGTTGTAAAGTTGACCTGGCCAGTCTCGGGGTCCCCCCATTCCAAATAAATGTGATGATTAAACTGTCCAATTTTTTAAATAAGGAGGTTGGTATGGGGACAGGGGTCTGCCGGAAAAGGTAGATGAACTTTGGGAGCACCGACATTTTAATGAGATTCACTCGACCAATCGGGGTAAGGACTAATCCTTTTTAACTTGTTCATAAACGATATAGAGGCTGGTATAAATAGTTCAATCTTGGTATTTGTAAATGATACAAAGCTAAGCAGGGCAATAGCTTCACATAAGATATTGAAACTTTACAAGAAGACCTCAATGTAAGGGGTGAGCAATTATATGGCGAATGAGGTTCAATGTTGGGAAATGTAAAGTGGTGCACGTGGGGGCTAAAAATGTGAATGCAGGCTACACACTGGAGGAATCAAGGATGGAAAAGTGTCTGGGGGTCCTAGTTGATGACAGATTCAGCAATAGCTTGCACTGCCAAACCAATGAATTAAAAAAAAAAAACAGTTCTCAGGAAGGATGTGCTGGAATTGGAGGGAGTCCAGAGAAGGACAACTAAACTAAAAAGGGGGCTCAGTTATGAGGAAAAGCTACACACATTTAGCTTGATCCTGGAGACGAGAGGCTGTAGAGAAGATATGATCGCAATATATAAATATCTAAATGATGATTCTAGTATAGGGAGAAAACTGTTCAGTCCCAGGTTGCTCAAAAGGGCACGTAGTAGAGCTGCACGATTCTGGCTAAAATGAGAATAACATTTTTTTTTGCTTAGAATAAAGCTCATAATTCCCTCACGATTCTCGCGGTGTATCATCATCTTTCACATGATACAAAAAAATTGGGCTAACTTTACTGTTTCGTTTTTTTAATTCATTAAAAGTGTATTTTTTTCCCAAAAAATCGTGTTTGAAAGACCACTGCACAAATACAGTGTGACATATAATATTGCAACAACCGCTATTTTATTCTCTAGGGTCTCTGCTAAGCAAACATATATAATGTTTGAGGGTTCCAAGTAATTTTCTAGCAAAAAATACTGATTTTAACTTGTAAGCAACAAGTGTCAGAAAAAAGCTTAGACTTTAAAGCGGAGTTCTTCCCAAAATTGGAACTTCCACTTTAATGCCTCCTCCCTGACTCCTGTTTGTGAATCTAAGCTTTTAGGGAGGAGAGGGGAGCAGGTACCCAGTTTTGACAGGTACACTGCTTCCACTTTCGGAAGCAGAAGCTCTCCCTCCTAAAGTCTTCTGGGACATATGACAGGCCCTAGAAGACTTTGGTACCAGTCACGGAGAGCAGCATGGTGGGCACCCGGCTGTGAAGCCGCAAGCTGTCACAGTTGGGTGTCCATAGTAGAGGTGCTGGTGCCGCTGACAGAGGACACAGGGAGAACACAACGCGGGTGACTGCACTGCTGGACCATGGGACAGATGAGTGGCTGTTTTATTAATAGTCAGCAGCTACACTTTTTGTAGCTGCTGACTTTTAATAAACAAAAGTTTGACTGGAACTCCGCTTTAAGAGGTTAAACTGACCTCATTTACATAGCAAAGTTCATCCCTAAATGTTCAGAACTAGATGTTAGAATGTTTCTCTTTACCTCCGTCTGAGCAAGGTTGCCTGTTTTTTTGGGGGGTTTTTTGACAGCTGTCAGCAGGGAGCGGAGAACTCTCTGCACTAAATCGAGGAAATGCTGTATTAAGATTGTGAGGGGTGTTGAATGGCGATCTCGATTCTTTAACAATTAATCATGCAGCTCTAACACGTAGTCACTCACTGAAGTTGGACGAGAGGCAGATTAACCTTACACTGCATAAGTGGTTCTTTGCAGTTAGAACAGGTAGGGATTTGGAACTTCCTTGCACAGTTGGTGGTGTCAGTGGGAAGTGTTGACAATTTAAAATCTTTTAGTTAGGCATCTTAGCATAACCAATATACAGGGATATTGCAAGTGGAAGGCTCGATTCACAGCGATGCATGTTACTTTTGAGCGTTTTTGCAGTACTTTTTGCTGTGCTTTCTGCGTTTTTACCGCAATTTGCTTTTTTTTTCTTTGGGGAAATCTGTTGTTGGGCAGATTTAAAAATGCGAATTGCAGCAAAATTGTGGTAAAAATGCATTACATGCTTTTCTGCAACTTCTCCATTGAAATCTATTGAACCAAAAAAAGCAAAAACAAAAGTCCCTGGCCCTTGCAAAAAACACAGAGGCACAAAAATGCATTGATGTAAACATGTTCCATAGGAACCCATGTTAAAAAAAATGTCCTGCATTTCAACAAAAAGCATGAAAAAAACGCATTAGTGTAAATGGAGCCTTAGAGACCTAAATGCATACACACACCTGCACAGGTTGCACTGGGTGGACTGATGTCTTTATCCCACCTCACCAACTATGTAACTATGTATACAAATGAATTTACCATGTTTTTTTCTGAAAAGATTGGGCTTCATATGGTGGTAAATGTTAATGGATATCTCTGGATTTTGTTTTATTATGGAAGGAAAACGGGCCCAAAATAGTAAAAAAAATGTTGTTTAAGCTGTATATTGTTAAAGCATTACCACAACTCACCACCAAAAATAAAAAACCCCTGCAAAATAAGTTCTGCTACTCCCTGATGATTGCAGTTATAGCACATATGTGTGTGTTGTTTTTCCCTTGTACCTGTAGTAGGGCCCAGAAACAATAGTATGCATTTTGGGGGTGTTTTTTGTCCTACCTAAACACACGGACACTAACAATCACACAACAGTAAATATAAAATCTTTTTTTTTCTTACCCAAAACACACACCCCCCCCCCCCCCACTTACACTGGCACTAACTTTGCCACTAAGGGCTCGTAAATGCATGTTGCGTATGAAGAGTGAAGGAACGCTCATTAAGCATTTATGACGTGTTTTTGAGGTATTTTTGAAGCATTGAAAAAGTATTAGGAATTATTATTAAAGTGTCAATTTTTATTGCGGTCTGCGCCTTCATTATCCATATTTACTTACTCTATTTGTCCTGTTGACCATTATTATCGAAAGTGAAAGTAAAAGAAAATCCCAAATTTTGGGTTGATATCAGAACAGTAATAGAGGAGAAATCTTCCAATAGGGACCCAGGTGTAATGTCGGGATTCTGTTACTTTGGAGGGATTTCCTCTGACTTCCTGTTTTGGCTATAGGACAGGAAGTAAAGGATATGCCACCCATGGGACACAGATGGCAAAAAAAAAAGACACAGGTTATAACCCTCTCTTACTCTATCCAAAATGGAAAAAAAAAAAAGTTTTGCCTGTAGTTACACTTTAAATGCCCATTTTTTTCTAGTGGGAAGTGCTTAAAGGGGAAGTAATGTAGAAGAAATGATCTGCTTTGAGGAGTGCTAAGGTTGAGGTTGCTGATGTTGTGAGAGCTGACATTTTTGTGAATTCTCTACAAGATGGATTCATATACTTGACCTTGTTGACACATGGCTTGGTCCAGCTTAAGATGATCATGGAAAGAATGGCCCAGCAAAATAAGAGGGGGGGGGGGTGTTTTGCCGGTATTGGGTGCATCCCATAGTCTCACAGAGAATTTCCAAGGAGCATTTCCATACTCTTTACCATGAATCACATGCATACCTCCAAACATTCCTTGATTATGTCCACGTTTGATGCCCTTCTTGGGATTATTTGACAATTATTCACTCTATTCTCTACTATTTTCCAGTGCATTCTGGGATTCAGGAATCTCCACTGTCTCTCCTCCAGTGCCCAACTAACACTTCATAAATGCTTCACCAATATGCCGTAAATGCTATAGGTGCGTTTACAGCGCATTAAAAGTGCTAAATAATAAATACTTCTCATTAAGAAGAAATGCTGCTCTTAGCAATGCTTCAGAGGTTCCAACTAGCTATATTTAATGGTGCATTAAACGTGTTTTAAGTATGAAAATACACCAATTTGCATCTCATATATATTTGCAGTGTGCTATATCTGCCACATGTACTGATATGTATTACTTAATCTGTTTTCTTGCAGAGTGAACCATGAATCATTTCCTTTTTCATCAGCTGAGCAACTATTGCGCACTGAACACAGATATGAAGAACCAGATAGTGGTCCACACTATATAAATTATGTTTACAGGGGACATCTTGAACAACCACACTGGCAGGAATGACCTACCAGGCAATACGAATATGAATAACATGATATGATGGAGCAACAAAAGAAATAGTCATGTGAAAATGTAAGCACCCCATGGAAATTGTTGACTTTAGATCTTTATTCAAACAGTGCCTACAGGTAAAGGTTATGCACTTGAATAAAAACACAAGAACATTTTGCCTTTTCAATCATTTATTTAAAAAATATCAATAGATGTAATAGTGTACTGTGAAAAAAAGTAAAAACTCCAAGAACTCCCTTGGCATTAGAAGCTGCCCACTTTAGCCGAAATCATTTCTTGTAGGCATTGTATGAGAATCAAATCAGGGCTTGGACTAGGGGAGTCTACAACCTTCTACTTCTTTTTGAACCATTCCTTGGTGGTTTTGTTACTGTGCTTTAGATCAGTATCCTTGTGAAAGACCCATTTCAACTTTTGATTAGACAGATTGCCTCACCGTCTCATCAATCGCACATTGATACGATGCAGAATGTATAGTTGATTCAACTATACTTTTTCTGAGTGCCTTAGAGAGCTCTGTTGTTCTTGGCATGATGGCACCACACATGTCAATTGCAAAGAGAACACCAAACCCCAGATATCTCACTCTTAAAGTGTTACTGAACCCACCATGGTAAAATCAGTCTGTATATGCAGTAAAGCATGCTTGTTATACTCACTGTTGAACCTAAGGGATTAATCATCTGCATTGTGTATAAAGGATGTGTGATCCTGTCTCTCTGAACCTCTTCTTCCCCCACTGATTCCAATCCATCTCCTGATAGAACAGAGCATTAGGGGACAAGCTGCACATGCTCTGGTGTGTATTGCTGGAAAGTTTTTTTTTTTTGGGAGAGTGCATGTGATCAGCACTGTCCAGACAGAGGGTCAGTGGTCCTGCAGTCTTAAAGGACAATCAAGGGAAAGTGAAAACTCCTCCTACGAGCTTTAACCAGACACTGATATGAGCCACAAGACTGTTCTAACTGCTGATGAATAAAGGTATTTAGCAGTTTATATTTAATAAAACTATTGCATTTCCATGTTCCATGTACTGTGGGAGACCAGATATCCTGAATACAGGGTCCTGGGTTTAGTTACACTTTAAATAACATAGGTTCCATCTGCATATTCTCAAAGGGGGTTCTAGTCATTGGCACTTAATCTGGAATCCTCTATTCTAATGTTATGAATTTGAAGTGGTGGTAAATGTAGGGGTGTGCATACATTTTCCATCTGCATTAAGATCACGAAAATTAATTTGCCATGATAATTTTATGTGTCATTTGTTCATATCAATGCACTAATTAAATCAAGATCTAACGTTTGCCTGTTCAAAAATGTTGAAAAAGTCAACAAGTTCTATGGGGTGCACTTTCATGTTCACATAAGTCATAAGTAAAGACAGTCACCTGTTATGCCATGGAAATTGCATGTTAACAAATTACTTTAAAATACAGAATATATAGATGTTACCTATTAATGTATGATGTAAAAAAATTAGCTGATGAAAAACTGATTTTTCAATTTTTTTTGGATACATGTGTAAAAGATATCAGCTTCGGTGCTCATTCACAGGGGCACACAGATTAATACAACTTTCCAGAGGTTGTCCGTGCTGCCAGTCTTAAAATCAATGATGAGCAGATCTTCACAGATCTATTTGTAAACCTCTGAGTGTACATCTGTGCGGGATTGATGCATGGCTCTGAACGCAGTCTGTTAATTACATAAAGCTTTAAAATTGCACATGCATCCAACATACAACATGGCATCCAAAATTGTACATTAGACAATGCTTTAAAAGCCTTTACCATCTCATCAATTCAGAGTTAAGCATAAATGACGGCCCTAGAATTATTGGTTTCACTCCGGTATGCATTTGTAAATCTATTGTGTGTTTTGCATTTTTTTTGTTATTGTACACATGTGCACACGGTATATGTGTTTGTGCTTGCATGTTTGTGACTTTTTAAACATTTCTTTGCATGTTTATTTTATTAAACACATTTTTGAAACATTTTTTCTTTTCATTACCTTAAATTTATTGTTATCACAAGGGTTTGGTAAGCCCTCTTATGTGATAGCATAGTGTGGTGACAGGTCCACTCCAATGTTGACTCTACATTCTGTTGAAGCTGATCAAGCACATATCCTAATAGTCATAGTGGTGGAAAACTGACAGCTGTGAACCCAGAAGTGCTCAGAGTTGAGTACTTCCAGGTTCACCCTACCCAAGGGGAACCTTCCTCAGTAAGTGCAGGCAGTCCCCGGGTTACAAACAAGATAGTGTCTGTAGGTTTGTTCTTCATTGAATTTGTTTGTAAGTCAGAACAGGTAAATTTTTTAAGTGTAGCTTCAGCCAAAAAAAACTATTTCTAAGCTTTTTTGGATAGCATAGGGAAGGGTTAACACCCCTATAATGTTTTTTTGCCCCTGATGTTAACCCTTTCCCTGCCAGTGTTATTTATACAGTGACAGTGCATTTTTTTTAGCACTGATCACTGTATTGGTGTCACTGGTCCCCAAAAAGTGTCACTTAGTGTCAGATTTGTCTGCCACAATGTCGCAGTCCCACTAAAAATCGCTGATCGCCACCATTACTATTAAAAAAATATTACAAAATAAAAAGTCCATAAATCTATCCCATAGATTGTAGACGCGAAAACTTTTTTTTTTCAAAATTGTCTTTTTTTGTTTATAGTGCAAAAAAATAAAAACAGCAAAGATGATCAAATACCACCAAAAGAAGCCTCTATTTGTGGGGAAAAAGGGACTTAAATTTTGTTTGGGTACAGTGTCGCATGACCGCGCAATTGGCAGTTAAAGCAATGCAGTGCTGTATCGCATAAAATGCTCTGGTCAGGAAAGGGGTGAAACCTTTCGGGGCTGAAGTGGTTCAACCTCATTTGCCACATACAGTGCATCCGGAAAGTATTCACAGCACTTCCCTTTTTGCACATTTTGTTATGTTACAGCTTAATTTCAAAGTGGATTAAATTAATTATTTTCCTCAAAATTCTACAAACAATACCCCATAATGACAACGTGAAAGAAGTTTGTTTGAAATCTTTGCAAATTTATTGAAAAAAAAAAAAAAAAAAAAAAAAATCACACGTACATGCAGTAAGTATTCACAGCCTTTGCCATGACACTTAAAATTGAGCTCAGGTGCAGCCTGTTTCCACTGATCATCCTGGAGATGTTTCTACAACTTGATTGGAGTCCACCTGTGGTAAATTCATTCAGTTGATTGGACATTATTTGGAAAGGCACACACCTGTCTTAAAAAGGTCCCACAGTAAACAGTGCATGTCAGAGCACAAACCAAGCCATGAAGTCCAAGGAATTGTCTGTAGACCTCCAAAACAGGATTGTATAGAGGCAGAGATCTGGGCAAGGGTACAGAAAACGTGCTGCAGCATTGAAGGTCCCAATGAGCACAGTGGTCTCCATCATCCGTAAATGGAAGACGTTTGGAACCACCAGGACTCTTCCTAGAGCGGGCTGCCCGGCCAAACTGAGTGATCAGGGGAGAAGGGCCATAGTTAGGGAGGTGGCCAAGAACCAGATGGTCACTCAAAAAGAGCTCCAGCGTTTCTCTGTGGAAAGAGGAGAACCTTCCAGAAGAACAACCATCTCTGCAGCACTGCACCAATCAGGCCGTTATGGGCGACGGTGTAGATCTGTGTCATTACGTCCTTGTGGATCCACAAACAAATGTTCCTTAATGGATGTTAATTGAAGCTTATTTTATTGTGGATTGAAGGGATATCATTGCATCTGTAAGCTGTTTAGATTACTCACATCGTCCTCCATATGCTGGATATAAGCAGTGGATAAGCTTGTAAGATACATAAGCCTTCTTTGACCTCCCGTAATAGAAGGTCTACGCCCTCTGGTAAGAGCACATCTATATATGGTGGTGGTTTATTCACAGAGTTATGTGGTGTATTGAGGAATTTAAACACATTTCACCAGCAACAGTGAATTTGGGACTTTTTTAGTTTCAAGAAATCGGTCCCCGGACTCACTCAAATTTTTTAATTTAGCACAACACAATATATTTTTTTGTTATTCTTTTTGTGATAATATTTCACATTAGTGGTGCAGCTTATGATTTGATATTTTTTTTCTTCACAAGCGCAGTTGTGTTGTGTTATTTTTCTGTATGGTGGAGTGGCCAGACGGAAGCCACTCCTCGGGAAAAGGCACACGACAGCCCGTCTGGAGTTTGCCAAAAGGCACCTGAAGGACTCTCAGACCATGAGAAACAAAATTCTCTGGCCTGATGAAACACAGATTGAACTCTTTGGCCTAAATGGCAAGCGTCCTGTTTGGAGGAAACAAGGCACCGCTCATCACCTGGCCAATACCACCCCTAGAGTGAAGCATGGTAGTGGTAGCAACTGGGAGGTTAGTCAGGATCGAGGGAAAGCTGAATGCAGTAATGAACAGAGACATCCTTGCTGGAAAACTGCTTAAGATCGCTCTGGACCTCAGACTGGAGCGAAGGTTCATCTTCCAACAGGACAACGACCCTGAGCACACAGCCAAGATAACACAGGAGTGTCTACGGGACAACTCTGTGAATGTCCTTGAGTGGCTCAGCCTTGCAAAAGCATTCAATGGCAGCCATAAGAGAAGAGAGCGGATGTATTGATATATAGCGTGATTGCCAACCATGAGAGCGGGAGGCATTTATTCGGTGAGTTATTTTCTGTTGGGGAGAGGGATCACCTGCACTTATGAGGAAGTGTTCATTTTGGTTTGGAAGAAATCTTAAGTAAGGAAGACTGGAAGCACTATTGGTCATAGGGAATGAGATTAAGCACTTGGTGGATTTCCTCATTTTTTTGCACAAGAAACACTGGGTGGACATTTTTTTGACATCTTTGTCATTGCTATTTTCATTTTATTTTGAGTGTCTATTTGAGTTATTTTGTTCAATTTATTTTGATTTTTGATAGCTTTAATGTACACAAGTATTTTGCATAAGACACGGTTAGGGTGAATAGTATTTACACATTTGATCTTTTCATTTTATTCTGTTATGTTACAAAGTAGCAGTGGTCATTATTAATTATTTTATGTTATATTGGAATACGGGGATAATTATTAAGACACAAAAAATGTGGAATTGATTTAGCTCTCTTTAGTGGTCAGTTCATTTACAGATTAATGTACAGGGACATCCTTGAAGAAAAACTGCTCCAGAACGCTCTGAACCTCAGACTGGGGCAAAGGTTCATCTTCCTAAAGGACAACGACCCTAAGCACACTGCTGGCTATGGGACAACTCTGTGAATGTCCTTGAGTGGCCCAGCCAGAGCCCAGACTTGAATCCGACTGAACATCTCTGGAGAGATTTGAAAATGGCTGTGCACGGACACTCCTCATTCAACCTGATAAAGCTTGAGAGGTCCTGCAAAGAAGAATGGGAGAAACTGCCCAAAAATAGGTGTGCCAAGCTTGTAGCATCATACTCAAAAAGGCTTGAGGCTGTAATTAGTGCCAAAGGTGCTTCAACAAAGTATTGAGCAAAGGCTGTGGATACTTATGTACATGGGATTTTTTCCCTTTTTATTTTTAATAAATTTGCAAAAATTTCAAACAAACTTCTTTCAGGTTGTCATTCCGGGGAATTGTTTGAAAATTTTTGAGGAAAATAATGAATTTAATCCATTATGGAATAGGGCTGTAACATAAAATGTAGAAAAAGTGAAGCACTGGGAATACTTTCTGGATGCACTGTAGTTGCCCAATTAAACAGTGCATTGAGATCAGCTTGTAAGTTGGAGACACAATGAAAGGACGTGATTCCACTGCATAGCTTGGTGTCATCTGCAAAGACTGAAATGGTACTTTTAATCCCAGACCCAATATCATTTATAAATATATTAAAAAGTAAGGGTCCCAACACTGAACCTTGGGGTACACCACTGATAACCTTAGACCATTCAGAGTAAGAATCATTAACCACTACTCTCTGTATACGATCTTTAACCAGTTTTCTATCCATTTACAAACTGATTTTTCCAAGCCTGTAGACTTTACCTTTCACATTAGCTGTGTGTGGGGAACGGTGTCAAACGCTTTTGCAAAATCCAAGTATACCACGTCCACAGCCACCCCTCTGTCCAAGGTTTTACTTACATCCTCATAAAAAGATATCGGATTTGTCTGACAACTTCTGCCTTTCATGAATCCATGCTGTCTGTTGCTTAAAATATTTTTTTCCAACAAGAACTCATGTGTGTGGTTTTTTATTAAACTCTCCAGTATCTTCCTAACTACTAAACTAGCAGGTCTATAGTTACTTGGTAAAGACTTTGATCACTTTTTAACCACTTCAATACTATGCACTTAGAACACTTTACTACCAGACCAATTTTCAGTTTTCAGTGCTGTTGCGCTTTGAATGACAATTGCGCGGTCGTGCGACGCTGTACCCAAACTGATTTTTTATCATTTTGTTCCCACAAATAGAGCTTTCTTTTGGTGGTATTTGATCACCCCTGCGGTTTTTATTTTTTGCGCTACAAATAAAAAAAGACAGAAAATTTTGAAAAAAAAAAAAATTCTCTATTTTTGTCACAAAACTTTGTAAATAAGTACATTTTCTCCATCACTGGTGGGCACTGATGAGGCTACACTGACGGGCACTGATGTGGCAGTACTGATTGGCACTGATGAGGTGGCACTGATGAGGAGGCACTTATATGCAGCAATGATGAGCACTGTTAGGCGGCACTGATAAGCAGCACTGACGGGTACTGATAGGTGGCACTGATATACAGCACTGACGGCACTGATATGTAGCACTGACGGACACTGCTAAGCGACACTGATGGGCACTCATAGACAGCACTGATTGGCACTCATAGGCGGCACTGGGCACTGATAGGTGGCACTGATGGGCACTGGTAGGTGGGCACTGGTAGGTGGCAATGGTGGGCACTGATATGTGGCACTGGTATGCATTGATAGGGGCACTGGTAAGCACTGATAGGTGCACTGGTGGGCATTTATACTGATAGGGGCTCATTCCCTGGTGGTCTAGGGTGGCATCTGAAGGTGGCACTGAGTGCCATCCACATTGGGCACTATGTCTCTTACCTGGTGGTCTAGGGGGGTCTCCCTGGTGGTCCAGATCGGCTCCCTGGTGGTCCTTGGTCGGCTCCCTGGTGGTCCTGGGTGGGCACATGCCTGGTGGTCCCTGGGCAGGCTCCCTGGTGGTCTAGGGTGGCGATCCGAGGGAGGGCTGTGCTGATAAATCCTCAGCACAAATCCTCCCTGTCAGGAGAGCAGCCGATCGGCTCTCCACTCCTCAGTCTGCAGACCTGAGTTCAGGAAAGCCGATAAACGGCTTTCCTGTTTACACTGTGACCAGCCGTGATTGGTCACGGCTGGTCACATGGTAAAGTGCTTCGGATGGAAGCACTTTACCGAGATCGGTATTGCGGGGGGTCAGACTGACCTCCCACAGCACCGATCGCCGCGATGCGCGCCCCCCCGGGCGCGCGGCAGCTTGTTATCCTAAGGACGTCATATGACGTCCAGTCAGGATAACTAAGCCACTTCCCGGCCGTCATTTTGCATACGGCAGTCGGGAAGTGGTTAAATATAGGCACCATATTGGCCTTACACCAATACAATGGTACTAGTTACCGGATTAAAGAGTCCCTAATAATTAGAAACAATGGCTTTGAAATTACAGAGCTCAATTCTATTATGATCTGTGAGCGGATAGCTGTAGAGATTTCTTATTTTTTATTGATAATTTAATCCTCACTATCCAAGTGTTTTTTTTTTCCATTTCACATTCAAGATCATCAAATTTAAAGCGGAGTTCCACCCAAAAGTGGAACTTCCACTTATGTCTCCTTCCCCCCCTCCGGCGCCACATTTGGCACCTTTCGGGGGGAGGGGGAGCGGGTAACTGTTTTTGACAGGTTCCCTGTCCCCACTTCTGTCAGACCTCAACGCGGCAAGGTATGTCACAAGTCCGCCCCCCTACTACATACACAGTATGTGTAGCTGCTGACTTTTCATTTTTGGAGAGGGAGGTCGGAAAACCGCTTTAAAATGTTTTTTGAAGTGGTCTAGCTGTAAGATGATTTCCTATATTTCCAGCTCACATATTGATATGCACTTTTATTGACTACATTAACATAACAGTACATTTTGTATATGCCTTTAACCACTGAACTCCCAGATCTTTTTCCAAGAAACACTACGACTTAGTAACTCTCAAACTGATAGGGGTTGCTTTAGGCTCTGTTCACACCTGAGCATACTGGAATTGTGGGCAGATTCACACAATTCTGTCCGCGTTTGTGATGCCATTAACTCTTAAACTCCTAAAATCGCTGAAAAATCGCACCATGAGCATTTTTGGAGTGGAAGGAGGCTCATTCAAAGGAATGGTGCCGCTCCAAATACGTGCCACAAAAACACACAAAAAAAGCTATACAAAACGCAGTGCAGCAGTTGTCGCTGCACTATGCTTAAATGTATCTTTTTAGTAATTGTATCTTTTTAGTAATGATATATGCAACCACTGCATTATTTCAGCAAATCCTCCAACTCCCAAGGAATAGTTGTGATTAGGGGTCGACCAATTATCGGAGCGGCCGATTATTAAGGCTGATATTCGCAAATTTTCAAATTGGTATCAGCCAGAAACGTACTGATATTTTTCAGTGTGCAGTTTATAGGTATTTATGCCATTTGCTATGTTTTGGAAAGCCATTTAATAAGTTATTTTTTGTCAAGCACTTTATTTTTCCCAGTTTTAATGTTTAGAATTTTAATAAACATGTTTAAGAGGTGTTCTGGTACCCCACAAAAAATTAAAAGTCGGCAGCTGCAAATACCATATCAGGACACTTACTTGTTTAGGGTTCCTGCGATGTTGGCACCGCAGCCGATTTTCACATTGACTGTCGGATATTGCCGCCACCATTTCTGGTAAGGGAACCCAGCAGTGTAACCTTTCGGCTTCACAGCTGGTTCCCTACTGCGCATGCATGATGCGCTTTCTAATTGGCCTGGTGGCGGAGGAAGAACTTGTGAGGGACAGCGGCGCGGTGCCGTCTCCGGAAGTGGGGAAGGGGGACTTGTCAAAAACAGGTTCCCGCTTCCCCCGCCCCTGTGAAAGGTGCCAAATGTGTCACCTGAGGGGGCGAGGAGGCAGATAAGTGGAACTCCGCTTCCAGTTTATACCAGATTTGTGTAGAAATTGTGTTGATTTTTCAAAACTTTAAATGTACAGAATACTGGCACCTGGTATCGCCTATTGGCCTGAAAGGTGGCCATAAAATCGGTTTTTTGGCCCAGAAAAAACAGTCGATCCCTAGTTTTGATAAAGGTTTCATGTCCTCAACTTCAGCAGTATTCCCATCTTTAGAATCTACAACGTTGCTTCAAGTTGCTTTTGAAGTTTCACTTCATCTAAATATAGATGCAATGTTAAACACTGCAAGGGATACAGTAGTGTGCAGGAGCTCAGCTCTGTACATCGGAGCTTGTCTTAATTACCGCCGGTTTCCTAATCTACGTACTAACAGTATGTCTTTTAATATCTATCCTGCCATAGCAACAGGTTCTCGTGGTAGTTAGAACCACCTAAATCTGCCGCCCATGGCAATATTTTTTTTTTTTTAAATTGTGACAGCAAGTGCAGGGAGAAGATTCCCCCACTCCTTGTCACAACAGGGGTAGGAGTTGCAGGGGCTACTGCAACAGTAACATATGAATATGGGTGCAACAATTTACATAGTTAGTTTGGCTGAAAAAAAGACATAAGTCCATCCAGTTTAGAAAAGGTGAACTTATCGTTAAGCAGCACCCTGACTTTAGAGATGCTTAATTTGGTGTCCAAGACAAAACACAGAGGATGAACGTCAACAATTCTGAAGCAAGAAGTCTCTCTCTGTCTCACAGTTGGAACCCAGCACTATGTACTGTATGTAGCTGCAAGTACTAAAAACCCTTTCACACCGAGTCCATGTGGGCGGTAGGGATGGGAGAACTGTTCGGCAGGAGCATAAGTTCGGGCCGAACTTTCGCTGTTCTGTCGTTCCGCAAACAGTCAAACAAACGAGACATTCGACCATTTGTTTGGCCCCCCGTACCGACCAAAATGCAATGCGGCACTGAACAATGCATTGCAAGCCCTAATTGGCTGAAGCAATGAAAGCTTCAGCCAATCAGAGCACAAAGCACTGTCAGAGTCATGGTTGGACACTGTCATCATGACTTTATCCAATCATGGCTCATTCCCACCCCACAGTATAAAAGTATTCTTTCAATGGCAGCCATTTTCAGTGTGATTTAGGCTGGAGAGAGATAGAACAGAGCTCTGTTTAGTGCTATTAGTTAGTGTGTTATACTGTGCTATTGTGCTTCAATTGTCAGTGTAGAATATTAGTTTAGTGTCAGTCTAGGGATAGTGTGAGTGTAGTGAGGAGGACCATCATTCAGCTTTGTATAGTGTGCAGCTAGAGTAGGGACAGCTCAGATAGTTTCAGTGTAGTGTAGTGAGACCGTGTCATTCATACATACAGTATCTCACAAAAGTGAGTACACCCCTCACATTTTTGTAAATATTTTATTATATATTTTCATGTGACAACACTGAAGAAATTATGCTTTGCTACAATGTAAAGTAGTGAGTGTACAGTTTGTATAACAGAGTAAATTTGCTGTCCCCTCAAAATAACTCAACACACAGCCATTCATGTCTAAACCACTGGCAACAAAAGTGAGTACATCCCAAGTGAAAATGTCCAAATTGGGCCCAATTAGCCAATTTCCCTCCCCGGTGTCATGTGTTACAAGGTCTCAGGTGTGAATACTCTCATACTGGTCACTGGAAGTTCAGCATGGCACCTCATGGCAAAGAAATCTTTAAAGATCTGAAATCAAGAATTGTTGCTCTGCATCAAGATGGCCTAGGCTATTAGAAGATTGCAAAGACCCTGAAACTGAGCTGCAGCACAGTGGCCAAGACCATTTAGCGATTTAACAGGACAGGTTCTACTCAGAACAGGTCTCGCCATGGTCTACCAAAGAAGTTGAGTGCATGTGCTCAGCAGCATATCCAGAGGTTGTCTTTGGGAAATAGACGTATGAGTGCTGCCAGCATTGCTGCAGAGGTTGGAGGGGTGGGGGGTCAGCCTGTCAGTGCTCAGACCATACGCCGCACACTGCATCGAAATGGTCTGCATGGCTGTCATCCCAGAAGGAAGCCTCTTCTAAAGATGATGCACAAGAAAGTCTGCAAACAGTTTGCTGAAGACAAGCAGACTAAGGACATGGATTACTGGAACCATGTCCTGTGGTCTGATAAGGCCAAGATAAACTTATTTGGTTCAGATGGTGTCAAGCGTGTGTGGCAGCAACCAGGTGAGGAGTACAAAGACAAGTGTGTCTTGCCTACAGGCAAGCATGGTGGTGGGAGTGTCATGGTCTGGGGCTGCATGAGTGCTGCCGGCATTTAGGAGCTACAGTTCATTGAAGGAACCATGATTGCCAACATGTACTGTGACATACTGAAGCAGAGCATGATCCCCTCCCTTCAGGAACTGGGCTGCAGGGCAGTATTCCAACAGGATAACGACCTCAAACACACCTCCAAGACAACCACTGCCTTGCTAAAGAAACTGAGGGTAAAGGTGATGGACTGGCCAAGCATGTCTCCAGACCTAAACCCTATTGAACCTCTGTGGGGCATCTTTAAACGGAAGGTGGAGGAGCGCAAGGTCTCTAACATCCACCAGCTCCGTGATGTCGTCATGGAGGAGTGGAAGAGGACTCCAGTGGCAGCCTGTGAAGCTCTGGTAAACTCCATGTCTAAGAGAGTTAAGGCAGTGCTAGAAAATAATGGTGCCACACAAAATATTAAAACTTTGGGCCCAATTTGGACATTTTCACTTAGGGGTGTACTCACTTTTGTTGCCAGCGGTTTAGACATTAATGGCTGTGTGTTGAGTTATTTTGAGGGGACAGCAAATTTACACTGTTATACAAGCTGTACATTCACTACTTTGCATTGTAGCAAAGTGTCATTTCTTCAGTGTTGTCACATGAAAACATAGAATAAAATATTTACAAAAATGTGAGGGGTGTACTCACTTTTGTGAGATACTGTACATTAGTGTATATGTAGAGTAGGGACAGCTCAGATAGTTTCAGTGTAGTGTAGTGAGACTGTGTCACTAATCTGTACATTAGTGTATAGCTAGAGTAGGGACAGTTTAGATATTGTCAGTGTAGTGACGGTTGAACACCATCTATTTGATTGCGTTACTACAAGTTTAACGCCATTTACTTCTGTGTGCGTTACTTCCAGTTTAACGCCATATAGTACTGTGTGCATTACTGCCAGTTTAATGCCATTTACTTCTGTGTGCCTTACTGCCAGTTTAACGCCATTTACTTCTGTGTGCGTTACTGCCAATTTAATGCCATTTACTTCTGTGTGTGTTACTGCCAGTTTAACACCATATAGTTTGGTGTGCGTTACTGCCAGTTTAACGCCATATAGTTCTGTGTGTGTTACTGCCAGTTTAACGCCTTTTACTTCTGTGTGTGTTACTGCCAATTTAACGTCATTTACTTCTGTGTGTGTTACTGCCAGTTTAACGCCATTTACTTCTGTGTGCATTACTGCCAGTTTAACGCCATATAGTTTTGTGTGCATTACTGCCAGTTTAACGCCATTTAGTTCTGTGTGAGTTACTGCCAGTTTAACACCATATAGTTTTGTGTGCATTACTTCCAGTTTAACGCCATATAGGTTTGTACGTTACTGCAAGTTTAACGCCATATAGTTTTGTGTGCGTTACTGCCAGTTTAATGCCATATAGTACTGTGTGCGTTACTGCCAGTTTAATGCCATTTACTTCTGTGTGCGTTACTGCCAGTTTAACGCCATTTACTTCTGTGTGCGTTACTGCCAGTTTAATGCCATATAGGTTTGTGTTCATTACTGCCAGTTTAACACCATATAGTTCTGTGTGCGTTACTGCGAGGTTAAAACCATATAGTTTGGTGTGCATTACTGCCAGTTTAACGCCATATAGTTTTGTGCGTTACTGACAGTTTAACGCCATTTACTTCTGTGTGCATTACTGCCAGTTTAACGCCTTATAGTTCTGTGTGCGTTACTGCCAGTTTAACGTAATTTACTTCTGTGTGCGTTACTGCTAGTTTAACGCCATTTACTTCTGTGTGCATTACTGCCAGTTTAACGCCATATAATTTGGTGTGTGTTACTGCCAGATTAACCCCATAAAGTCTTGTGCGTTACTGCAAGTTTAACGCCATTTACTTCTGTGTGCGTTACTGCCAGTTTAACGCCATATAGTTCTGTGTGTGTTACTGCCAGTTTAACGCCATATAGTTCTGTGTGTGTTACTGCCAGTTTAACGCCATTTACTTTTTTGTGCGTTAATGCTAGTTTAACGCCATTTACTTCATCAGTGTGCATCACTGCCAGTTTAGTGCAATTTACTTCTGTATGCGTTACTGCTAGTTTAACGCCTTTTACTTCTGTGTGCGTTACTGTCAGTTTAACGCCATTTACTTCTGTGTGCATTAATGCCAGTTTAACGTCATCTACTTCTGTGTGCGTTACTGCCAGTTTAACGCCATATAGTTTTGTGCATTACTGTCAGTTTAACACCATTTACTTCTGTGAGCATTAATGCCAGTTTAACGTCATCTACTTCTGTGTGCGTTACTGCCATTTTAATGCCATTTACTTCTGTGTGCGTTACTGCCAGTTTAACACCATATAGTTTGGTGTGCGTTACTGCCAGTTTAACGCCATATAGTTCTGTGTGTGTTACTGCCAGTTTAATGCCTTTTACTTCTGTGTGTGTTACTGCCAGTTTAACACCATTTACTTCTGCATGCGTTAATGAAAGTTTAATGCCATTTACTACTGTGTGCATTACTGCCAGTTTAACGCTATTTACTTCTGTGTGTGTTACTGCCAGTTTAACGCCATTTACTTCTGTGTGAATTACTGCCAGTTTAACACCATATAGTTTTGTGTGCATTACTGCCAGTTTAACGCCATATAGTTTTGTGCGTTACTGCAAGTTTAACGCCATATAGTTTTGTGTGCGTTACTGCCAGTTTAACGCCATATAGTTCGGTGTGCATTACTGCCAGTTTAACTCCATATAGTTTGGTGTGTTACTGCCAGTTTAACGCCATTTACTTCTGTGTGTGTTACTGCCAGTTTAACACCATATAGTTTGGTGTGCGTTACTGCCAGTTTAACGCCATATAGTTTTGTGCATTACTGCCAGTTTAACGTCATTTACTTCTGTGTGTATTACTGCCAGTTTAACGTCATTTACTTCTGTGTGCATTACTGCCAGTTTAACTCCATTTACTTCTATGTGCCTTACTGCCAATTTAATGCCATTTACTTCTGTGTGCGTTACTGCCAGTTTAACGCCATATAGTTTGGTGTGCATTACTGCCAGTTTAACGCCATACAGTTTTGTGCGTTACTGCAAGTTTAATGCCATTTACTTCTGTGTGCGTTACTGCCAGTTTAACGCCATATAGTTCTGTGTGTGTTACTGCCAGTTTAACACCATATAGTTCTGTGTGCGTTACTGCCAGTTTAACGCCATTTACTTCTGTGTGCGTTACTGCCAGTTTAACGCCATTTACTTCTGTGTGCGTTACTGCCAGTTTAACGCCATTTACTTCTGTGTG
>BLSH010541498.1:1128455-1148226 GCA_018402905.1 Glandirana rugosa
CTTTCAACTTCTAAATCGCCACAACCACCTTTCCGTATACGACGGACTTTTCTGGTGCGACGACAGTCTCGTAGATTTGGAATCTGTTGCTGTCAACTCTCAATATGAGATCCAAAGAGCTGTCACTATCAGTGAAGCAAGCCATCATTAGGCTGAAAAAACAAAACAAATCCATCAGAGAGATAGAAAAAACATTAGGTGTGGCCAAATCAACTGTTTGGAACATCCTTAAAAAAAGAACGCACCGGTGAGCTCCGCAACACCAAAAGACCCGGAAGAACAACTGTGGTGGATGACCGAAGAATTCTTTCCCTGGTGAAGAAAACACCCTTCAGAACAGTTGGGCAGATCAAGAACACTCTCCAGGAGGTAGGTGTATGTGTGTCAAAGTCAACAATCAAGAGAAGACTTCACCTATTTGCATCCTTAGCAAATGCCAAACCGCCAATGTTTTACACCAGACTACCTTGCCCACAGGCAGCAGCGACAGATGCTCTGACAGCAGCGTGGTCTTTTCAGGCAGCATATGCCTTTCCACCAACACCGCTAAATCTTCAACTTTCCCAGAAGATAAGGAGAAAGTCACAGTTCTGGTAGTAATACCCAACTGATCCAAATGTCTGTGGTTTCTGCTTCTGTGTCTACTGAGTTCGGGGCCATGAAAGTCAATTCCAGTAATCCGGGGTCTGCTGTCTCAGGGTCCACTGATTCATCCATCTCCTCAGAGGCTGTGGTTGCAGGCTTGGACTTTTGCAAAGCAGAGGCGGATTGAGGCAGGCTGTTCAGATGCTGTAATTGGAACCCTGCTAAAGGCTAGGAAACCGAGCACTAATACAACTTACAACAAAGTGTGGATCAAGTTCCAGGACTTTACATCCCCCAAGGCTTCTCTCCTTCCTCTCCCCAAATATGCAATATTTTGGACTTTCTTCATAAAGGCCTGGTTATGAACCTAGAGCGTAGTACTCTTAAGGGTCATGTTTCTGCCCTGTCTGCCTTCCCAGGGATTCAGTGAGCCTCCAATAGCCTTGTAATTACATTTTTCAAAGCAGTTGTGAGGTTAAAGCCTCTAAGAAAACTTCTCCTTCCTAAATGGGACCTACCCATGGTCCTGGACTTTCTGGCTTTGGATAAATTCTTACAAAATATGTCCCTTTGGTGTCTAACCTTAAAAGCAGCCTTTTTGGCCACAATCTCCTCCGCAAGGAGAGTCTCAGAGATGGCAGCCCTGAGCTGCAAGGAGCCATTTACAACCTTTTATGCGGATAGAGTGGTCCTAGTTCCACTGCTAGGATTCATGCCGAAGGTACCTTCTGTATTCCATCTAACCAGGAAATCGTTTTGCCGACATTCTTCTCGGTTTGAGATAGCCAATTCGGTTCTCTTGACATCAGGAGAACCTTACACTCCTATAGAGGCCACATCCTCCCTAGGCTCTTCAGTTCACCTCTTTCTTTTTCCAACAGGATCAAACAAGCGCTCAAAAGCATTTAGAAGGGTAATCACTTCCTGAATAGTTAAAGCTAAAGCCTTGGCCTATAAAGGAGAAGGGGTGGCATTGCCTGATGACATCATGGAGCATTCTACTCGAAGTATATCTACATACCGAGCAGCAGTGAATGGTGTGTCCACAGAAACTATCTGCAAGACGGGCACTTGGTTATCAAGATATACCTTCCTTGAGGGCGTGGCTTGGCCCGCAGTGCGGTTGGCAGCTTAGAGACAGAGCTCCTCTAGCCCCGCGGCCTTTTCCATCTAATGCTGACCGTCTAAACTTGATATGGGTAAACCGAATCAGCTACAGAACGGCCACACCCTAGACGATGATCATCAGTGCCCAGATCTAAGAAGATCCAGACCTGTTTAAAACACAGCAAGTAGCCTCACGGGCGGCGGAAGAATCCAAGATGGCGCCGGAAGAACACGAGGATGCATGCAGCGAGGACTCGCAGACAGCCACTGAGGACAGGGTGAGACACCGCTCCCTGCCACATCACCCACTCTTGTATGTCAGACTTTGTGGCTGACATAAAAAGCACATTTTCCTTGGCCATCACAGAGCTAAAAGCGGACATTCTTGCGCTGAACGAGAGAGCGATACCGACAGACAGGGCGAATCATAAAAGGGATCAGGACAGCTCTCACCTCATGTCAGTTACCACCACCCACTCTGCACAGCTCATAGCGGTTAACCGTCACCTGGAGGATTTGGATAATCATGGCAGGAGACACAACACCAGGGTAAGAGGCCTACCTGAATAGATCACCCCGGCCCAAATCCCGGTGACCCTCTCAGAAGTCTTTAACACGCTACTGGTTAGACCCATTGATACAACGATCGAGTTTGAGCGGGCACATAGGGCCTTAAGGCCACGACCAAATGACTCTGCCCCCCGCGGGACATTTTTTGTTGTATGCCCGATTACAAACTGAAAAAAGAGGTCATGGCGCAGGCCCGTCAGTCTGGCGCCATCAAACACCAGGAACATACAGTTACGCTCTTCCAAGACCTCTCTCCCATCACTCTGGGCAATCGCAGAGCGTTACGTCCACTGCTTGAATCGTTGAAAGAACATGACCTCCCGTACCGTTGGAAGTTTCCCTTCGCCTTGTCAGTCACAATGGATGGGAACCAACACCTGCTACGGACGCCGGAGGATCTACCCGGGTTCTGTGAGGCACTTCACATACCGCACGTGAACCTTCCGGAGTGGTACCGAGAATTTAGGCACCCCGTGAGCGCCCCCAGCCCACCATCATCCCCACACCCGTCGCCCTCCAAGCCAGCTTCTAAAAAGGGGAAATACCAACGCCAAGAGGTATCGGATCGCCCACATTCCAGCCAAGCTAAGAGGAGTACCAGGGCTAAGGAATATAATTGACTGTATGTGGGTACAGGCACACAACACTATTCATGAATTCCATGACCTTGTAACTTCTTTGTTGGATTAAGGCATATGTGCCATTTCTCATAATGAGCCCCGACAGACTGCACACGAACATTACTATTTGTTGATTTCATCCCTGGCGGTTGTTTGTTGCTCCAGCCGCTCCAACTGCACGTCCGGACACCCAGGGTTGCAGGGGCCGGGGCCACTAGTCAGGCTGCATGTGTTCTGCTATCAGGAGAAAAGGTTGCCGATGGTAAGGTACGGTACAGTTTATGTTAGTTGTTTGTAGCCGAACCTTATCATGCCACTATAAGGACCCCTTAGCAATACACTAGTAGGATGAACTACAGAGGATTTAACTTAGACTAGACAATACCTCTAGATCATTTGCCATGCCTCCCATAATGTCTGAACTGCACATGAACGTTGCTCTCTGTCACCAACATAACTAATTTCCTAACGGAATCAGAGATGGGACATGGGCTGTATAGCCTCATAAGCAGTCATGGACACATGCATTTTTCTGCTTACTTATATGCCTGTAAAGATTGGCGGGACATGGGATCATGGACCTTATGTTTAACTTGCTAACAGCTTGATCCTTGGGTCCCCCAGGCGCTCACCAAGTGGGCATATGTTGTTAAAGTCTACTGCATTGGTTATTTTACACGGCCGAGCTACTTTAGTGACCGTCAAAAGTTACGTCAACATTACCTGTTTAGCCTTTACAATTTGATATAGTTTGGGCCGTGGGGCTGAGCCCATGTCACCCCAGTGGAGTAGAAGTTTAGTAACTGGTTGCCACACAAGCTCAGCCTCCCAGGTACCCTCAACTTGTGTATGCTGCGGGACGCCACAAGTTACTGGCGTACCCTCATTTGACACAAATCTACGGGCCCCTCTGTAATTCTCAGAGGTAGGCACTTTTCGGTGTGTATATTTACCCCCCTACTGTTTTAGAGGGAATCTTTGTCTTAACGTTCTTCTTCCATCCTCTTTCTGTCTGTTCCTCGCCTCCCTCCACCCCTGCTCCCCCCTTTTTTTTTTTATTATTATTATTTTTTTTTCCTCTTCTTTTCTATCCCCCCCCCCCCCCTTCCTCTTGGATTTGCTACGCCTTCTCTTTCCTTTTTCTTTTAAGTTTAGGTTATTAATCGGATCAGTATGGCCTATGCTTCCTTAGGTCATGCAACTATTTTGATATCTCACAATCTCAGGGGACTTAACATCCCAGAGAAAAGGATTTCACTCTTACGGGAACTGATGAAAGCAAAACAATTGTTTGTTTTTTTACAAGAAACACATTTTCATGCCCCCTTGATACCAAAATTGTACAACAAACACTTCCCGGGGGTGTATCACGCGTCAAATCCCACTCACAAATCCAAAGGAGTCTCCATCCTAATCCATAAGCACGCTAACTTTGAGTTGCAACAACAATATGCAGACCCCCAAGGCAGGTTCCTCTTTTTAAAGGGCACCTGGCACAACAAACCTCTCACCCTGGCTAATGCGTACTTTCCAAATTCGGGCCATCTTCCCTTTTGCAAACATCTAATCTAAGAATTTAAAGGCTTTGCCTCTGGATGCATACTGCTTGGAGGGGATTTTAACCACTTGACCACTGGGCACTTAAACCCCCTTAACAACCAGACCAATTTTCAGCTGAATTGAAAATTGATCACATCTGATGTACTGACGGTCTATCTCATTTCCTGAGACCCTTACAAGCCAGGAAAGTACAAATACCCCCCAAATTACCCCTTCTTGGAAAGTAGACATTCCAAGGCATTTAGTAAGGGTTATGGTGAATTTTTTGAAGTTGTAATTTTTTCCCACAATTCTTTGCAAAATGAATTTTTTTTTCCCCCCAAAATTGTCATATGTTAACGGGTTATTTCTCACACCCAGCATATGCATACCACAAATGACACCCCAAAATACATTCTACTACTCCTCCTAAGTATGGCAATACCACAAATGACACCCCAAAATACATTCTACTACTCCTCCTAAGTATGGCAATACCACATGTGTGAGTCTTTTACACAGCCTGGCCACATACAGAGGCCCAACATGTAGGGATCGCCATCAGGCGTTCTAGGAGCATAAATTACACACATAATTTCTTGACAACATCTTGCACTTTTGAAGATCCTGGAGCACCAGGACAATGGAAACGCCCAAAAAATGACTCAATTTTGGAAAGTAAACACCCCAACGTATATTCTAGGAGGCATAGTGAGTCTTTTGAACATGTCATTTTTTCCACAAGTTTTTGGAAAATGTGGAAAGAAAATGAACGCATTTTTTTTTTACACAAAGTTGTCCATTTATACAATTTTTCTAACACACAACATGTACCTAGCAAAAATGACATCCCAAAATATATTCTGCTACTCCTCCCGAGTATGGCGATACCACATGTGTGACACTTTTACACAGCCTGACCACATACAGAGGCCCAACATGCAGGGTGAGCATGGATTGGGTGAGCATGGATTGGGTGAGGATGGGTGGGTGAGGATGGACTGGGTGAGGAGGGGTGGGGGGTGGATGGATGGGTGAGGATGGGTGGGGGGTGGATGGATGGGTGATGATGGCTGGGTGGGTGATTGATGGTGAGGGTGCAGATTGTCACTTAGCAGTGCTGTGGGCATTACACATCGCCCACAGCACTGCAGCACGTCTTTCCTCCCCCCTCTCTCCTCTCGCAATGCACCGATCGGTGCGGAGAGGAGAGAGAAAAGCTGGCGCTTCATTTGACGGTGCGATCACGTGGTAAAAGGCCGCTCACAGCGGCCATTCACCGCCATCCGTGATCGGTCGGGTCCCCCGGACCCGATGGTCATGGATGTTCCCGTGTGCGTGCCCCAGGGGATGCGCAGGAAGCGCATTCATGGGAGGACGTCAATAGACCTCCTCCCAGAGTTAAGCAACCGCCCTGCAGACGTCTTTTGTCTATAGGGCGGTTGTTAAGAGGTTAATGTCCCCCTCCACCCACTCCAAGACACATCCAATGGAAAGTCCAGCATAGCATATCCCATACTGAAAAATCTCAAAATTTGTCTGAATTCGCTCTCCCTAGTGGATACATGGCGCCTGGTGCACCCCAACGGTAGAGATTATTCCTTTTTTTCTGCTATGCATAAAAAACACTCACGCATAGACTATGTGTTTATGACACAGAGGGATCTTCATTTGCTGCGCTCCGCCTCCATAGGGGTTCAGGTACTCTCTGACCACTGCCCAGTGTCTCTGACTGTAAATTGGAAGGAGGCACCTCCTAAGCTGTGCAGTTGGCGACTAAACCCGACCTTACTGACTGATCCCAATACCCTAAAGCATGTCACAATGACTATGGACTGTTATTTTCAGACCAACGACACAGAAAACATATCCCCTATGACTTTGTGGGAAGCCCACAAATGTGTAGTCCGTGGCGAACTGATTCGCTGTGGGGGGTTAAAGAAGAAGGAATCAAACCTACAACTAGAATCCCTAGTGAACAAAATAAAACAACTTGAAACCCAACATAAACAGTCGAGAGCGAAAGCGGTCTCTACGGAGTTACTGCAAGCACGCGAACAACTAGAGGAAACCCTTAACTTTAAAAAACGCACACTATATTTTAAACGGGGGTTCCTTTATGAGAACAGGGATAAATGTGGTAAATTCCTCACCAAGGTTCTTAAAACCCTACAGCAATCTTGCACTATTGCGTCCATCGGGGACTCAGATGGCACGCAGTTACAGGTTTCGGAACAAATTGCGGCGAAATTTCACTCATATTACACCAATCTGTATAACATCCCCCCCAACGCACAAACCGGCCGATTTTGTTGGAAGTAGGGAGCAAAATATACAACAATATCTTAGCGAGAGCGGACTGCCCACCCTCACTAACGCAGAATCGGAAACAGCTAGAGGAACCATTTACCAAAGAGGAGTTATTATCAGCAATTAAAACCCTGAAACCGGGCAAAAGCCCAGGCCCAGATGGGTATACTCCGCTCTACTAAAAAACATTTGCAGAACGCCTTAAAACCCTGCTGCTGCGCGCTTTAACTTACCTCAAATCACCCCAATCGATGCCGGATTCCTTTACATTGGCACATATAACTTTGATTCCAAAACCAAACAAGGATCCTTCTGACTGCACTTCCTACAGGCCAATCTCACTGCTCAACCTGGATCTGAAAATCATGGCAAAAATGCTAGCCTCTAGACTGACACCATTGCTACCTAAGTTGGTTGGATTGGATCAAGTGGGCTTCATGCCCGTACGTGAGGCAGGGGATAATGTGGTTAAAGCCCTTAATTTGATTCATCTTGCAAAGTCCGGGAAGATCGAGGGCCTTCTCCTGTCTACGGACGCGGAGAAGGCTTTCGATCGTGTAGCTTGGGATTACCTGTTTGCGACGTGTCGCTATATTGGGTTAGGACCACACATGACATCCTGGATCTCGTCCTTATACCACAACTCAAGGTGAATGGGACGATTTCGGAGCCGGTGCAGATCAGAAATGGGACCAGGCAGGGTTGTCCCCTGTTCCCGCTTCTGTTTGTTCTGGTGCTGGAACCCTTCATAAGACTCATTAATGCCAATGTAGATATCAAAGGCTTCCATATAGGACATAAAACATATAAAGTCGCAGCTTACGTAGATGATCTGCTCTCCTTCCTCACCTGCCTACATACTACCATTCCTAACCTGCTGAAGGCCTTCCTACACTACGGATACATATCAAATATGAAAATAAATTACAGTAAGTCAGAGGCGCTAAACCTTACACTCCCACCTGCAGTCCTTGCTAATGCTCAAAGTCTGAGCACCTTCAAATGGGAACCAAACTCACTCACATACTTAGGCGTGAAGCTTACGGCATCACTTACCACAATCTATCCCACCAACTTCTACTGCACAAGATACAGAAGGATCTTAACCATTGGACCCTCAGACCATTCTCGTGGTTCGGTAGGGCATCCATCCTCAAGATGGTCGTATTACCCAGACTTCTGTACCATTTCCACACACTGCCGATTCATATCCCACGCAAATTCTTTGAACGCCTGAACGCTATAACGTGCACCTTTCTATGGAAGGGTCAAAGACCACGCATCAGATTGAACATTTTGACTAGACCAAAAAAAAGTGGTGGTATTGGATTACCCGACTTCCAACTCTACCTTTATGGAGTTCAACTCGCGAGAGTGATAGACTGAAACTGCCACCACACTCAGAAAGACTGGGTGTCTTTAGAACAACTACAAACCCCACATCCTATAGGGTCGCTACCATGGATTGCCTGGCAGTCGATGGTGGGCGACACCCAACGACATCCCTTGTTAGGCACCACCTTGAAGTTATTTCAGAAAATAACAAAACAATACCGACTGTCGTCCCCCTATAGCCCGCTAACGCCTATTACCCGAAATCCAGATTTTGGTCTGGGTATGGACCTGCAGATAGCCTGCCCCTCAAATCCGACGTTGCCCCTACTGGTAGCACACTGCATGGACTCTGATAGACTTAAACCATTTGATAAGATCCAACGCGAACTACACCCACAGAAACTACCCTCTTACTGGACATATCGCCAACTGCACAGCTACATCCATAACTCCAGAACCAAACGCGACTTTTGTAGATCTATGACTCCCTTGGAATCTCTGTGCTTCTCGGCTTCCCCTGTCCCCAAAACTACATCCGTTATGTATGCCTGGCTGCTGGCCGCTAGCAGCAATAGCCAACTTCGCTCCTGGGAACTTTGGGAACATACGCTTCAGGTCAAATTCATGAATGAACAATGGCAAAGAGCCCTACTATTAGCACATAAATGCTCCATTGGTACGAGATTCCAGGAGATGTCATACAAGCTACTAATGCAATGGTATGCCACACCGGTCAGAATTAAAAAGTGGTACCCCCACTCATCGGACATCTGCTGGAGGTGTGAATCGAGCCCAGGCACTTTGTTGCATGTCTGATGGGGCTGCCCTTCGTTGGCACAATTCTGGAGCAAAGTGCGAGCTTTTATCACCACGATTACCGAGACCACAATCTCGTTAACAGCTCCATGCTGCATGCTACATATTGCCGACTGCTCCAAGAGGCGCTATAAGAGGTCGCTCACCAGGCATCTACTGAATGCTGTCAAGATCCTTATTCCTAGGCATTGGAAATCAAAAACTACCCCCACTATCTCCGAATGGCTCCACTCGGTAGATGACATTTACAATTGGGAGGAGACCGTGGCCATCACCAGAGACTCAGTAGAAAAATTCAACAAGGCCTGGCTGCCTTGGTTATCCTTCAAATACTCTGACAAATTTCCAAAATGAGATAATGGATGAAACAACTACCCGGGTTGACTTCAGATAGAAGGGTGGTTTTGGTATGTCACCTAAATTTCCCCTGTGCCCAGACCAGGATGGAGTTGGAGTAGTCCTTTGGGACGCACGCCCTGGTCACCTTTACTGCTTATGTATTTAGTTGATTTTGCTTTTTCTCTCTATTTTTGTTCCCAGTTTTAATTATTCTCATTTTGTATATGTTTAACACAAATGTCTAACTGTTCAATGAGCTATATTGATTGGGCTTCACGTCAGACATGTGATCCTATGTAAGATATAATCTGCCCCCCCACCTTGTAGGTTTGGCAGAGGCTGAGATCGCTACTGTACACTTCTGTATTTCTCTGTTTATATGTCGAAAATTCAATAAAATCTATTGTAAAAAAAAAAAGATATCTATCTTACTCACTATTGTATTGAACTAGCTGCATTAGCTACAGTGGAGTTTGGGCACAGAGTCATGGGCTCTGTGTCACGTTGATTAAATTTATCCTGAAAGCATACCCACCCTGTATTTTCTCTAGTTATTTCCCATGTGTGTGCTGACATGGAGCTGTCAGGAAAACGGAAAATTGAATATCAAATACTTACCGCAATTTAACTTTCCTGACTGGCTCCATGTCAGCACACCTGCACGCCCGTGCGGAGAGCTAGTTACAGAAGGGGGTGCTGGCTCAGGTGCTGAAATGTATGAGTTAAATGTCCTATCATTGTGGGGGTGGGCAGGGCTGTACCCATATGTGTGCTGGCATGGAGCCAGTCAGGAAAAGAAAATTACGGTATTTGATATTCAATTTTCTGGGGGTTTTCTTGCACCACAAAAAGGCAGGCAAATGCACTGCAACCCATCACAGTGCACATTGAGACCCAGGGAAAGAAAGGAAGTGACCTCACAGGACAAATGCAGATAGAAAAATGTGCATCAACTGCATGTAAATTGCACATCAAAAGCATGAATACAGTTGTGCTCATAAATTTACATACCCTGGCAGAATTTATGATTTCTTGGCCATTTTTAAGAGAATATGAATGATAACACAAAAACTTTTCTTTCACTCATGGTTCTTATTTGGCTGAAGCCATTTATTATCAGTCAACTGTGCTTACTCTTTTAAATCATAATGACACCAGAAACTACCCAAATGACCCTGATCAAAATCAAATGTTCCTCCAGTATTTTTTAATAACATACTGCATTCATCTTGCCATCAATTTTGACCAAATTTCCTGTGCCTTTGTAGCTCACACATCCCCAAAACATCAGTGATCCACCTCCATGTTTCACAGTAGGAATGGTGTACCTTTCATCATAGGCCTTGTTGACTCCTCTCCAAATTTAGCGTTTATGGTTGTGGTCAAAAAGCTCAATGGTCTCATCACTCCAAATCACTTTGTGGCAGAAGGTTTGAGGCTTGTCTCTGTGGTGTTTGGCGAATTGTAAGCGGGATACTTTGTGGCATTTGCGTAGTAATGGCTTTCTTCTGGCGACTCAACATTGCAGCCCATCTTTCTTCAAGTGCCTCCTTATTGTGCATCTTGAAACAGCCACACCACATGTTTTCACAGAGTCCTGTATTTCACCTGAAGTTATTTGTGGGTTTTTCTTTGCATCCTGAACAATTTTCCTGGCAGTTGTGGCTGAAATTTTAGTTGATATACCTGACCGTGGTTTCGTTTCAACAGAACCCCTCATTTTCCACTTCTTGATAAGAGTTTGAACACTGCTGACCGGCATTCTCAATTCCTTGGATATCTTTTTATATCCCTTTCCTGTTTTATACAGTTCAACTACCTTTTCCCACAGATCCTTTGACAATTCTTTTGCTTTCCCCATGACTCAGAATCCAGAAATATCAGTGCAGCACTGGATGAAAGATGCAAGGGTCTGTCAGGAGTCCAGAAGCTCATTGACCTTTTATACACACACACTAATTACAAGCAAAAACATTACAGGTGAGGATGGTTACAGTCAATAGGAATTCAAGCCCCTTCGTGTACATGTTATTAGGCCAAAATCACCAGGGTATGTAAACTTTTTATCAGGGTCATTTGGGTAGTTTCTGTTGTCATTATGAATTATATAGAGTAAACACAGTTGATTGATAATAAATGGCTTCAGCCAAACACTAACCATGAGTGAAAGAAATGTTTTTGTGTTATCATTCATATTCTCTGACAAATGGCCAAGAAATCATAAATTCTGCCAGGGTATGTAAACGTATGAGCACAAATGTATGTGTAAGATAAAAAATGTGCAGTAGATGTGCAGCTTCTAGTGTGAATGGGCCTTTCACACGGAATGCAGTTGGCTGCATTTTGAACTGAACTCCAACTGCATAGATAGCCCAAAATCAAGGGAATAGTTCACTTTATTGCATTGCAGTGCAGTTCAGTGCAGTTTAAAAAAAGCAGAGTATGCTGCATTTTTCTGCATTGCAAATGCGGGGAACATGCTACAAACGTGCTTCAAACACACCGCACCCCTTTAAGCCAAGAAAACCAAGCCCAAAAACGTATAGAAAAATGCACTGCAAACGCAGCGCAAGATGCATTCAAGCGCGCATTAAGCATGCTTCAAATGCATGTAAACATGTAGTCAAAAACACGCAGTTACAATGGGGAGAATAATTATTTGATCCCCTGCAGATTTGCCCATTTAGAAAGAAATGAATAATTAATTATAGGTGTATTTTAAATGATAGAGACAGAATATCAACCAAAAATACAGAAAAAATACATGATACAAATGTTATAAATTGAGTTGCAATTAAGTGAGTAAAATAAGCATTTGATCTCCTACCAACCAACAATAGTTCTGGCTCCCACAGACTGGCTACAGTATGTGCTCATGTGTCCTGTCAATTTAAGAAGGTGCTCCTAACGACAACTCCTGGTAAAAGACACCTGTCCACAAAATCTTTCTTCCATTCAAACCCCACCATTATGGGCAAGACCAAAGAGCTGTCAAAGGATGTCAGGGACAAGATTGTAGACCTGCGCAAGAACTGGAATGGGCTACAAGAAAATCAGCAAGAATCACCCTTGGTCTGGAGTTCCATGCCAAATTTTGCCTCATGGGGTCAGGATGATCATGAGAAAAGTGAGAGATCAGTCCAGAACTACACAGGAGGAGCGTGTGAATGATCTCAAGGCAGTTGGGACCACAGTCACCAAACAATTGGTAAGACAATACGCTGCCATGGATTGAAATACTGCAGTGCCCGCAAGGTCCCCCTCAAGAAGGCACATGTACAAGCCCATCTGAAGTTTGCCAATGAACATCTAAATGATTCAGAGAAGGGTTGGGGGAAAGTGCTGTGGTCAGATGAGACCAAAATTGAGCTCTTTGGCATTAACTCAACTCGCCATGTTTGGAGGACGAAAAATGCCTACTATGACCCAAAGAACACCATCCCTGCAGTCAAGCATGGAGGTGGAAACATTATGCTTTGGGGCTGTTCCTTTGCTAAAGGTACAGGTCCGACTTTGCCGCATTGAGGGGCCAAGTATTGTAAAATATTGGATGAGAAACTTCTTCCCTCAGCTAGAACACTGAAGATGGGGTCGTGGATGGGTCTTCCAGCATGACAATGACCCAAAACATACCGCCAAGGAAGCAAAGGAGTGGCTCAAGAAGAAGCCAAGAAACCTTAAGAAAGACCTGTGAAGAGTGGACCAAAATCCCTCCTGAGATGTGTGCAGACCTGGTAACCAACTACAGAGCAAGAGTTTCTCCACTAAGTTCTAAGTCATGTTTTGCTTGGGGATTGACTGAGCTGTAACTCAATTTAGAACATTTGTATTGTGTGTTTTTTTCTGGATTTTTGGTTGATATTCTGTCTCTATCATTTAAAATATAATAAAAAAATGATAGACCCTTCATTTCTTTGTAAGTGGGCAAACGTACAAAATCTACAGGGGATCAAATAATTATATTCCCCACTGTATGTGCAGTTTCTGGTGTGAATGGGCCCTAAGACTTCAAAAAAAAAAATTACTACAGACCTGTTTCAGCACACAGAGGTACTTTACTCATTGGCTTAATGTATTAAATATATAGTCTGCATTGTGGCTGCTATTACAAAATATTTCCTTACTGTGGTTATCAGCTACTTCCAAAACTTCCTATTTCAGTGGCTTGGGAAGAATGATCAAGATACGTTGCTCACAAAAATAGGCATGATTATCTCCAAGAAAACACATTCCTCTCTCAAAAATCTAGAAGGCAGCAGCTAAAAATGATCGTGCTCAGAACCATCCTGTATAAAACGGCGTGGGCTCTTGTGGCTCAACTTATTATTTTCCCCACAAGGACGCATTGTGAGTTTTACAGATTATTAACCAAATGCTGTTTGTATTCGGAATCTTTAAGGTGTCTAGGAAATGGAATGACATGGTGCCTGGACAATGACCTGAGGTGTGCCATGGGCATTCTGTCTGGCGTTGACGGATGAAAAACGGGCAGCAATGCATTCCTATGGACAAACGGATGTAAACAGATGATCATCTGCATCCGTAAACAAAAGATGGGCATGCAAATAATAGTGTTATTTGGTGGTACCGATCATACTAATGCAACCCGTCCTAATTTAATTTATATTTCTTGTGTGTTTTATTGTAACAACAGTTTTATAGTCCTTTTTATAATATATATTTGGGGGGGGGGGCTTGATTTACTCAAGGGCATGTTCAGGTTCAAAGTGAAACGTTTGAATGTCTAATATATACACTGTTGTCCCTTGCCTTCAGGTTCCTCCAGATCAGATATGCGTGAGGTCCAGGCCACAGTTAAAGGCTTTATAACCATCACCTGCATCTATGACACATACCAATACAAGAACTTGGGAAGCAGCTGGTGCCGGCAGATATCAACAAACGAATGTGAGAACATTGTTCAGACAATAGGATTCAAACCGAGCATTTATAAGGAACGGGTCAATGTCTCACAAACTATGGATCATTTCGGAACGGTTAATGTAACAATATTTAACCTACAACCATGGGACTCTGGTTTATACAATTGGAGAGTCTGGAATGGAAGTGACTACAAGATTATACAGACTGTACTGCTCCAAGTAATTAATGGTAAGTAAAAATGTGCTCAGAGAAAGGAAAAGTTGTTTTATTCCATTTCTGGGACCTCTATGGCTAAAGTCTTTGCTATTTAACCACTTCTGCCCCGGAAGGATTTGCCCCTTAATGACCAGAGCACTTTTTGCGATACGGCACTGCATCACTTTAACTGACAATTACACAGTCATGCGACGCTGTACCCAAACAAAATTAACGCCCTTTTTTTCCCCACAAATAGAGCTTTCTTTTGGTGGTATTTGATCACCTCTGCGGTTTTTTTTTATGTGCTATAAACAAACAAAGAGCAACACTTTTGGAAAAAAAAATAAAAAAAACGAATTTCTTCCTCAGTTTAGGTTGATATATATTCTTCGACATATTTTTGGTAAAAAAAATAAATCGCAACAGGCGTATATTGATTGGGTTGCGCAAAAGTTATCGCGTCTACAAACTATGGGAATAGATTTATGGAATTTTTATTATTTTTTTTTTTTTACTAGTAATGGCGGCGATCTGTGATTTTTATCAGGACTGCGATATTGAGGCAGACAGATCAGACACTTTTGACACTTTTTTTGGGACCAATGACATTTATACAGCGATCAGAAGTAAAAATAGCCACTGATTACTGTATAAATGTCACTGGCAGGGAAGGGGTTAAACTGTAGGGGGTGAACAAGGGGTTAAGTGTGTTCTCTCACTGTGTTGTACCTGTGTAGGGGCTGGGCTGGCAGGGGCATGACAGATCTCCCTGTTCCTGATTACTGGGAACAGTAGATCTGTCAGATGTCCCCTCACAGAACGGAGATCCACCATGTTTACACTGGCAGATCTCCTTTCTGCCTCTGTAATAGGCGATCGCGGGTCGCCGACGGTCATAGAATCCCCCGGCCCGCATGTACACTCACACAGCTGCGGCGATTCGCACAGCAGTGCCAACCGGCTGGTGGTCAGTAAGCGGTTAATGACCAGAGCACTTTTTGTGATACGGCACTGCGTCACTTTAACTGACAATTGCGTGGCCGTGCGACGTTGTACCCAAACAAAATTGATGTGCTTTTTTTCCCACAAATAGAGCTTTCTTTTGGTGGTATTTGGTCACCTCTGCGTTTTTTATTTTTTGCGCTATAAACAAAGAGCAACAATTTTGAAAAAAAAATTATTTTATTTACTTTTTGCTATAATGCATATCCAAAAAAAAAAAAATATATATATATATAAACGAATTTATTCATCAGTTTAGGCCAACATATATTCTTCTACCTATTTTTGGTAAAAAAAAAAAAAAAAATCGCATTAGGCGTATATTGATTGGGTTGCGCAAAAGTTATCGTGTCTACAAACTATGGGAATAGATTTATGGCATTTTTATTTATTTATTTATTTTACTAGTAATAGCGGCAATCTGCGATTTTTATCGGGACTGCAACATTGCCGCAGAGAGATCTGACACTTTTAACACATTTTTGGGACCAATGACATTTATACAGTGATCAGAGCTTTAAATAGCCACGTAGAGTCCACCCGACTCACGGGCACATTCACGCAGCGATTCGAACAGGGGAGCCGACCTGCCCTGTATTATGATGGCGGCTGGTCAGCAAGTGGTTACGTTTTTAACTTTCATGCAGTTGCTATGCCTAAAGCCTCGTACACACGCCCCGTACACACAGTCCAATTATCGGCTGAAAATTTTCGTACGACAGCTTGTCATCCGATTATCTGACCGTTAGTATGCTCCATTCAACAGCCGATTTTCAATTATCGTCCAACAAAAGCTGGATGAGCAAACTACAAAATTTTTGTCTGCCAACAAGGCGTCGTCCGATTTTCGGCTCGTCTGTACAGTAGCTGGACAAACAAAAGTTGAAAGTACAAACACGCATGTTCGGAACCCATGAACGACCCGGAAGTGTTCGGTCATGTAAACCTGCATTCCTAATTCACAATTCACATTCAACTGAACTTCCTCTTTATACGCTCGTAGCACGTCATTACGTTCACCTTTGTCAAACGATAATTTTACTACCTTCAGTACGCTAGACAAAAACACAGACAGCTGATTTTGGAAAAAATCGGACGTGCAGTCGTACAACAATCGCAGCGTGTGTACGAGGCTTTAAGCAAAAGTCTCACAGACTAGGGATGAGCCAAATAACAATCTGAGTTATTTTTCATTGTTTGCGACTTAAGTAAAAAAAAAAGAGTGACAATTTTGAAAAGAGAAAAAAACACTTTTTTTTAGTTTCTATGATAACATTTTGCAAATAAGTAATATTTGTTCATAAATTTGGGCCAAAATGTAGTCTGCTACATATCTTTGGTTAAAAAAAACCCCAAATTAGTGGATATTATTTGGTGTGTGGATATTATTTGGTGTGTTAGGGCCGGTTCACACTGTAGCTAGGCCGAGTGGCGCAATGCGACGATCCAGGCGATCTCAAAGCGGCTTGCTAGGAGACTTCTATCATAGAAGTCAATGCAAGCCGCCTGAGATCGCCCTAAAAATAGTGCAGGGACCATTTTTCTAATGCGGAGCGAAGCGATTCGCTCCTATTAGAACGGTCCCATTTGTACAGCATTGAGGCGAATTGTCAGGCGACTCAAGTCGCCTGACAATTCGCCTAGATGTGAACGAGCCGCGAAGTCGCGCCGCTCCGCCCCGCTGCAGTGTGAACCGGCCCTTAGTCTATGGTGGCAATCATTGAAGATTAATCACACCTTGAAGGCCCTGGAGCACCAGGACAATGGAATTATCCACAAAATGACCCATTTTGGAAAGCAAACACCCCAACGTATGTTCTTTGAGGCATTATGAGTCTTTTGAACATTTTTTTTTAAAAATGTGAAAAGAAAATGAAAATGTATTTATTTTTTTTACACATAGCGGTTCATTTTAAAGATATTTCACAAACACATACCATGTACATAACAAAAAGTACACCCCAAAATACATTCTCCTACTTCCCCTGAGTATGGCGATAGCACATGTGTGAATCTTTTATACAGCCTGGCAACATACTGAGGCCCAGCATGCAGGGAGCACAAATTACATAAATGTAATTTCATTCCTACCTATCACACCTATTACCGCAAAATTACCCCATTTAGGAAAGCAAACACCCCAATGTATATTCTGAGACATGGGCTTCGGATAGGTACTCAGGCAATCTGATGGGCTGGAGACAGGTACTCAGGTACTCTGATGGGCTGGTGGCAGGTACTCTGATGGGCTGGTGACAGGTACTCGGGTACTCTGATGGGCAGGTGGCAGGTACTCTGATGGGCTGGTGGCAGGTACTCTGATGGGCTGGTGACAGGTACTCGGGTACTCTGATGGGCTGGTGACAGGTACTCTTTATTACAGGGGCAATCGGAGTGCGCACGCGCCCACAAACTCTAGTGCACAAATCACCGTACCAGTTCGGCGATTCACGCAGCCGAGTCGCTCACTTTTGTTGCCAAACGGTTTAGACATTAATGGCTGTGTGTAAGGTTATTTCGAGGGGCCAGCAAGTTTAAACTGTTATACAAGTCTTCAGCATTGTCACATGAAAAAATATTACAAAAATGTGAGGGGTGTACTCACTTTTATGAGATACTGTATATTCTTCTACATATTTTTGGTAAAAAAATCCCAATAAGCGTATATTGATTGGTTTGCGCAAAAGTTGCGCAAAAGTTAGAGTCTACAAAATAGGGGATAGATTTATGGCATTTTTATTTTTTTTACTAGTAATGGCGGCGATCAACGATTTTTAGCGGGACTAAGACATTGCAGTTGACAGATCGGACACCTGACAATTTATTGGGACCACTGACATTTATACAGCGATCAGAGCTAAAAATAGCCACTGATTACTGTATAAATGTCACTGGCAGGGAAGGGGTTAACACTACTGGTGATCAAGGGGTTAAATGTGTTCCCTGCTAGGTGGTGTTTCTAACTGTATAGGGGGCTGGGCTGACTAGAGGAGGAAAGAATAAGAAAGTGAAAGAAAGGTGGTGTGGCGCTGCTGTGTGGTAAAGAAGGTACTATAGGCTGCTGCCCCCACTAAAACCAGCCAAAGGACTAGTTGCAGTGAATGAATAATTAAGTGAAACAGTGGGTTGGCGCTGCCTAAGCAGGTGAAGTGCTAGAAAGTAAAGAAACGTGGGTGTGCTGAAAGATATCAGTGAGTGGCACACTGTTGCCCTCTGGTGGTGAATATACACAAACAAAAAACTGTAATTGTGTGAATGCTCATGTGAGAGCGATGTGAGTGAACTAAATAATAGATAATGAGTGGGTGTGCGTGAGCAGGGTCAGTGGTGGCCCGAAGGGACCCCCTCCGTTCGTGACACAAAACCCCACTCACCACTTGAGAACGAACGTGTAAAAGGTTTCCAGCCACTGGTTTTTAAGATCCAATCCGGCGTCGTGGCGGTGTCCACATGTAAAATACAAATATGCGTGGTGTAGGGTATCAAATTTGCAAAACAACTGGAAAAATTGTAGTAACTCACAGTGGAGAAGTCAGAAGACCGGAGCTTCCAAGTGATCCAGGGTTCAGCCGAAGGTACGTCTGACGCTCTAAGCTCCGCCTTACGCGTTTCGTCATCAAGGCGTCGTCGGAGGCGGCGGCGTCTCAAAGTACTCCTCGGCTTTAAATACTCAATCTAATAACCCAGCAACCAATCAGAATGTATGTGGCGGCCATATTGGTGCTCCATTCCAAGGTCTTTAATCATCATCCTTCTCAAGGTGTATGGCTAGTGTCTCATCGGATATTTAAAAAGGTTAAACTTTATTGTAAACAAATTTTAAAAAGGTTTAAAAAAGAGAGTGTGTCTCAAATATTATGTGCTAAAAAAGGTTGGATTAGTGAAATTAAAATTATGTATTTCAAAGTAAAAAACGTGCATGATGGAAACGAGAGAGGTTTTCACTTTGTAAAAGGAGGAGTATATTTCGTTGCGGAGATTAGGAGCTTAAAAAATGAACGAATCGGATAAAAAAGGAGATTTTATAAAAGGGAACGGCATTGAGTTTATAAAAACAGCATTGAGTTTATGTAACAGCAATCATATATAGCATAAAAGGTGTTGTGGATGTGGTGAGTTTCAGTAGTTTGGCTGGAAAAGATATATGTTTAGGAAAAGAACGAAAATTGTTTAAGTAAATTAAAAAATTGTTTTATGTAAACAATCTGGATAAAAGATCGCATGGAATGTATCCCAAAAGGATAAATAAATAACCCATAGTGACCATAGGAGATTCTCAGGTTAAAACGAGAGGGAGTGGAATAGTGAATGGAGGATGGGTCTATTCAAGAAATTGTGTACTCAAAGAAAGGGGGAGCACGGTTGCAATATGGATGAGTAAAAAAGGATACAAAATGGTTACAAAGCTTTTGAAATCAAAAATAAAAATACAATAAAAAGTGAAAAAAATACAATAAAAAGTGAAA
>BLSH010541498.1:1155446-1172267 GCA_018402905.1 Glandirana rugosa
TATCAGATGGTGAAAGGCCTGTAACGCTTTGAAAGCTGCTCTCAACTCCAAGACGTTTGAAACCACCCCCCGAGAGGGGAAGTCCCAGGCGCCCTGAGCCACCTCCGTTAGACAGTGTGCACCCCAGCCCCTGTTGCTGGCATCTGATGTGACAGTCACCCACGTAACGGGAAGAAAGGAATGGCAGTTGCACAGGTTCTTCCGATGGAGCCACCAGAGAAGGGAGCCCCTCATGGCGGGCGAGATGTAGATGAGTTGCGGCTTGTCGTCTGACCTCCATTGTCGAAGAAACCCCTTTTGAAAGGGTCGCATTCTCCACTGTGCCCACTTCACCATGGGAAACGTCGACACCATTGTCCCAATGATCCTCAGGCACTCGATGGACTGAAGATACGTTGAAGAGAGCGCCAGCCGTATCCTACTCTGGATCACTACTATCTTCTCCTCGGGCAAGGAGATGGTGCCCCGAGTCATGTCGAAAAGGGCACCAGGGTATACAAGACATTGTGAGGGCTCTAAGTGGCTTTTCTGGAAGTTGAGCAGCCACCCAAACTCCTGGAAGGTGGCGATGACTTGGTCCCTGTGTTCTACTATCTGGGATTTGTTCTGTGCCAAAAGCAGCAGATCGTCCAGGTAATGAAAGAGCCGGATACCTCTGGTTCTTAACAGAGCTACTACCGCCAACAAGACCTTCTGTCAGGACCTGTGTCCTTGCTTGGGTCACCTGCTGGTGGCAGTGTTTGGAAAACCCAAATGGTGTAGTTCTGGTGGCCACCAGCGGGTGTCTCCCAGGAGATTGAGCTTACAGGTCATTAAGCTGCACCTGATGGGTCTGCTGGGTCCATATAAGCCCTCCTTGTTCCCTGTCCCAAGGCTTCAGTGTTTTCCCTGCAAGCTGTGTCCATGCCTGAATTTGACCTGCTCTGATCCTGACCTGCTCTGATCCCCGATCTGCAATCCAGACCCAGAGACCTGATTCCTGAACCTGCTCCCTTGCTCTCCTTCTGCTCCCAGTACCTGGCTCCCTGTTCCCCTTATCTGGTATCCCTGTTTGCTTATTATATATGTGTGTTTTCTTCACTTGTATTTAGTTAGTCAGATAGTTAGGTGTTTATTTTGGGGTTTGGTGTGTTTTCATCTTTTACTTGCTCATTTATGTTTGCTGGTGTTTGGTGTTTGAAGTGTGCTATTTGTCTAATAAATATATTCATATTTTCACCTTACACCTGGTCCTGATTCCTTTAAGGGCAGCCAACTGATCTGACCATCCCTGCTGGATACCTGCATATGGTATCCCTGACACCTTCGAGAAGACTCGAGGAGAAGTTGATAGGCCGAAGGGGAGGCAGGTGAACTGATAATGGAGCTTCCCCACGGCAAACCGGAGGAACTGCTGAAACTCCGCTGCCACCGGCACGTGGAAGTATGCGTCTTTCAAATCTATGGAGACTAGCCAGTCCCCGGCCTGGACTGCTTGTTGGACCGTAGATAGCGTTTCCATTTTGAACCTCTCCTTCTTGATGAAACGGTTCAGGTGTGTCAAGTCTATCACCGATCTCCATGCGCCGTTTCTCTGCCGTACCATGAAGAGTGGGGAATACATCCCTAGCCCTCGCTCTTCGTTCGGGACAGGAACTGCGGCGCCTTGTGCCAACAAAGATCCTATGTAGGCTAAAAGGATCTCCCTTTTGGCTTTTGAAGTTGAAAGGGTTGTGGGAACAAACCTCAGCCTGGGCGCTTTGCAGAAGGCCCACCCATGGCCCAGGGAGACCGTTCTGACGGTCCATCCATCCCGGATTGAGGCCGCCCAAACATGTCGAAAGCGGAGCAAATGAGCCCCCACCTGACATTCCTCGGCGGGCCCAATCTCAAAAGGACTTCGCTGGGCCTCCCTCACCAGTCGGACCACCTCTAGAAGTCTTCTTGCCAGACACCTGCCTGGATTTCCAAGATCTGTAGAATTGCCAACCAGGCTTGTAGCTGCGTGCTTCCCTGGAACGGTCCTGGTTCTGCTTCCTCGAGAAGGGGCGTCCCCGGCCTTGCCCACGCCGGTCCTGAGGGAGGAACCCCGACTTACCTCCGGTGGCTCAGGCTATGGCCACGTCTAACTTGTTCCCAAAAAGAGAGGAACCCTCAAATGGGATACGGCACCACACCTGTTTGGACGCCGGGTCGGCCTGCCATGGGCGAAGCCACAAGGCCCGCTTGGCCGTAACGGTCGAGAGCATAACCCAAGACAAAACACGAATAAGGTCAAGGGACGCCTCCCCCAGGAAGGCAGTAGCCAGCCTGAGTTCTTGTATGGGGGAACTCTTGGCCACCTCGTCCGAGACACTCCTGAGCGTCTCGTCTATACTGACAGTCCACCGCTCCATTGCCTTTGATGTCGCCGCCAGGGCAGGTTTACATGCCATACCCACAGACAGATATGCCTTCTTGAGGTCAGAGTCGATCCGTCTGTCCAGGGCATCCTTAAAGGAGACTGTATCCTCCAGCGGGAGTGTGACATGCTTGACCAGTCTCATTACAGCCGCATCTACTAGAGGAGCTGATTCTAGGTGACTGACCTCCTCTTCCTTAAAGGGATACAGCTTCAGGACCTTAGGTAACAAAGAGTTTTTCCTGTCAGTCTTGGACCACTCTTCTGAAATGACTTCACCTAGTTCCGAAAGGAAGGGGAAGTTAGCTCGCTCCTTCTTCAGCTGTTTGAAATATTTCCTCTGTTTAGGAGGAGTGACTGAGGGATCCTCCCAATCCAGGGCATCCCTTACTGCTTTGACCAACGGAGCGACCAGGGCAAAATCGAATCCCCCATACGGCTCTTCGGACTCGGAATCCTCTTCTAACGAGTCAACGGAGGGGTGACTTGGCTGGAAGAATTCCCAGATGTTTGGAGCCTTTGGCTCTGTCACTGGTGCGCCCCTAGGTTTGGCAGGAGACTTACGGGTTCTGTCAGTCTCTATCTCCTTCAGGGACTCCTTTACGACCCTCTTGACCAGGGATTCCAGCTGTACCGTCTCCCCTCTTTCACCGGCAGCTTTTGTGTAACAGGGGTCACAGAGAGATCTCCCAATTGGTGCCCGCGACCTGCACCCCCAGCAGGTATGCTCAGCTGGGTGACTGGAGTGGGTCACTGAATGATGGACCGGGTCCCTACCATGGTGACTTGACCTGGAGGGTGACCCGTGGTGCTTAGATCTGGAAGAAGAGTGTCGGCCATGGGACTTTGATGAAGTACTTCTTCTGTGGGAACTGCGCTGATGATCCGACCTAGAGGAACTAAAACAAGAAGCAGAGGAAAGTAGACACAGGGGTTAGGGTAAAAGCCTCTGCCATACCCTACCTCCCCACCCCCCCCAGGCTACCACCCAGAAGAGCGTACCTGTGGTGGGAGGGCTGGCGGTGAAGCGTCCCTGGTGCTGGCGGTCTCCATGGAGGCTATAAGAAAAAAAAAATTCCATTAGTCACTACAGCTCCCCCAGGAGCCCAGAGTCCAGGCAGCCCCTGCCTACCTCAGAATCAGGCAGAACTGCCTGGGGAAGTCGCTGCTGAAGCCCGCAATCATTCCCACCGACTGCGGGCTTCTAGCGGTTTAAATTTGGCGCCCACCAGTGACGTCACTGCTTGCGTCAGCGCGCACGCGCGGCCATCGCCACTTCGGCCGCACCGCGCCTGCGCCAACCAGGCCTCGTTCCCGATCCGGACCCATGCATGCGCAATACCACCGCGGGCCACGAACCGGGAAGTGAACGGCGGCTGGAACACACTGCGAAACCAGCCGCCATGCCTGTCAGCCACGGACCACCAGGGAACAGGAAAGTGCCTAACCAACAAGAAAGGTACAAACACTGCTGCCATGCAAAAAATAATCCGGGATGCTGCCACACTTCTTGCCGAGGCCCATGGCCGTCCTCTGGGGTACACAAGGCCGCCCGCTAGTAGCTAGGCTAGTGGCCATCATGCGCAGCCCACCCGCCAGTGGCTAGGCATCCAGGCATCTTCTGCGCTCTTCCATTTTCCCGACTGTCCATCTCCTGAGTCGCAGCTCGGCTAACCAGTGGCAGGAAGTCTTCAGGTAAGAGGACCATCTACTCGGTCCTGCGAGGAGGACAAAAAAGGAACACGGCCGCCAGCCAGGAGCAAAGATTTATGGGAGAGGTGTCCTATAGGGTATTAGAGGCGGGACTAAACCCACACGTAGGCTGCCATGGAGTCTGTCAGGAAATATCGTTTTTTTTCAAAATTGTCACTCTTTTCTTGTTTATAGCGCAAAAAATAAAAACTGCAGAGGTGATCAAATACCACCAAAAGAATGTTCTATCTGTGGGAAAAAAAAAGGACATTTAATTTGGGTACAGCGTCGCACGACCGCACAATTGTCAGTTAAAGTAACGCAGTGCCTTATCCCAAAAAATGGCCTAGTCATGAAGGGGGTACAACCTTCCGGGACTGAAGTTGTTAATTCTTCACTGATATTGACTGAAATCCTACTGATAGTGACCATGGATAATGGTGGCAGGGTCTCCATGTTGGAGCCTGCTGAGGTAAGGAACCCTCTTAGAGACCAGGTCTGGGAGCCAGTGTGCAAGGCTATGCAAGATGAAGTATGGTGGTGGCTTCCCTCTGTGAAATATGGTTAATGGTGTAGTGTAATGAATCAGGGCAAGTTGGTGGAGTTAGGTGAGTACTTAGTGCCACTTTCTCAAAATAACTTTGAAGTTGTGTATCAGAACAGGTAAGTTGAAGACAGATAGTCCTTCTGAATGTGTGTGTGGGGCTCTGAAGTGTAATTTGGCCTCTGGCCTGAAGTTGTCATCAACTCACACTGAAGCTGAGGCATAGGAAAAAAAAAAAAAAAAAACAGCTTGTAGTACTCACCTGTGGCCCTTGGATACCTGTAGCCCCTGGTATCATTAAGTGTCCTTGGTGCTATTGATAGCAGTGTGACCACATAAAGGAAAATCTCCCCTCTCTGAGGACACAGACCGCAATAAAAACCTTATATTGGTTCAAACACAGGATATAGAAAGCTAAAATTAAAAAAAAAAAAAAAATGAAGGCAGCATTTACACTTGCAGTTAGGGACAGGGTGGATTAAAACAAAAAAAAAATGTTTTTTTGATTCAAATCTGATTTTTTTTTGGATTTTTATCAAATTTATTTTAATAACATGCTTTTGGAGTAAAAATCTATAGTTTTCTATTTAAGATACATTAATAATTTTGTTTAATCAGCATGAAATGGAGCTTAGTTATGTAGCATGAGGCTGTATATTCTGCAATACTTATATTTTTGGTAAACTCATTCAAAGAATCCAAGCTCTGCAAGCTGTGATTGATGCAGTCACGCAATGTCACAGTAATCATGAGATAAAACAAAGTTCAGGAATATTCCTTTATCTCATTGTTTTGCAAATCTATGTACACTACAAACTGTATGATTGAATCGTTTCTGATATCGCTGTTTTACTAACCTGATAGCTTATTATTCTCAATAGGAAACCTTCATTTTGTTTGCAAATATTAAAGATTCTAACTACCAGCAAGAATAAGTCCTTACATTTAAAGAGCACCTGTCATATTAGATCCATCATGGCAGTGCCTGTTAGCGGGCATCCACTCAACTGCTGCCGCCACATCCCTCACCTTGTTGTGTCACTGCCACATCACCAGCCGCCCCATTTAAGTGAATGGGATTGTCAGTGAGTCAACAGTGGGTCAGAGGAGGAGCCACTACCAGACAGTGATGACAGTTGCTCTTTACAAATTATGATTTAGGGGACAGTAAAAATATGCAGTGAAGTTGTAGTTTTAATTCTGCCATAACCTAGCACAGCAGCCGGATGGAGATGTACACAAGCTGTAGCAAAAAGTATACCTTTTGACACATTTAGCAGGCAGTACCTCCGCCGAATGAAACCCATTCAATTAAATGGGGATGAGCCATAACTGCAAGCTAAATGATAGCCTTGCAGTTGCACTGTGGTATTCCCATTCAAAGACCCCATTCAGCTGTCAAAAAATAGGCATTGAGGAGGCAGCAGTATTGCCTCCTGAAGGCCTGTTAGCTACTCCTGTACCACTATCTGAAAACAGATCCACTGCAGATTGAAAGACTGCAGGTGTAAACAAGCCCCAAGGCTGGGTTCACACTTGTGCGATGCAGGAAACACTGCGGGCTCCAGACATCCTAAGTCTCCCGCGAGGTGCGGCAGTCTCCCCCATTTCGCCTGCGGCTCCCTGACACCGATGAGTGCCACTCGATATCCTGGCTGCAGGCAGGGCCGGTGCCACCATGGAGCTGCAGGGCACTGCACAAAGGCCCGGTCTGGTGACAGCAGGTGTGAAGAGCGGCAAGGTGTGGGCAGAATGACAATCAGCTGCCATCTCCATAGTGCGAACAGGCAGCCCAGGAGACAGAGGAAGCTGGTAAGGAGAGCAGTGAGGGCAGGGCACGCACCGATAGCCCGGGAGGGAGAAGACCTCTGAAGATGTGGGCAAAGCAACCCTGGTGCCTGCCAAAGCCTGGAGCCCCTGGACTCCTTTAACCTCCTCTCCGCTCCCAGGCCTGAAGGACAGGCTGACCGGGGGCCCGGAGAATAAGGATGGGTAGGAGGCGCAGGCAGCCAGGGAACGCTCCACCTCACAGAGATATTCTGAAAGGAGCAGGGCACCACCCTGACCATGAAAACGGGTCATACCTGCTGCTGGTCATCCTGCTGAAAGGTACTGTCCTGAGCATCACACACCTTCTGGCAGACAGGGACTGGTACATGGAGGGCACAAGAGAGACTGCAGACAGGGTTAGGGGTCTCTCTCTCTGTCACCCCCTCTCTATCTCTGTCACCCCCCCCCCCCGTGCTCTCTGTCACCCCCTCTCTATCTCTGTCACCCCCCTCTCTATCCATGTCACCCCCCCTCTCTCTCCCTCAACCACCCTCTCTCAGCTCCCTTTCTCTCTCAACCCTCCCTCTCTGTCCACCACCCTCTTTCTGAGCCCCCATCTCTCTGTCAATCACCCCCCCTCCCTCTCAGCCCCCCTCTCTTAGTCCCACTACCTGTTTCAAGCAGAAACACTGCACATACTGACTCCTACCACCATGACCACTTCAAATCACTTAAGTGGTCATGGTGGTTAGCGTGTTCCTTTAATATCTCTCAGAAGAAGTAAACCTCTGTATACTGATTCAATTTCATTTGATCATCCTCTAGTTGTGTTAAATTGGGGGGGGGGGTTTGCAGGTTGTGATGTCTGGGATGCTCGCACCAGATCACATGCGATGTCTCTGCAATGCAAATTCAGCCATACAGATTGTATGGCTGAATTTGCATCACATTCAGTATAAAATGGTGCTGGAATCGGATCACATGCGATCCGATTCTTATCCGAATTCACAGTTCGCACCGCGGCAGTTCACAGAGGGTGAGTGTGAACCGCCTGTGTTTCAGGTGCAATGCGGGAACCCGCACTGTAGTCACAGGGTTTCCCGCAGCGCACAAGTGTGAACCGAGCCTGACATCGCTATAGCTATAGAATAATGGCTCATTCATACAGCACAGGCGGGGAGTGTTTAAAGTTGTCAGTTGTGTCTATGTCTATGCAAAGATATCTAGGGTGGACTTCTTAATATTTTGCCATTCAAAATAAGTGTGAAACAAGTATATTGATGTATGTTATATGTGCACTAATAGTTACATTTTATATGACTGCTTGTGTATACAGGTTTGCCACCCAATATTCGTGTTGCCAGATTTAAACTGCATGAAATGACAGAATTACATTGTGAATATGCGTCGAACATCAAGAAGTCCAAAGTCTGGTATAAGAAGATTAGTGAAAAGAATCCTTCGTGGGTGGCCCATTCAAGTGGAAACAAAGGCACAGATTATAAATCAAGAGTTATAGTCATCAATGATGAACAGAAGAAAAGACTGACAGTTCAATTCAAACAGGTGGAACTCTGGGATAGTGGTATCTATCAGTGCTCAGCTAGTGACACCATACTGACTGAAATCTTACTGATAGTGACCATGGATAATGGTAAGTTAAACAGCATACGGATATTGTTTGAAGCTGAAGTTCAGGCAAATAGACATGTGCGGTTAGTTCCGTTCCAAATTAAAATTCGGACGCATTTTCATTTTTCGGAAATTCAGATGTATCCGAATTTCCGAATTACAATAGTACCAAATTTAAACTAATCCAAATAACGAAAAAGAAAATTCGGACGGAATTTGAAAAATTTTCGAATCATTTTCGAATACTTTTCGAATTCGAATAGTTTTCAAATTTGAATTCGAAAAGTTTTCAAATTCCAATAGTTTTCAAATTGGAATTTGAATAGTTTTCAAATTTCCAAAGAGAACAAAATATAATAGAAAACAATGGAATAGTACAGGAAAAAAAAACAATAGTCTAGAAAAGAATATAACAGAAAACAAAAGAATAGAACACAATAGAGTAAAACAGCTCTGTTCCACTCCACCACATTATATTCTTTATTTTTCTGTTATATTGCCCTCTATTGTATTCTATCTTTTTCCATTCTATTCCTTCACTTTCCACTCCACCCCATTCTCCTTGAAAATTGTAAAATGATTCGAAAACTATTAGAATTTGAAAACTATTCGAGCTTGAAAATGATTCAAAAACCATTCAAAATTGATTCGGAAACTTTTCTAATCGATTCGAAAATGAATAAACGAATCTAAACAGACTTATGTAAATAACGAATGAAAACTAAACTAAACAGATTTTTGCGCTCTGCACATGTCTACAGGTATACATGTTTTTCTTTACAGCTTTAGTTACAATACATAACTTACCTGTAATGAAGTATGGCCGATGATGTTCAGGCTGCTGGGTTCTGTAGAAATCTTCACTGCTGAGCTGCCCTGACCTCTGGGGGTTAACAACAATTAAGACCCCGTACACACTGAGGCAGTTTTCAGGCGCTTTAGCGCTAAAAATAGCGCCTCCCAATGCTGCCTGAATGTGAAAGCCCGATTGCTTTCACACTTGGGCAGTGCGCTTGCAGGACAGGAAACAAAGTCCTGCAAGCAGTATCTTTGGGGTCGGTTGGGAGCAGTGTATACACCCCTCCCGTTGGAATAAATGGCCGCCGCTCCCAAGCGCCTGAAAAGCGTTTTTAACCCCTTCTAGGCATCTAGCATCTTAAAAGGGGCATTTAAACAGCGGTAAAGTGCCGCTAAAACTAGCGGCCGTGCTTTGTCGCTAACGGCCCCGCCAACCCAGTGTGAAAGCATCCTAAAGAGCACCCGATAGGGTACACAACCCCTCCTGCCCTCTTCTCCACTGAGAATTTTCTTTCATTGATTACACTGCCAATAACATGATCTGTGAAAAGGGGGAAACAGGATTTTCTCCTCTATTCACAGAGCATATTACAGGCAGTGTAATCAATGAAAGAACTTTTCTCAATGGAGGTACGTGTTCCCATCAGATCGTCTTTACTGCAGCTGAGCCCGGAGACACAAAGCTGTTGACCCTCGAAGCGTCAGAAGCTTAGCAGCAGGAAAAGTTCAAGGCGATCCAGCAGTGACGATTTCTACAGAATCCAGCATCCTGCATATCGTGGGACATACATTACTTCATTACCGATAAGTGGTGTAACTAAAGCTGAAGAGGACCTTTTTAAGCCAAACTCCAGCTTTAAGATGTTTCTATACAGGATTTAATTAATATACAGGTGCATCTCATAAAATTAGAATACCATCAAAACGTTAATTTATTTCAGTAATTCAGTTCAAAAAGTGAAACTCCTATATTATATAGAAGCGCAGAGTGATATATCTCAAGCATTTCTTTCTTTTAATTTTGATGATTATGGCTTATAGTTAATGAAAACCCAACAAAAAAAAGGATTTTTAATACAGAAACGTTGGCCTACTGAAAAGTATATCCATGTACAATATAGTATACACTCAATACTTAGTCAGGGCTCCTTTTTCATGCATTACTGCATCAATGCGGCGTGGCATGGAGGCGATCAGCCTGTGGCACTGTTGAGGTGTTATAGAAGGCAAGGTTTCTTTGATAGTGGCCTTCAGCGTCTGCATTGTTGGGTCTGGTGTTTCTCATCTTCCTCTTGACAATATCCCACAGATTCTCTATGGGGTTTAGGTTAGGCAAGTTTGCTGTCCATTCAAACACAGTGATACCATAATCATTAAATCACGTATTGGTACTTTTGGCAGTGTGGGCAGGTGCCAAGTCCTACTGGAAAATTAAATCAGCATCTCCATGAAGCTGGTCAGCAAGGGGAAGCATGAAGTGCTCTATAATTTCCTGGTAGAGGGCTGCACTGATTTTGGACTGGATAAAACACAGTGGACCAACACCAGCAAATGACATGGCTCCCCAAATCATCTCAGACTGTGGAAAACTTTGCATTTCTTTTGGAAATTAAGGTCCCAGAGTCTGGAGGAAGAGTGAAAAGGCACAGAAACCAAGTTGCAAGAGGTCCACTGTGAAGTTGACATAGTCCGTGATGATTTGGGGAGCCATGTCATCTGCTGGTGTTGGTACACTGTGTTATATCAAGTCCAAAGTCAGCGCAGACCTCTACCAGGAAATTCTAGAGCACTTCATGCTTCCCTCTGCTGACCAGCTTTATGGAGATGCTGATTTAATTGTCCAGCAGGACTTGGCACCTGCCCACACTGCCAAAAGTATTTAATGATCATAGTATCACTGTGCTTTATTGGCCAGCAAACTCATCTGACCTAAACCCCATAGAGAATCTGTGGGGTATGGTCAAGAGGAAGATGAGAGACACCAGACCCAACAATGCAGATGAGCTGAAGGGCGCTATTAACACAACCTGGGCTTTCTCAGCAGTGCCAAAAGCTCATAAACTCCATGCCACGCCGCATTGATGCAGTAACTCACGTAAAAAGGAGCCCCAACCAAGTATTGAGTGCATATTATACTGTACATGGACATACTTTTCAGTAAGCCAACATTTCTGTATTAAAAATCCTTTTTTTATTGGTCTTGTGTAATATTCTAATTTCCTGAGATAATGAATGTTGGGTTTTCACTAGCTGTAAGCCATAATTATCAAAATTAAAAGAAAGAAATGATTAAAAGACATCACACTGTGTGTAACGCATCTATATATTATATATGTTTCACTTTTTGAAATTAATTACTGAAATAAATTAACTTTTTAATGATATTCTAATTTTATGAGATGCACCTGTGTATTGTTTTTTTCTGCCTGAAGAGACATTTGCTAGCACACAGATGCCTCCCGTGACATCTTCTAGACATAATATAAAGATATTGTCTCACTCATTACCAGTTAATTCAGGTTAGCTACAAAAAGATCAATACAGTATACCGAGTGTAGGCCGCAATGAAATTACGGTAAAGTGTGAAAATAAACTAATTGGTCTATTTTAATAGAAAGCAAATCTCTCAGTCCAACTGATGGAATAACCCAGTCCAGTGATCTGAACACCTATCATCCATGGATTTTCCACCAATCCAGTACTCTGAATAACAGCTATGCTACACAACAGCCTCCGTAAGTTAATATAACCATTTTAATTACACTTTTTATACTTGCTGTGTATTCTTCATTTTCTCCATTGTATTGAATGTTACCCTAATCTTCCCATTTCTTGTCTTTACTGTGTCCTTCTTACCATTCCCCTGATTGAAAGTGTAAACCATACTGAGCAAAGCCACATAGCTTGCATTTCAAAGGCTAGAATTTGTACTTTTAGTGTATTATAAGCAGGCTTAGGGGATCATTTACACCAGATATGTTTAGGTGAGTTTGTGAGTGCATTACTGTAATGCATGCCAACCAAAAAAGAATGGTTCCCCGTGAATGCAGTTCACACCAGCATGTTGCATTTGCCCAGTGCTGAGAAAAAGTATGGCATATGCTACTTTTTTTTTCAAAGTAGGGCAACATATTCAAATGTACACAAATGTGCATAAAAGAAACCCACTGCAAGGCAAAAAAAAAAACTGCAGTGCATGTAAAATACATGCCAATGTGCAACTCAAAAAAAATGCAACCCACAGGCATTAACAGATGTGTTGTTAAACCCTAATACCGAATGGGCATTTTAAAACTTGAGAATCACTGCCTTTTATTATTTTATAACAGTGCAGCCTCACCAGTCAGAAATAGGTGTGTGTGTATGTGTATGTTGAGTTTTAGCTGTATTCTCTTCCTGTCAAAGAAAAAAATGACAGCTTGTTCTCAGGCAGTAAATTTCTCTGGAGAATGACCTGTCTCTGGCTTCAACTCAGAGCTGATATATCACTCTATTGGGTGCTTGAGAAAGGTAAAACCATTCTGGCAGCACCCAACAGTTTCAATGTCCATAATCAGCATTAGGTTTCCGTTAAACCTAGTGTGATTTGTTGTATGTCTGCAGTCATGCTGCTATGCATAACAGAAATCACATTATTCTCTAAGGTCCATGTTCACATCAATGCAATGTAGACTTCAATGGGAGTGCATGAAAAACACATGTACATGAGTTTTTGGTGCACTTTTGGAGCAGTTTTTTTGCTTAACATCCAGTCTCATCCTCCTACCAACAATGATGTCATAGCAGATATCGCTATCCATTTGCTCCTGTCAATGAAATCTTGTTAGTAGGGACATGGCCGAGTCATGCTGTGTGTGTCTATGGATGCACACAGCCTGGCTCAGGAGCTAGCTTGCAGGTGTGCACCCCCCCCCCCCCATAGCAAGTGGCCTTCTATGGGGGCACACACCGAAGTTGAGGACCTGAGAGTGCCGAGAAGAGGAGGTTTGGGGCTGCTCTGTGCAATATCATTGCACAGATCAGGTAAATATAACAGGTAAACACATAAAAGGAAAAAACATTAAATAAAATGATAATCAAAAAATAAATGTACAGCAGCACTCAAAACACATATATACAACTGTGTAATTCATCCAAAAACAAAAATTGTTGCCAGCCCCTTGAGAACGTCTTCTGAGACTAAATATGTTGGGGTGGAGTCTGTGCTGATGTCATTATGCTGCTGGACTGAGCAGTGGTTGGGTTGTTTGCAGTGATTTAGCGGCGCTAGCAAGGCAGTTCTTTTTTTTTTTTTAATTCTGTTTATTGGAATTTTCAATAACAAGCACACAAAGTGGCGACAGCCACAACATATACAAAACAAACAAAGCTGCTTCAGACATTACAGAGGTCGGTGCATAGGCAGTCTAATCTCAGACAGTACAATTATAATCAGATTTCAGTCTTGCCTAATAAATTCTGCTGCTCCCCCTCTCTGCCCACCCAGTCCCCATCCCCCCGATGGACATAGAAGCCACTAGATTGACCAGGGCCAAAACCTCCTCCCAGTAGTCTCAGACCTTGGGACAAGACCAGAACATGTGTATAAAATCACCCACCGCCTCCCCGCACCACCAGCTTCCTCCGAATGCATTTTATGGAGTCTATATGGGGTATAATAGGCCCTATGCACAATTTTAAATTGCACCATACGGTCCCTAACTGAGATTAGGGATTTGAATGGGAAATCCCATATGTCGTCCCAGTCATCGTCATCCAGAATGGGAACATCTTGCTGCCATCTCTCCCGCAACTGATCCAGTGGTGACAAGGAGGCGAATACCAGCCAGGAATATAGTTGTGAAGTCGGCTTTTTCCCACTGGATATCCTCAATGTCCGCTCTAAGCCTGATTGAGTGAATGCGCAGGCAGATTGGGAGTACTGAGCCATGAAGGCATTGGAAAGCTGCATGTATCTAAAGAAATAGTGCCCTGGAAGTCCGTACCTAGACGAGGCCTGGGCAAAGGAGAGGAGTTTACCATTAGATACTACCTGTGTCACTAATTTAATCCCGTGCCTCGTCCACGCAGAAGGGTCTTGTAGCTGATAAAAATGGGGTAGGTTTGGGTTGAGCCATAATGGTGTCTCTGGCGAAATCGCTGTATTTGCGTATCTTTCACACTGCAGTCCCGCCTCCCAGAATCTCAGGGTAGTGCGCATAGAGGGAGTCAGGTCATACGGGGCCCTGGGTCCCCTGAAGATTAAGAGCCTCAGGGCCTCCAAGGAGCCCACCACCGCTGCCTCCAGACTCGTGGCTGCCTTAAAAAGGTCTGGATTGAGCCACCAGGTCACCGTGACCAACTGGGAGGCTAAAAAGTATTTGAAACAATCTGGAAAGGCCATGCCTCCCTGTTCGCAGGGAAGCATTAAAGTGCTTAGCTTTTATCTAGGTGGCTTGTGGCCCCAAAGGAAGGACGAAAAAATTTGGTTCAAACTGCGAAAAAAGGACAGAGGGATCCACTGTGGGGAATTACGGAAGAGATATGTAAATTTAGGAATGAGCTTCATTTTAATTAAATTAATACGTCCCATCAGGGAAAGGGGTAGGTTCTCCCATGCCTTCAGTTTAGTCCTGACCTCCCGCACCACCGGGGACAAGTTCAGCTCCAGGAAGTCAGACGTGGTCTTAGAGACCAATACTCCCAAATACCTGAATTCCTGAACCCATTGCAATGGAACATCCGGGGAAGCCGTGAATCTGGCTGCTTCGTCTATAGGAAACATAAGGGATTTCGTCCAATTTACTCTAAGCCCCGTGACCCCTGCAAAGCTGTCAAGAACTTGGAGTGCACCCTGCAGTGATGGACCTGCATCCTGTAAGAAGAGGACAATGTCGTCCGCGTACAGGGCTACCCTCTCCTCCAGCAAGCCAATCCGAAGCCCGCTGATCAGTGGAGAGGTACGCAATGCCTCTGCCACCGGCTCAACTGCGATAGCGAATAATGCCGGAGAGAGAGGGCAGCCCTGCCTAGTACCTCGATGAAGCAGAAACGAAGGGGACAACCGGCCACCAATTCGTATCGAAGATGTGGGGCATTTGTAGATAACCTGTAGCCACTTGATGAACACCAGGGGAAAACCCATCCTGTGGAGGGTCTCCCACAGGAAGGGCCACTCCACAGTGTCAAAAGTCTTTTCAAAGTCTAGGGCCACTACCACCCGTGTTCCCGAATTTATATGGGGGGCCGAGATATTAGTGTACAACCTACGGAGATTCACATCCGTCGATCTCCCAGGCATAAAGCCGGTTTGGTCCAGGTCTGTGATCAAGGGAAGCAAGGGGTATAGCCTAAGCGCTAGTAACTTAGTTAGGATCTTTAGATCGTTGTTTAGTAGTGCTATGGGTCTATAGGATGAGCAGAGTTTGCATTCCTTCTCAGGTTTGTAAATCAGGGTAACCTGAGCATGGGACATTGACGCCGGAAGAGCGCCACTAACCAGGCACTCAGTAAATATATCGGCTAGCAGGGGGGCCAGAAAGGCCCCATGTATTTTGTAAAATTCTATCGGGAGCCCATCGGGCCCCGGGGCCTTGCCCGACGGAAAAGATTGGATTGTCCTTAGCACCTCCATTGCTGTAAATGGCCTGACCAAAGATTCTCTCTCCGTGTTGGACAACCAGCCTAATGCCAGCGGGTCTAATAGATCCCGCAGACCTTCTGGCTGGAAGTCCGAAGGCAAGACTGAGGTGTACAGTTCCTCATAGAACTCTCTGAATCTGTCAAGAATTGCAGAGGGAGATGTCTCCAATCTCCCCTCCCTAGTGGATATCTCTGGTATGAGGGTGCATGGATGTTCGTGCTGAGCCATCATGGCCAACAGACGACCATTTCTGTCCCTCTGTTCAAAAAAATGTTGTTTGTTCTGGTATGCTTCTAATCTAGTGACCTCCGTTAGATGAAGTTGTAACTCCCTCTGGGCCGCCAACAGAAGGTCGAAATTAGCCATGGAGGGGTTCTCCACATATACGGAGGTTTGATCTGTGACTGACTGTTGCAAATCCCCTGTGGGGGACTTCTGCTTTCTAACCACAGCAGCCATAGAGGAGATATAATGTCCCCTTACATTTGCGTTAAAGGCATCCCATACTATGTCTGAGGAGGCGGATCCCGCATTCTGCTCCCAGTATTCCTCCAACAAAGGGGGTATTTTGTCCGCCAGGTCTGGATGAGAGACCCAACGCGACCCCAGTCTCCACAAAGCAGCACTCCGAGAAGCCGGAGAGCGCAGAGTAACCATAAGGGGGGCATGGTCAGAGAGGCCGCTAGGTAGGTAGGTGGCCTCCAAGACCTCCGCCAAAAGAGAGGGATTCGCGAACGCCAGGTCTATTCTCGATGCCGTTTTGTGGGACGCTGAGAAGCATGAGTATGACCTGGCGTCCGGATGCCTCCACCTCCACACTTCAGTAAGTCCCGTAAGGCGTGTGAGACTTAGGGGGCACTGGCCGGTCAAGATCTGGAGACAGGATCGCGTTGAAGTCCCCCATAAACATGACCCTGGCAGGGCAGAAAGGGGTAATCCTCTCCAGCACCGAGTATAAAACATCTGCTGAGAAAGGAGGAGGGATATACATTGTAACCAAAACAAACCTTTGAGAGTATACTGTCAATACCAACACCACAAATTTGCCCTGAGGGTCTGTTATTACTTCTTCGATAGAACAAGGTAAGTTTTTATGCAGCAGGATGGAGACCCCCCTGGCAAACGTGGAGTATGTGGCGTGAAAAGCTCTCTGAACTCAAGGTTTCTTTAACGTTAGTATCTTGCTGCCCATGAGATGCAGCAAAGCGATGTGAGGGGAATGAAGTTTGAGATACTGAAAAAGGAGGGCCCGCTTACATTTAGAATTGAGTCCTCTAACATTCCACGAGAGGACCGAGAAGGAATCAAGTACCTATGGTGGGAATTCAACAGGGGGTTGGCCAGGAAGTCTGTAGGCCGGGAGGGGGGGGGGGGCATCTCGTG
>BLSH010541498.1:1196488-1206489 GCA_018402905.1 Glandirana rugosa
GTCTCTCACTCCCCTTTAGGGGGGTTACCCCTGTCGTTCTTTATATTTATTTAATATGACGTCTCGGATTTGGAAGGGGTGAGTTAGGGTTATTTTCACAGACGACCTCAAGGTGGATTTTAAACTTAAGGTCCGTCTATATTTTATGTATGACATGTAATTTTGTCGAGACATAAGTAATAATGACATGTAGTACTTTACATAAAAACGTTAAATTGGTGAAGTCGGGGCCTTCCAAAACGTCGAAATCCTGGTCTCGTGAAAAAAGTTAAACCGTGACGCTACTGCATTGCATGACCGCGCAATTACCATTTGAAACGGTGCAGTGCCAAATTGAAAAAAGTGCTCTGGTCCTAAAGCTGCAAAACCTTCCGGGGCTGAAGTGGTTAAATTGCAAAAATACATTTCATGATGTACAGTAATAATGAATACAGAGCTGTTTTAATGTACAGTATGTATTTTATATCTGCCTGGAATTCAAATTTTAGGTGGAACTCCAGCAGACACTTTTATTGGGATTGAGTGGGGAAGGTTTAGGCTCTGCAGTATAATTTATTTATATTTCTTGCTGTCCCCATTGGGGGGATTTCCCCTCACTCTCTGATCTCTGTTTTGGACTTGTACTTTAAAGTTTTAATTTCTTATGGACTAGCTGGGATTTTTAATTGCCAATAATTTGATAAATTCCTGATTTTTTTATTTTTATTTTTTTGCAGGAGTCGTCACAGGCACAAACCGTGGAATATCATGCGGTGGATCCTTTTTCTAAGCATGGTGTTGTGCGTTGTCTTCTTTAGCCACTATAAGAGGTCATCTGGTATGTTTTTGTAAGGTAGACATACATGGAGAGCGATGGATATTTATAAATCTATTTATACTGTATTTGTTTTCTTCTAGAAGACATCTCTGGTGTACGGAAAATCTACAACCGGTCACGGAGGTCCCAGATTCGGAACATAAGCAAAGTCTAAATATCTATTTTGATACTTTTCTGATTTTGTTCATTTTACAGTTGTTAAAATCATCAGTTACAGGAACACCTTTGTTCTTCTAGTGTTTATTCATGTGAAAGAGCATCACACTATGAGGTGTGTATGAAATGCTGTTTTGTTGCCTTCCTATGCATTATGCAATGTGTTTCACCACTGTGTATAAAGTGACATAGCATGGACCCATGATAAAGACTTCATTAAGTTGAGTGAATTTAGAAGTCTGGTTCAAACTTTTTTTTCAAATTTTGGATAGAGGGGAGAAATGTTAAAACCACTTGCATGTATTTTTGTCATTGGAGAGATTTTTCTCACTTCTGGTCATTGTTGGCCCTAATCATTAATTTGGGATTCTGGATATGGGATCACAAAGGGGACATATTTATAAACTTGAAAGGTAATCCTGAAAATGTATTGCACCTGAAACCAGTGTTGCCAACCTCCCGAAGCGTTTTTTCCTGGCAAAGCATGGAAAATTTACTGGCAGAGCACATTTTTTACTGGCAAACTCAAAAATAACAGAACTCCTATTAAAATCTAAGACAATTGATATTTAAATCCAACATGGAAACACTGACAAAACCCATATCAAGTAATTTGCCTGGTTTAGGCTTAAAAAGTCAGCACAGCATGACAAATTATCAGACCCTGATATTTATAGACAGTTGTAAAAATCACGGATTTTTACAAACTGCCAGTAAATTTACTGGCGGTTGGCAACCCTGCCTGAAACCCTTCAGCAAGTGACACCTTTATTGTGACCTGCACCTCAGGGCAAGCTTTAAAGATGTGAACCAATCACACAAACAGAAAAATACATTTCTGTGGGCATTGAGTACACCAGTGGTTATCAAAGCTTTTTCACCACATCCTCACATGGTTATAATAGGCAAATCACAGTCTTCACCTTAAAGCATAACTCCACATTTAGCGTTGCTTTAAATAGTTTGTATGGGTCAAGCTGGTCCAAATGAGCTATTTACTACAATAACAGGTGCACTTGCTGGGCACTGGTATAAATTGTACGTAACGGCAGTTACATACAGTATACAGAGCTGTGTTCCAGCATTAATGCAGAGCTATACACACCTCAGCTCCAGCGATACTCCATTCCGGGCCGCTGACATCCTTGGCCTTCCGGGTCTTGATCGTTGGACGCTGTCATTGGCCTGGCGGGGATGACATCATTCTTGCACATGCATGGGAATTCAGTAATATTCAACATTGCCAAATTTGTACAGTGAGCTGTGCACGTACAGCTCACTGTACAAGGGTGGACAAGCAGGTAAGTAACTTTAATGCAGAAAAGACAAAGCATGTCTCTTCTGCATTAAAATTCCTGCCTGTTTGTTCATTTTACATTTTTCACTTTTCACTGTTCCACTTTAAGAGGAAGACTTCCCCTCCCACCCCCAGAACACAATAAAGTGGGACTGAGTGTTGCTCAGCCATTCACGGGAGACTTTGTATTCCATGAATAAATACAAGGCTTCCTCTGATTTGCTGAGGCGGGCAGATGACATCACAATCTCTGCTTCAGCCAATCAGAGGACGTTTTGCATACATTGCTAGAATAGCTAGAATAGTGAATGGCTGAGCAGTGCTGTATACTGCATGTAGCAAAGACTTCATAGAGTTAATACAGCACACAAAACAAGAGCACCTGTTAGTGCAGTAAATAGTTTGTTAGGGCCAAGCTAATTAAAAGGACATTAAAGCGGAGTTCCACCCAAACGTGGAACTTACGCTTTAAGAGAAGGTGACCCCCTGACCTGCCATAACTGGCATGTCATTTTTTTTTTGGGGGGGGGGGGGCCATGGACCTCTCCTGGCACCAAGGAGCCAGAAGGAAGTTCACCCCCCCCCCCTCTCGGTGATCTTCTGGGACACATCACAGGTCCCAGAAGATACGCCGAGCCATTCACAAGCCGCAATGCGACTCGTGCAAAGCCAGGTGCCCACACTTGTAATGCCGGCGCCGCTGAGGGGAGGGGGAGATGAGTGAGGCCTCGGGCGGCTGCATCACTGGAACGAGGGACAGGTGAGTGACCGATTGTTAAAAGTCAGCAGCTACCCTTTTGGTAGCTGCTGACTTTTAACAGGGAGGAACTCCGCTTTAAATGTGGGGTTAGACTTAAAAGTGGTTGTCAACTTGTGACAACCACTTTACCCTACAGGTAAGCTTATGATAAGGCTTAACTGTAGGTGCCCTGCATATCTCCTAAACCTGTATGGTTCAGGAGATATGCAGTGTTGTAGCTGTGCCGACGTAATGTCGGCACATGCGCAGTGAAGAAACGGCCTCCGCGCCGTTCCTCCACTGCGACCATGCCGTGACTGGCGGCTCCCGCGTGTGACGTCACGCGACTCTGGCCAGTCACAGCACCGGAGTCGCGGCCCCGGAAGGAAGAGGGACGGAAGATGGATGCCGCCAGCACAGGAGACATCGCTGGAAGTTGCAGGCTTCGTTTGCAGGTAAGTGGCACATAATGGGCTACTATGCGATGCTTAGTATCCCATTATGATTCTACTTTACAGGGGAATGTAGAGGAAAGTAAACCCCATCTGGGTTTACTTCCTCTTTAACATCACCACAAAAAGTAAACAATAAAAAGTTAGAAGCGGCTGTAAAGCTAGGTTCACACATGTCTGGTGCGAATTACCCCTCCATTTTAAATGCAAATTTCCTAAGTAGCTATTCAGTGGTTCATCTGGAGCCGACAGCCACCGGCGTCCTTAACAACGGATGACTCACCAGCTGAATGTAAAAAAAAAAAAAAATTATACAATAAAAAATTGTAAAAAAAAAAAACAGTGTGGGGGTCCCCCCAGTGCATACCAGGCTCTTTTGGGTCTGGTACAGTTTTTCAGGGGAACCAAGCCAAAAAAAAAAAAAATGAGTGGGGCCCCCCCAAATTTATACCAGACCCTTATACAAGCATGCAGTCTTGCAGGCCAGGAAAAGGGGGGGCAAGTTAAAGGGGGTTTCCAGATTCCGATAAGCCTCACAGACCCCTACAACCACCACCCAGGGTTGTGGGGAAGAGGCCCTTGTCCCCATCAACATGGGGACAAGGTGCTTTGGGGTGGGGGGACAGAGCCCCCCTGCCCCAAAGCACCCCCATATGTTGGCATGTAGCCTGGTATGGTTCGGGGGGCACTCGCTCCACCCCCTTCCTGGCCTTCCAGGCTGCATGCTCAGATAAGGGTCTGGAATGGATTTTGGGGGGGCCCACTGTATTTTTTTTTTTTTTTAATTTCGGTGTGGGAGTTCCCCTCAAAATGGGTCGGGTATAGATTTGGGGGGACCCCACACAGTTTTTATTTTTACTTTTTCCGTGGGGTTCCCCTTAAAATCCGTACCAGACCTGAAAGGGCCTGATATGGATTGAGGGGACTCCAACGTTGTTTTTTTCGGATCAAACAAATTTGTGTTAAAAACAGATCCAAAGCACGTTTCAGATGCGTTTCCATAGACAGCAATGAGCCTGGAATTCACATCTGAACCGCATCGCAGTGCTCAAAAAAATGTACAGGACTCCCTTTGAATTTGCAGCAAATCCGCACTACCGCTGCACTGCACATATGTGAACCAGCTCCATAGAAAGCCCGTTTGATTCACATGTCAAGCAAATAGGGTGAGGTTCAAAGCGCATCCAATTGGAATTTATGTGAATGGAGCCTAAATGTTACCTTTACACATTGTATAATATAAACATGTTACAAAACAACAATAAAAGTTTTAAAAAATCTCTTTTATAGAAATCCCCTTTTTTCTTCATACGGGAATTGCCAGTATTTGGAATCTTTTTCTTAGTCTGGGTTCACACTTAGATCAGATGCGGCTCACAGCATGGGGTCCAGTGCGTCCCCGTTCTCCATTTCAGGGACAAATTAGGCCCGATTTTTTTTGTCTGAATTTGGACCCGAAACTAAGCCAAAGATGCACAGGACTCCTGTGCAATCCGCTCTGCAGCCTACCTGGAGCTGTGTGAACTGGCTCCATTGAGAGCCAGTCACAGTCTTCTGTCATGCAAATTGGATGCGGTTAAACCTGCATCCAATTCGCATAAGTGTGAACCCAGCCTTACTATGTGCAGAAAGACTTCCCTCAATGTGTAGGACACCACCACCAAGTGTTTATAAAGAATGAAAGCTGTCATTGTAACATGGTGCTTGCCTTCCTACTTAGAGCCAGTAATGCAGTTGGAACTTAGATCACACCTAACACCTCTTAGCAAAAATATGTAGGCATAGGGCACACCCCCTGCCACGCCCTCCTTAAAGGAGAATTATACAAAAAAATTATTGGTTAAACCCACACGTTCTTTTTTACCACTACTGTTCCATTATATTGGCCTTTGGAATTTACAAATGTAGCAATTTAGAAATTGGATGAAAGGTTTAGCACTGGGAAACACTTTTTTTTTATAAATAGTGCATCGTATATATAGCTACAGTATATAGATCAGACCAAAATGAGGGACAAATGAGGAGGGAAGATGGACAGTGTCACATACCTTGTGGAAGAGTCTGACTTATGTAGTAGGCAACCTCCCTTACTACCCTGACTCAGGAGCCTCTGGTAGAGCAGACAGGAGGCTCAGGAATGCAGGATGGCACGAGGGTCGGACTGGGTCACTGGTGGTGGTAAGAAGTCCATTGGTGCACTCGTGCAAATGAAGCGTGGTCGTAAAGGTCGGGCCTTGAACGGGCTGGCAGTGCGGTACAGAAGGAGCAGGCTGGTGGATGGTCAGGTCCAGGCAGGGTCATCAACAGGCAGGCAGCAGAGGTACAAAAGGATTAGGCAGGAGAGTGGTTGTAGGCAAGCCGGGGGTCGGTGCAGGCAGAGATCAGACAAGGTCGGGACAGGCCAGATCACAGGAACAAATAAACAGGTTACGGGTCTCACAGGAACAAACTGTCATGCTGTAGATCAGACAGCACTTGCTACAGGGTGCAATCAGCCCATTTGGCGCTGTTTCCGACACAGGCGTACGTGAACGTGCATAGGCATGCGCATATGTGCAAAAAGGTCCATTAGCCACAGATTCTCTTCCTAACATTTTGGAGCAGAGAATGTGTAGCACTCACCAATAAACTTAGTAATACAATCTGCCCATAGGGTCAGAAAAGATTATGCATCAAAATGTGAATAATAAAAAAATAAAAAAAATCCAACTCAAAAAGATGGTGTAATAACTAGGAGTCACCACAAGATGCCATCTGTGCACTCATCACATTACAATTGATCTAGGTCTTTCTATGTATGTCTGACAGTCTAAGTCTGACTTAAATAAAGTGAAATTGCAATATAGGCATAATCAGGTCCAACATAAAAGCAATCAGAATGTGCTATATATATAAAATGCTGTGTAAAAAAGAAATATATCCACAAAACTGTAAAATCTTAGAGGTGTTATAACTAGAATTCACCACCGGAGGTCATCTATGCACTCTTAGTAGAGAGGATTCATCAAGTGTAGTAACTAACATTCACCACTGGAGGTCATCTGTGCATCAATCAGAATCTTATACAATCAAAATCTTTCCATTTATATGTGCAAATACAAAAAAAGAATTGCAATATAAATAAGATATTTCCACTCAATATGAATACAATAAGATGTGTTAAAGTGGTAGTAAACCCACCACTACTGTTGTTACCTACAGGTAAGCCTATAATAAGGCTTACCTGTAGGTAAAAAGAATATCTCCCAAACTTACATGGTTCAGGAGATATTTGCCCTGCATGCAGCCGCTGACATTACCGTATATACTCGAGTATAAGCCATCTCGAATATAAGCCGAGGCACCTAATTTTACCACAAAAATCTGGAAAAAAAGGTTATTGACCCGAGTATAAGCCTAGGGTGGGAAATGCAGGGAGCCAGAACACAGGGACAGGGAGCCATTACACAGAGGTTGCAGCCAGAACACAGAAGAGTGCATGAAACTATGACCTAATTACATTGGAATGCAGAGAATGCTGAGAATGCAGAGAGAGAGCTGCAGATCTTCACTGAGATCAGGGGGTTGGCGGGACTGAACAGCTAACTAGGCTTGTGCAATTCGTTTCGTTTTTACCGAATTTTGCAAAATTCGGCAATTCTGACTAATTCCGAATTTTCAATTTCCGAATTTTTCCGAATTTTCGTTTTTCCGAATCGCGGTAATTCGGAAATTCAGAAATTCGCGGTAATTCGGCAATTTCGTTAATTCGGAAATTTGCGGTAATTCGGCAATTGCGGTAATTCGGAAATTCGTGGTAATTCGGAACAGCCGAAAATCTGAAATTCGGAAATCCGAAAATTGGAAGAAACTAAGAATATTTGAAATAATAACTAATAACTATTAAATTATAGGTATTGGAATTTCCTTGAAAGTTTGGCTGTTAATGAACTTAAATATGAAATTTAGCACTAATAGTCATACTTTCAAGAAAATTTCAATACCTATATTTAATAGTTATTTATTATTATTTCAAATATTCTTTTTTATTTCCGAATTTCGGAAATTCGGAAATAAGGAAGAACATTTGAAATAATAAGTTATTAATTTATTATTTTTACTTATTATAAATTATAATAAGCTATTATTATTTCAAATGTTTTTCCTTATTTCCGACTTTTGCAGTGTGTGACTGAATATATGCATACTGTATGTATGTGTATGTGTGTGTGCATACTGGGTGTGTATATACTGTGTGTATATTGGATGTATATTGTATGTATACTGTGTGTTTACATGCAATATAAGCACAGTATATACACACCCAGTATGCACACACACATACATACAGTATGCATATATACAGTCACACACTGCAAAGGTCAGAAATAAGGAAGAACATTTGAAATAATAATAGCTTTTTGTAATTCATAATAAGTTAAAATAATACATTAATAACTTATTATTTCAAATGATCTTCCTTATTTCTGAAATTCGGAAATAAGAAAAACGTTTGAAATAATAATAAATACCTATTAAATTATAGGTATTGGAATTTTCTTGAAAATATGGCTATTAGTGATAAATTCATATTTCAGTTCACTAACAGCCAAACGTTCAAGGAAATTTCAATACCTATAATTTAATAGTCATTTATTATTATTTCAAACGTTCTTTCTTATTTCTGAATTTCGGAAATAAGGAAGAACAGTTGAAATAATATGTTATTCATTTATTATTTTAACTTATTATAAATATAATAAGCTATTAGTATTTCAAATGTACTTTCTTATTTCCGAATGTCCGAATTTCGGAAATAAGGAAGAACATTTGAAATAATAAGTTATTGATTTATTATTTTAAATTATAAATGATAATAAGCTATTATTATTTCAAATGTTTTTCCTTATTTCAGACTTTTGCAGTGTGTGACTGTATACACACATACAGTATGCATATATACAGTCACACACTGCAAAAGTCGGAAATAAGGAAAAACATTTGAAATAATAATAGCTTATTATAATTTATAATAAGTAAAAATAATAAAGGAATAACTTATTATTTCAAATGTTCTTCCTTATTTCCGAATTTCCGAAATTCGGAAATAAAAAAGAATATTTGAAATAATAATAAATAACTCTTAAATATAGGTATTGACATTTTCTTGAAAGTATGACTATTAGTGCTACATTTCATATCTAAGTTCATTAACAGCCAAAGTTTCAAGGAAATTCCAATACCTATCATTTAATAGTTATTAGTTAGTTATTATTTCAAATATTCTTAGTTTTTTCCAATTTTCGGATTTCCGAATTTCTGAATTTCGGATTTTCGGCTGTTCCAATTGCCGAATTTCCGAATTACCGCAATTGCTGAATTACTGCGAATTTCCAAATTACCGCAATTGCCGAATTACAGCGAATTTGCGAAATTGCCGAATTACCGCAAATTTACGAATTACCGCGATTCGGAAAAACGAAAATTCGGAAAAATTCGGAAATTGAAAATTCGGAATTCGTCCGAATTGCCGAATTTTGCAAAATTCGGTAAAAACAAAATTCGGAATGAAACGAATTGCACAAGCCTAATAAAACCTCCGCCCGGCACCATCTGACCCTCTCCACAATATATCCCCACCTCCTCCCAGCATCATCTGGATTCTGGGCGGAGGTGGAAATATATTGTTTGTGGAGAGGGATGGATCCAATATGAATGATGCTGGGCATGGATGGATGGAAATACATTGTGGAGAGGAGGATGACGATGACTCTGGGTAGGGATAAGAGTTACATTACATCCTCATCCCTCTCCACAATGCAACCCGAAAGCTGCAGCCAAATTTCCAGCACAGGGGGCACAGTCAGTCAGCTCAGCAATACACAACAATAAAAATTTGTCAATACACAACAACAATACATTGTGTATTGACAATGTATTGTTGTTTATTGATATACAATATGCATTATCAATACTCAATCAGCAATATGAATGACTCTGAGGCACAGTCACTTACTCCGCTGCTCTCTCTCTTTTCTGATGCCCCTGAGCGGGCACTTTCAAATGAAGACATTAACCCTGCCCCCTTAACGTGTACCGGCAAATGGGCGCAATGCTTGGCTACAATCACTCACAACATTAAATGCTTGAGGCTCTCGGGCCCCTTACACCTGTACCCCCCTGATGGCGGCCCTGGTGGGAGGGGAGGAGAAGGCAGTGAGGGGAGTCCTGAGGAGTGAGGACCATGATTGGTTGTTAAGGAAGTGGTGGCCCCGTTCCTTAACCTGTTCCCTACCAAGTCATTGTAAAATGACGTCGGCAGGAACCCTTCGTCAATCCGGGCCGATGTCATATGACGTCGGCCGCTTCTCGCCGCTACTGCAGGCCCCTGGGGGCCCGCAGCATGGCAATCGCGGATCGATCATGTCCTCGGGGGTCGTGTCCCCCCTGATTGGGGTAAAGAGCCAATAGATTTGGTTATTTACCACGTGACCGGCTGTGTTCAATCACTGCCGGTCACTACCGACCTCCATGTGCATGCCGCTCATGCGCGCCCCCCGG
>BLSH010541498.1:1221898-1245971 GCA_018402905.1 Glandirana rugosa
ATAGATTTAGGAAGAATAACCGAGAGCAACCTAACGAGTCATCAAAGACTATACATAATCATAGTACGTCAACAGACAAATCAAGGAAGAATATACGAAGAAATCTAACTTATTGCTAACGAGGTGGGAATAGTCGTCCAGACTAGTGATATAGATGTTTTACTTCTCCAACCCTGAAATTTACTCCACACACACACGTGTGGAGGTAGGGACCATTAACGTCGTTTTCCTCTCCAAACCCTGAAATCTACTCCGTTTCCTGGTTCTGTTCCTTATTTAACCATTAACACATGTAAATAACCGGACAAACACTGGTCTGTGGATTATAATTATTTGTCTTGTTATGATATATTACATGTGTCGTAAACTATTAACCAGTATTAACATTTGTATTGTGATGTTATTTATTGTGGTTAGAGTATATTTTATTGTAGTGTTATGTTTACAATTATGACCAATTATCAAATGCTGTGTACATTATATAGTATTGTTCTGTTTATTAATATTAGGTGTCTGGTCACAAACAGGCCAATAAATGTACACAATTACCAATTTATTCCTTGTCTTGGTCCTTTGCCTCATCTAAAGTCCCAAACCTCTCCTTTTGCTGCAATTACCAGGGATGGAGGTGTGCACACACACACCTCATTTAAAGTCCCAACCTCTTCATTTTGTAGATATAGTGATCAGACCTGCTGATAAGGGTGGAGCAATCGTTATTCAATCTAAAGAAGCATATAAGAAGGAACTAAACAGACAACTGCATGATACTAATACATATCAGAAACTACTGAGCAATCCAACGAGAGCCAATAAGAAGGATTTAGATAAATTGATTGACTATGGCTTAAAGAAAGAAATTTTAACCAAGAAAGAAGGAAGATACCTTAGTCCGGATATGTGTAGAATCCCGGTGATATACATACTACCGAAAATCCATAAGGATAATGAACACCCCCCTGGACGCCCGATCGTGAACGGCATTAATTCAGTAGGAGCAAGAATTGGGGAGTACATTGATTGGTTCCTACAACCCATTGTACAAAAAACAAAATCCTACCTCAGAGACACAAAGCACCTTATCCAATTACTTGACAAAATAATGATAAAAGAACAACTTATTTTTCTGGCACCTGCTGACGTTGCATCCCTTTATACAAGCATCAATCATCAAGAGGCAATACAGGCCACCAAATGGGCCCTAAGAGAACTGAGCACCTTGCAATGTAAACAAAGACGCTTCATTTTGAAATGTCTGAGGTACAGCTTAGACCATAACTATTTTTGGCACGATCAGGAATTCTACAGACAGATAGAAGGTATAGCCATGGGTGCTAAATATGTACCAAGCGTTGCCAATTTATTCATGGTCGCATGGGAAGAGGATGCAATATACAAAGATAGACCAGAACAACTCTTACTATTCAAAAGATATATTGATGATATCGTTATTATATGGACAGGAGATAGAGATAGCCTAGTAAGATTGGGTCAAGACTTGAATTTGAACATAAAAAACATCAAACTCACATGTGAAATAAACGAAGAACGAATCAACTTCCTAGATTTAGAAATAAAAAACGAGAACAGGAAGCTCAAAACCCAAACACATTTTAAAACAGTAGATAGGAACAGCTATCTTGCTTTAGATAGCTGCCACCATACATCCTGGCTCTCCAACATATCAAAAGGACAACTGGTAGGCCTGAGGAGAAATTGTTCTGAACAGATGAAATATAAAGAACAAGCTGTGATGATAGGAGAACGATTTATCCAGAAAGGATATAAACGTGATTTCATCCAACAGAAAATAAATGAGGTAAAGAATATGGACTGACAAGTATTAGTGGCGGATAAAGAAAAAACTCACCTATTGGATCAGAATATCCCGCTAACAATGGATTACCATGTGCAATACAAAAATGTAGAAAAAATCTTCCAAAAGCATTGGGATGTACAGAAATCTGATAAGCATCTGAGACAGATACTCCCAGACAAACCAAAATCTACTTATAGAAGAGCACCGACTCTAAGGGACAAAATAGCTAAGAACGTTGTAGATCCACCACCCAAATGGAATTTTACATTCTTCGATGGAAAAGGCTTCCTTCCCTGTAAAAAGTGCTATGCTTGTAGACATACAAAAGAAACAAAGAAAAAGAAGAAAGACTTTGCATCCACAGTAACAGGCTGAAATTACCAGATTAAAGACTTTATCACATGCAAAACTGAGAGTGTTGTATATCTTCTTGAATGCTCATGCCATGTTCAATACATAGGTAGAACAAAGAGACCTTTATGGTCTAAACATTACGACAAATTTCACAATAGGGATCCCATCTGTTTAACCAGTTCCACACTGCCTACCGCATATTTACAGCGGCAGTGTGGACGCTGGCCGAGAATCGCTGTAAAAACACGGCGATCTGCGAATGGCCACTAGGGGGCGTGCGCGCACCCGCCGCACTCCTGTGGAGTGTGCCCGCGGCTCGAGTGGACCCGATGTCCGCCAGCGAGCCGCGATGAGCGGCCACAGGCAAAGAACGGGGAACCGCCGAAGTAAACACGGCGGTTCCCCATTCTGACAGTGTGGGCATGGGTGATCTACTGATCCCTGTCACTGGGATCAGTTAGATCTCTCATGCCCATGGTAGCCCAACCCCCCCCCCACAGTAAGAACACACCCAGGGAACACAGTTAACCCCTAGATCTTCCCCTGCAGGTTAACCCCTTCCCTGCCAATGACATTTATACAGTAATCAGTGGACATTTAAATTTCTGATCCCTGTATAAATGTCATTGGTCCCAAAAAAGTGTCAAAAATGTCCGACATGTCCGCCCCAATATCGCAGTACCGCTAAAAATTGCAGATCACCGCCATTACTAGTAAAAAATAAAAAAAATAAATAAAAACCCCAGAAATTAATTCTCACTATCCGTAAACGTGGCCATTTTTGCGCAAACCAATCAATAAACGTTGATTGCAATTTTTTTTATCACATATATGAGGAAGAATATAAATAGGCCAAAACCGGTGAAAAAAATGTCTTTTTATATTTTTTTTTGGATTTGAACTTTAGCAAAAAGTAAGAAATTTGGGTTTTTTTGCAAAATGGTCGCTCTGCTTTTGTTTATAGCGGTGATCAGAAATGACGCAGAGGTGATCAAATACCACCAAAAGAAAGCTCTATTTGTGGGGAAAAAAGGAAGCAAATTTTGTTTGGGTACAACGTCGCACGACGGCGCAATCATCAGTTAAAACGACACAGCGCCGAATCGCAAAAAGTGCTCTGGTCCTAAACTGGGAAATTCTTCCAGAGGTGAAGTGGTTAAGGGTATGTGCAATAGAAAAGTTTAAACCCCATTGGCGAGGTGATAACAAAATTATTAAGCTTAGCCAATCTGAATCCTGATGGATCTTTGAGTTAGACTTTAGCACCTTTTGGTCACAACGTAGAATTTGATCTCAACTGTTTTATTTCTAATTATTAGTATTCTTTCCGATGTTTTTATTCTTTTATTTATTAATCACATTTAAATTTTAACTACTTTAACTATTTTTATCATCCAATTTCTCATTGAAAATTATTTATTGAATATGAATGGCAATTTGATGATGAGTTTCCCTTTCCTTTCCTTTGTCACATTTGAGATACATTTTTTACCTGAAATACTAGTCCCCTTGTTTTTCCTGTTCACTTCTGATAGTGTAATTTAAAGTTTGACCACCACAGGTCTCCTCTCCCTGTATTGTTTTTTTTTTGGCTGCTGGTATCAAAGATAAAGGCCATGTTGTTATTGGAGTATATTTTAGTTTATTATCACTAGAGGTCCTCTCAGTATTAGTTTTATTCATAAAAGTAATTTTTATTATGGATGCTACACTTGATATAGATTTATGGTTACCAGTCTGAGATTACACCTATGTTTTATGTTGCCGTTTGGTCACTAAAACGGCTGCTGATTGTTACCATGACGACCACTTGTATATATAAGGCTCCCATGTTCACCTGACTCTAAACCCTTTGAAGAAGTCACATGATCTGTGATGTAGGGAGGAGCCAGGTGACATCACTTCCGGTCACGGCCGAGACAGGAAGTCCCATAGTTTTACACAACCTGCTGTTTGTTTGATGCTGATATCTACTGTCTTTTATGTAAGTTAATACTTTTTTAGTAAATGTGAGTTTATACAGACTACACCATGGAGTCCCCCCTTCCTTCCTTGTTTATGAACATGTGAGAGGTGAAGAATCCTTCTCGGGTAAAAAGGAATTGTGTCTGGAAGGATTTGATGACCATCACCACCCACACAGTGCCCAAGTTCGGTAGAGATACGCTGGGGCCGGCAGGAGAAGACTCCATTTATCCATCTCTAGGCACTAGTAGACCCATTGGGGTCACTCTGGGAGGTAAGAGGCCAGGCACCCCACGGGTGAAGCGTGCTGAGCTGGGATTCCACGGGCTGGGTCACCCTGTCCCTCCCTCCCCTTCTGTGGTGATAGCTTTCCAGCTTCTTTGTGTGCAGTGACTCAATGTTTGGAGCCAGCAATAGATCATTTTTGTACCATTACAATTCCAGAATATTCACTTTGGGAAATTTGCAAAATATTTGTTATATTTATTTTTTATAAATTAATTTTTCCCAATCCAATACATTCTACTGATTCCATCGTTCTCTATGCTGGTCCAATTCCATTATTATTATTCACAGCACTTTTTTGCACAGACACTTTGTTTGGACTATATAAGTCTTATTACCACTATTGCACTTTATTTATACTTAACATATCTTATTATATTCATATTGAGTGGAAATATCTCATTTATATAGCATTTTTGTTTTGTATTTGCACACATGCATGGAAAGGTTTTGATTGTATAAGATTCTGATTGATGCACAGATGACCTCCGGTGGTGAATGTTAGTTACTACACTTGATGAATCCTCTCTACTAAGAGTGCATAGATGACCTCCGGTGGTGAATTCTAGTTATTACACCTCCAAGATTTTAACAGTTTTGTGGATATATTTCTTTTTTACACTGCATTTTATGTATATAGCACATTCTGATTGCTTTTATGTTAGACCTGATTATGTCTATATTGCAATTGCACTTTTTTAAGTCAGACTTAGACTGTCACGCATACATAGAAAGACCTAGATCAATTGTAATGTGATGAGTGCACAGATGAAATCTTGTGGTGATTCCTAGTTATTACACCATCTTTTTTTAGTTGGATTTTTTTTTTATTATTATTCACATACTTTTTGATGCATAATCTTTTCTGACCCTATGGGCAGATTGTATTACTAAGTTTATTGGTGAGCGCTACACATTCTCTACTCCAAATAGTTTTTTTGGTATCAGATTACCTTATCTGTGTTGGCAGCTACCACCTTATTTTACCTACTGGTTTGCGCACTAGTTCTAATTACCCTTTATATCTCTTCCTAACATTGCCCCCCCCCCCCAAGGGGCGCCTTCGGATGCCCAGCCGGGCCTTCAGATCCAGATGATTCCTCCAAAATGACCAGATAAGTTCCTAGGCATAGATGTACCTTTAGGGTTCCCAGGAGCTTTCTTCTGGTCCATACCCCTTCCACTTGACTAAGTACTGCATCAAGCCCCCTCTTCTTATTCTCTGCAGTCGAGGATGGCCTCAACTTCGTACTCCTCTCCATCCACAAGAGCCGGTTCAAGTTTTCCTTCCTGGAAACTGATCCCTTGTCACAGGTTTAAGCAGGGTGGCGTGGAACACTGGGTGTACTCGGAGAGAAGAGGGGAGATTCAGCTCATACACCACTCTATTAACTTTTCTCTTGACCGAGAAAGGCCCAATTAACTTAGGTCCCAGTTTTCTTGAGGGGCAAGAAAGTTTCAGGTTCTTGGTGGAAAGCCAGACTTGATCACCTGGCTGCAGGTCTAGTTCCCCCTGCCTCCTTCTATCGAAAGCCCGTTTGTTATGTTCTTGTGTCCGGGACAGAGTCTCCTAGAGAAGCTTATTATTGTCTTTGAGGAAGCTGGTAATGTTCTGTACGGCAGGTACAGTGCTTTCAGGCACCAAGTTGGGGAGAAAGGAGAGATGGTAGCCGAGGGTCGCCCAGAATGGTGACTGGTTGGTGGCAGAATGAACGGAATTGTTGTAGACGAACTCCGCTACCGGTAGCAGGGAGATCCAGTTGTCCTGGGCAAAAGAAGAGTAGCAGCGCAGGTACTGCTCCAGGGTCTGATTCGTTCTCTCCGTCTGACCATTGGTTTGAGGATGGTAGATGGAGGAGAAGGTCAATTAAATTCCTAAAGCTGAGCATAGAGCCCTCCAGACCCGGGACATGAATTGCACCCCTCGATCCGACACAATGTTGGTGGGGAGGCCGTGGAGGTGAACAATTTCTTTAATGAAAGTCTCTGACGTTTGAATAGCCGAGGGTGTACCCTTTATGGGAATAAAATGTGCCATCTTCGTAAGGTGATCAACAACTAGGATGGTCGTGAATCCTTCAGAAGGGGACAGTTCTACAATAAAGTCCATGGAGAGTTGTGACCATGGGCATTCAGGGATAGAAAGTGGATTCAGAAGCCCCCATGCCTTGGTTCTGCTGATCTTGTTGCGAGCACAGGTAGGACAGGCTTTCACATACTCCCTGCAATCCTTGTTGGCTGATGGTCATCAGAAGGACCTTGAGAGCAAGTCTGCAGTCTTGCGACCACCAAAATGTCCTGCCAATTTGTGGCCGTGGCACAGTTCCAGGATTGTTAGGCGTTGCTCCTCAGGGACGAAAACCTTTGTACCATACCACCACAGCCCATCTTGAAGTCAGCTTGGGATCAGGTGAGGTAGAGGACCCAGCAACAGATCGCCTGATCCAGGATAAGAGATCCTCTTGGTCCAACAGGAAATTCTGGGCAGGGAGGATTGTATCAGGTGGGGGAGAGTCCCCTGATTCCAGGAACATTCGTGACAGTGCGTCAGGTTTCACGTTTTTTGATCCGAGCCTATAGGTAATATGGAGCTGAAATCGTGAGAAAAAGAGAGCCCATCTGGCCTGACGGGGGTTGAGTCTCTTGGCGGTGCGCAGGTACTCCCAGTTTTTATGATCAGTAAAAACTAGAATTGGGTGCAAGGCTCCTTCCAACAGATACCGCCATTCCTGTAGGGCAGATTTTATGGCTAGGAGCTCCCTATCCCCCACATCATAATTTCTTTCCAGGAGTGTCAGCTTCCAGGAGTAGAAGGCAATCGGGTGAAGTGTGGCTTTAGGCCCCTGTCTTTGGGAGAGTACCGCTCCAACTGCGGTCTCGGAGGCGTCTACCTCAAGTATGTAAGGCAGAGCAGGATCCGGGTGTTTCAAGACTGGAGCGGAAGTGAAAGGCTGCTTGGCCTTCAGGTGTCCAGCGGAAACTAGTATTTTGTTTTGTCAGTTGGGTGATGGGGGTGATCACAGCTGAGAACCCCTTAACAAACTTCTGATAAAAATGAGCGAAACCGACAAAGCGCTGTACCGACATCTTGTCGGTTGGTGCCGGCCAGAAATGAAATGCTGGAGCATTCGAATGCGCATTTCTCTGCCTTTGCGTAGAGGCCATGCTGGCGAAGGCGGCTCAGCATGCTCCTGACGTGGTTACGATGCTCCTCCAGGGAAGGGGAAAAGATGAGGATATCATCCAAATACACCACCATAAACAGGTCAAGGAAGTACCAGAAGATATCGTTGACTAGGTGTTGGAATGTGACTGGTGCATTGCACAGTCCAAACGGCATGACCAGGTATTCATAATGGCCGAACCGGGTTCGGAAGGCCGTTTTCCACTTGTCCCCTTCCCTAATCCGAATAAGATTATAGGCCCCTCGGAGGTCTAGTTTAGAAAATACAGTGGCGGAACCGAGCCTCTGAAATAACTCTAATGGGAGAGGGTACCGGTTCTTGACCGTGATTTTATTAAGGTCTCTGTAATCGATGCAGGGTCTCAGGGACTTATCTTTTTTTTTCCACAAAGAATATCCCGGCCCCGGCAGATGTGGAGGGCCGGATGAATCCCTTCTACAGGTTTTCATCCAGGTAGGATTTGAGAGCCGCAAGTTCCTTCTCAGAAAGCGGGTAGATTCTGCCGAAAGGTACCTCCGTGCCAGGGAGTAACTCTATGGGGCAGTCATAGGAACAGTGTGGCGGCAAGACATCCGCCCCTTTCTTGCTGAACACATCAAGGAAGTCGTGGTATATGGTAGGAACAGCAAGGCGAATCTCAGAGTCAGGGTCAGAGTCCAAACATGATGCAGATAAGGAGGGTCCAGCAGGTGGTGAAAAGCAGTGCTGGCGGTAGTAGGTGGAATTAAACTGAACATTGCCAGCAATCCAATAGAGGGGGGGGGGCAGTGTGCCCGAAGCCAGGGAAGTCCGAAGATGACTGGGAACAGAGGGGGCGCAATGGTGTCCAATAGCAGGAGTTCAGAGTGACCGTCTGATGTTCGGGTCAAGAGAGGGACAGTCTCGTGAGTAACGGACCCAGATTTGATGGTGGACCCGTCGGCCAGGCGAAGACTCATCTGACGGGCCTTTGGCCGGAGAGGTATTTGGTGCTGAGCTGCAAAATTCAGGTCCACAAAGCACCTGCAAGCTCCAGAGTCTATAATGGCCAGGACTGGGATATCCCCACTGGGCAGCTGCAGAACAATGGCGAGTACTACGTGCGTCTTGGGGTCAGGCATGGATAGTATCTCCGCTTGGGTGAGGGGGGAACTCTTGCCCTGCTTGATGGAGCAGGTCTGCACCGAATGTCCAGAACCACCGCAATACAGGCACAGGCCATAGGACAGGCGTCTCTGCCTTACTTCGGGAGGAAGAGCCGGGCATCGTGGACCAACCGGCCAGGGTACTGGAGAATGCCCAGGAGAGGAGGAGTACGTAGGGGTGACGGACCTCTCGCTACAACGTTCCCACAGGCGGCGGTCAACAGGGCATCCAGGGGCCTTCAGTGGCTCGGAGAGACCCAGCTGAAACTGGAACCAGAGAGCCGCGTCATTCCATGCGGTGTCGGCGCTCCAGCGCCCAAACTCCAATACATAGTCCTCAGCTGTACGGTGGCCCTGTTGGAGCGATTGGAGCGCGACTTCCGTCATGGTGGCTTGGTGCGGGTCCTCGTATAATCAGGCCATGGCCTGGAAGAACCGTGCAAGGTCTGTGGTTTTGGAAGCCTTTTGCTCCAGTAGCCAGTGGGCCCAGGCCTGGGGCCCATCCCAGGGGAGGGATATGACCAGTCCAACTTTAGTGTTCTCCTGGGAGAATGTGCGGGGTTGAAGAGCAAAGAAGAGTTCACAGGACATGTGAAAAGCCTGAAATTTCTTACGGTCCCCCGTGAACCGTTCGGGTAAGGGCACCTCAGGCTCCATTGGTGCAGGGATGATGCTGTGCTGAGGGAGCTCCCGGATTTGGTCCTCCAGCCAGACGTAGCCAGCTTGCAGGTCTCTCACAACTTGAGTAAGGCTGTTCAAATGCTCACACAGTTCGTTCGCAAGGGAGGGCCTCTGCGCAGACTCGGTCATGGCTGTCTGATACTGCCACGTACCTGGTGGAAGAGTCTGACTTATGCAGTAGGCAACCTCCCTTACTACCCTGACTCAGTCGGGTCCAGGCAGGGTCGTCAACAGGGAGGCAGCAGAGGTACAAAAGGATCAGGCAGGAGAGTGGTCGTAGGCAAGCCGGAGGTCGTGCAGGCAGAGATCAGACAAGGTCGGGACAGGCCGGGTCACAGGAACAGATAAACAGGCTATGGGTCTCACAGGAACAAACACTCACGCTGTAGATCAGACAGCACTTGCTACAGGGTGCAATCAGCCCAAATAGAGCCGTTTGGCGCTGTTTCCGGAGCGTGCGCGTGCGAACGTGCGTAGGCGCACGCATATGCGCAAAAAGGTCCATTGGCCACAGATTCTCTTCCTAACAGACAGAGGGACTTTGGTCCGAATGAGGGACAGTCCCTCGAAATTAGGGACAGTTGGGAGCTATGCTTAAATTTAATTTAGGGTCACAGCACTTTCATTTTAAAACATCAGCATTATAATAACAGTACAAAAATAGTCTGATCCAATATAAACTTACTTGAAAAGTCTTCTTTCATGCTGTGAGTTCTGCCTCTCTGCTGGTCATCTCTTTCCAAAACTTCCTGGACCCCTTGCATGTTTTGCAGCTTCTTCTCTGCTATTTACTTTCTATTTCTAAGGACTACATATCCCATGTTAACTTTCTGCCTGCTACTTGTGATTCTTCCACTGACTCCACCTCCTGAAACTCCTCATTTCAGCTCCATGTAGTTCAGAAGGCAGGCTCTGTGATTTCTGTGACATAGTAGTGTATACTTACAGGACATACAGAATTCAAGGAAGTAAATGTGTGGGGATCTTCACAAAGTAAGTTTATTTACAAACGTCAAGATTGTTCAGAATAATAGGGGTAGGTTAGAAATAATTGAAATACAATATGGAAATGAATATATCATTGTACATTTTAATCATAGATACTGCAGACTAAATATAATGTAAGGAAGAGTAACCTGGGATTGTGTGTGTATTTGTAAGCAGGAACAGTGGGGCAGAATAGGGAAATATAGGGGGGGGGGTATTGGCAGTGTGTGTAGGGTGCTGCAGAGAATTGAGGGGTGAGGCAGCTGTGTGTGTGGTGTGCCACAAAGAATTGTGTTTTTAAGAGCCCTTTCACACTGGGGCCGCCCGTGTGTTAGCGCTTTACCGCTGTTTACGGCGCTTTTGCAGGACTTTTTCTAACGTCCCGCAAGCGCACTACCCCATTGTGAAAGCACTTTTTCACACTCGGGTGGCAGTTTTCAAGAGCTTTACAGGCACTTTCTAGCGCTAAAATGCCTGAAAACTGCCTGTGTGAAAGGGGTCTAAGGCGGATATTTTTATGCCCCCCTTAATAGTGACAAGCCTACAGGGCATTACACTATAGTAGAACAGTGCACTAAACAGGGCTCTACCATGGCACAAAACTGTGGTTATAAAACAGTGGCAAAAAACGGGAAAATGTTACTATACACAGTTCCCAAACAAGAGATCATTTCAATAAGAGGGCAATAAATGGCCAATCATAACAACATCTGAGGAACAAATGGGCAATCATCTCAATGACAGACCAACAATGTGCATGCTGCTATAAGGCTTGTGGGTGCTGCTATTAGGCCTTTTCATTCCTTCACTAAAGGAATTGGAGAACTGTTATCTCTCCCATTGCGTGTTTGAGCTGTATACAGTGCCATGAAATAAAAACGGATGTGGTGGCTGAGCCCCTCTTCAGGCACCTTGCATAGCTCCCAACTGTCCCTGATTTTGAGGGACTGTCCCTGATTTGGAACAATGTCCCTCTGTCCCTCATTCCTCCTAACTTGTCCCTCATTTCGGTCTGATCTATATAGTTATATATAAAATGCACTATTTATCTTTCAAAAATTGTTTTCCAGGGCTAAATCTTTCATCCAGTTTCTAAATTGCTGCATTTGTAAATCCCAAAAGCCAATATAAAGGGATAATAGTGGTAAAAAAAAGCACTTGAGGGTTTAACCACTTGCCAACCACGTAACGACTATAAGCGGCGACAGCGTAGCTCTGTCCCGCGAATCGCCGCTTATAGTCGTCACTTGCTGGCACAACGACTAGGGGGCGCCCGCGCACGCTCCCTGAGCGGGGCCGCGGGTTTGGCGGACTCGATGTCCACCGGCGACCCGCGATGGCCTGTGACAGAGCCAGAATGGAGATCCACCAATGTAAACACGCCGGTTCCCTGTTCTGACAGCGTGTCAGATCTACTGATCCCTGTACTCAGGATCAGTTAGATCTCTGGTGCCCCTGGCAGCCCAGCCCCCATACAGTTAGAACACACACAGGGAATACAGTTAACCCTTCCCTGCCAATGACATTTATACAGTAATCAGTGGATATTTAAATTTCTAAACGCTGTATAAATGTCATTGGTCCCAAAAAAGTGTCAAAAATGTCCAACGTGTCCGCCCCGATATCGCAGTCCCGATAAAAATCACAGATCGCCGTCATCACTAGTAAAAAAAAAAAATTGTATAAACACCAGAAATTAATTCTCATGGTTTGTAAACGCGGCAACTATTGCGCAAATCAATCAATAAACTCCGATTGCGATTTTTTTTTTTAACAAAAATATGAGGAAGAAAAAAATCGGCCAAAACCGATGAATAAATTAGTTTTTTTATATTTTTTTTGGATGTGTATTATAGCAAAAAGTAAGAAATATTATTTTCTTTGCAAAATTGTCGCTCTCTTTTTGTTTATAGCGGTGATCAGAAATGACGCAGAGGTAATCAAATACCACCAAAAGAAAGCTCTATTTGTGGGGAAAAAAAGGACACAAATTTAGTTTGGGTACAACATCGCATGACTGCGCAATTATCAGTTAAAGCGATGCAGTGCCGAATCGCAAAAAGTGCTCTGGTCCTAAGGTGGGAAATCTTTCCGGGGCTGAAGTGGTTAACTAATCTTTTTTTTTTGTAAAATTCTCCTTTAAGGGGACGTGACGGGGGTGTGTTCTATGCCTACATACTTTTGTTAATAGGTGTCCCTCGTTCCCATCTCAAAAGGTTGGGAGGTATGCCCTTGCCTATAGGATATACCTCTGTTCCTCAGGCTATCCTCCTTCATCCTCTCTCTTTCCACTGGCACACAGAAGCTTCCCTTCCGTATCCCACCATCAGCTGATGGCATTTTTGCTCTCCAAAGCCAACCAGCAGCCAGCTCATCATTATCCATGATTGGAGCATGAGATGAGTACAGCTCCAGCAGCTTCCTTGCACTTTCCAGTCCCTGATTACTGATGTCACTGAAGAGAAGAGGGAGAAGGCAGCGGAGAAGACCGCGGCAAAAGAGCAGAAGACAGAAGTCCGAGCAGAAGATAGAAGGCCCCTCAGAAGAGAAAAGGCCCCAAAAAAGAGCAGAAGAAAGAAGAGCCGGAGAGGGGAGAAGATGCCAGAGCTGATATAATAAACTATTTTAAAATGCTGTGTAGTGTGTTTTTTGACACTTTTTTTAGGTGAATGGGTAGGGGTACGATGTACCCCATACTCATTCACATGGAGTACATCCGGGTAATGGGTCGGCCGCTGTCCGGTCACCTTGCAAGCTTTGCTACCAGTCATCCTGATCAGCCTTCAGGAGGTGATCCTGTGCCTTACTACATTGCCAGAAGCCTGAACCAGCATTTGGGATTTCTATTGTGTCATCGCACAGAGGATTGGTGAGTGGGTGCAAACCCAAAATCGTTCTTAGCAAAGTACAGACACTGCATGCAGACACTAATTTCCCTTTCTAGTGTCATAGGAGGTATGTTTGGAGCTGCCACCTTTAGCCGATTTGTCCTTATAGATCACTACCTAATGGAATTGTCAGGGCTGGGCTCAACCTTCCCTTCTCAGGGCTCAGGTTGCTCAGATGTCGGTTAATTGCCAGTACTCATCATTCCACAGTGACTCACCTGGTGATCATCTCCTGCTTGTCAGCCTGCCCTGCTGGCTATTTAAACTGCCTGGATTATATCTCCTGTGCCTTCGCCTTGGTCATCATACAGTATCCAGATACTCTCTGATGTGTTTTCTTGTTAAAGACTTTGCCTGGCTGACGTCCCTTCTAGTTCCTGATCCTGTTTGCTGCCTCTGACTACACTGATCTCTGGATTCCTGTTTTACTGGCTTGTTCCGACTATCCGCTCTGGTTACCGAACCTTGGCTATGTTTTGACTATGTTTGCACTGTTTGTACTTTTTTACCTTTTATTAAAAAGAGTGATTTTTACTCTACTTCTGTCTCAGTCTGATTCATGGTTCCTGACTGTAGGTGAAGGCCATGAATTCAGAAGATGCAGGCAATCCACTTGCTGGTAATATTTTTTCCAGATTGGATGAGCAAGATCACCGCTTGGATCAGTTTTGCCATAGCATTACAGACGCTCCTTATTCACACTGCTCACCTGGATCCTCCCACTGTGGCTGTTCCGGTGCAACCTGTGTTGCAGACCGTCCCTGCTGCTGCACCCGCCTCGAATATTACCTCTATAAGGAGGTATGTCTGGTTCTGCTCCGCTTCCCCAGTGATTTGGGGAGGCAATCTAGTTCAATGCAGAGGGTTTCTCAATCAGGTTGGGATATACTTTGATATGTAGGCTTTGTGGTTTCCTTGTTTTCTGACAGAGCCTTGGCCTAGGCAAACTCTTTATGGGAGACGCAAAAACCCATCGTCCTGAGTTACCCAGAGTTTGTGGTTTCCTTTACAAGGGTATTTGACATTCCTGCACGCTCCACTTCTGCTGCCAAGAGCCTCATGTCCATCAAACAAAGTACAAGAACTGTTGCTGATTATGACACTGAATTCCGTACTATGGCAGCAGAGGTTGCTTGGGACAATGAGGCCCTCGTGGCTGCTTTTTCTCATGGTCCCTCAGATAACATCAAAGATGAGATAGCAGCCCGAGACATACCCACTGAGCTGGAGAATTTGATCACGTTTGCCACTCTCATTGACTCCACACTCTGAGAGAGACCTTCCTTTAAAACGGAGTTCCACCCAAAAGTGGAACTTCCGCTTTAAGGGAAGGTGACCCCCTGACATGCCACAATTGGCATGTCAATATTTTATTGGGGGGGGGACAGGAACCCTGTTTTCACAGAGTCCCAGGTCCACTTCCTCTCCTAGAGGCGCGGCTCCGGAAAGGAAGTTCACCTTCCTCCCCTCCCTCTCGGCAATCTTCTGGGACACGTCACAGGTCACTGCTAGTTTTTGATGGACCCAGAGAAACTTTCAGCAGTTCTACAGTGGCCCCGACCCATGGGTTTACGTCCACTGCAACGTTTTCTTGGCTTTGCCAATTATTACTTGTAACTTCTCGTCTCTGGTCAAACCTCTGACTGAAATGACCAGAAAGGACAGTAACCCACAGAATTGGTCTCTGTATTCCATTAAGGCCTTTGAGAGTCTCAAGGCTGCCTTCATTTCTGCTCCTGTGTTGGCACATCCTGATTCTACGTTACCCTTCGTCCTTGAGGCTGATGCATCTGAGACTGGAATTGGTGCCCTGCTGTCTCAACGTCCTACCTCTGAGAGTGCTATGCATCCTCGTGGCTACTTTTCCAAGAAATTGTCTCCTGCAAAATGCAATTACAAGACTGGGGACAGAGAGTTGTTAGCGATCATTTTAGCCCTTAAAGAATGGAGGCATCTGCTCGAGGGTACCACTGTGCTGGTTCTCATTTTGACTGACCATAAAAATCTCACATTCTTGTCTGAAGCTAAATGCCTCTCTCCCAGAATGGCACAATGGGCTCTTTTTTGTCATGCTTCAATTACATAGTCTCATTCTAGAATGTAAAGGCTGATGCATTGTCGCGACAGTTTTCCTTTGCTTCCAAGATACCTCCAGATCATATTCTGGCTACGGTTCGTACCAGTCTCACTTCACCTTTGGGTGACAGAATTCTTGCGGCTTAGATCCATTCTCCTCCAGAGAAACCTTGTGACTGTTGCTTTGTCCCTGAGAGTCTCCACACTGCTGTGCTCCAGACTTACCATTCTCCCAAGGCTGCTGGCCACCCAGGGAAGAATCAACTAATTTGGGCTATTTCCCAACAACTCTGGTGGCCTAGTCTCTGTGCTGATGTAGCTGCCTTCATAGCTGCTTGTTCCATGTGTGCTCAGAGTAAGACACCAGAGTAAGACACCATGACACCTTCCAGTGGGACTCCCAGAACCCATACCCAATGGAGAGAGGCCTTGGACCCACCTGTCTATGGATTTTATTGTGGAGTTACCCAACTCCCAGGGCAACACAGTTATCCTTATGGTGGTTGACCAGTTCTCTAAAATGTCACATTGTATTCCACTTAAGAAGTTGCCCACATCCAAAGAATTGGCATCCATTTATGCTCGGGAGATCTTTCACTTACATGGGCTACCCACGGCTTTCATCTTGGACAGGAGTAGCCAGTTTGTGTCCAGGTTTTGGCAAGCCTTTTGTGCACAGTTGGGAATTCAGCTTTCCTTCTCTTCTGCGTATCACTCGCAGTCCAATGGGGCCGCAGAACAAGCCAACCAGTCCTTGGAGCAGTTTCTACATTGCTATATTTCTGACCACCATAACAACTGGTCAGACCTCTTGGACGGAAATTGCTCACAATAGTGCCATTAATACCGCTTCCCGGTTGTCTCAGTTTATGGCAAATTATGGTTTTCAACCATCCATGTTGCCTGACTCATTTGTTCCTCAGAGAATTCCTGAGTTAGAGTAGCATCTCCGTGGTCTTCGTTCCACTTGGGTACAGGTCCAAGAGTCCATGTGACGTGCCTACCAAGTTGGGGAGAGGGTCTGGCTGTCATCTCTCAATCTCTGACTCCATGTTCCCTCACTGAAACTGGCACCACGCTTTATTGGGCCTTTCTGTATTGTCCATAAGATCAACCCAGTGGCTTACGCTTTAGACCTTCCTTCTAATATGCGTATTTCAAATGTATTCCATGTCCATTCCTTATTAAAACCTTTGGTATGCAACCCCTTCGCCACCTCAGTACCACACCCTCACCCAGTTCAGGTTGAAAACCATGAGGAGTATGAAATACAATCTATCGTTGACTCTCGTAGGTTCCGAAGGCACATACAGTACCTGGTTCATTGTAAAGGGTACGGTCCGGGGGAGCGCTCTTGAGTCTCATCCTCAGACGTACATGCCCCTGTCCTCCTCCTTGCTTCCCATAGACATTTTCCCCTCAAACCTGGTGGCCCTCCAATGGGGGAGTGGTCATTGAGGAGGGGGTACTGTCAGGGCTGGGCTCAGCCCTCCCTTCTCAGAGCTCGGGTTCTTAGCTGTAGGTTAATTGCCAGTACTCATCATTCCATAGTGACTCACCTGGTGATCATTTCCTGCTCATCAGCCTGCCCTGATGGCTATTTAAACTGCCTGGATCATATCTTCTGTGCCTTCGTCTGGGTCAACATATCCAGATACTCTCTGCTGTGTTTTTCTGTTAAAGACTTTGCCTGGCTGACTTCCCTTCGGTTTCCTGATCCTGTTTGCTGCCTCTGACTACGCTGATCTCTGAATTTGTGTTTTACTGGCTTGTTCCGACTACCCGCTCTGGTTACCAAACCCTGGCTATGTTTTGACTATGTTTACACTGTACTATTTTACCTTTTATTAAAATGTGTGATTTTTACTGCACTTCTGTCTCAGTCTGATTCATGGTTCGAGACAGGAACATCCTAGATGACTACTGCTTCACTTGAGCTTGATTAAACCTATGCTTTAAATAAAGGGCACCACCGTTTGTTAGCAGAAGATGTTAGTATTCTTCCCCAGGACCTGTAACGCTACCGAACTTTGTTCACTGTACCTGTTTTAATCTATGTTTTTTTTGTAGCCCAGAAGGAGCTGAGAAGTTGACAAACCTTCTCTCCTCCCTAGTGGGGCATTACCGACATGTTTGTCTGAGTCCAGCAAAGTCTAAAACCTAGTGTCCAAAGTCAGCAGAAATTTTCAGAAGGTACCGGTGAAGGAGCCAACCAGGTATCCACTTGCAGCAGCCAGCTCAAAAAGTCAAACACGCAAAGAGGCCACAGTGAAAGCCCAAACCCTCACAGAGGGTTCTTGCTGTCGTCTCTGAGCGAACCAACATCCCACTCCTCTCGACCTTCACTGCCCCGCCGAAGCAGAATACTCCAAAAAAAGGACCCATGAATACAGACTAACCACATAACTCCTGGTAAACTCCCTGACATACTAGTGGGGCCTTCTCCTGTTGTGCCCATTCAGGTGGAAGGCATCTATACAAATTCCCTTCTAGACACTGGGGTACAAGTGACCCTTTGCAGAAATTGGAGGAATTAAAGATATCGGGCATTGGAACCAAGAATTTCCCATAGGATGGATACTTACCAGTTAAGTAAACCTTTGACCCTTCTGTTGCTGGAAAACCAGAGACCTTTGATACACTAACTGTGGTATGCCCTCGTCCACCGGGAGCCAACAACAGTTCCCTGATCATAAGAACCAACACTGACCTCGTCAGGAGACTGCTTACCCTTCTCATCTCTGAGCCTGATACTTCAACCAAGGGCATACATCCCATTCTGAGACAAGTATACCAACATCTGGTCCAAGAACAGAAAGCCCCAGCTGAAGGAGTGGGGAAGATATGGTGACTAGACAGAAGTGATAAGATACTACAACCTGGAGAGGTGGTTTGTCTACAATCCTGATGTAGTATTTGATTATAGCTCACAGCCTTGAGCTGTAATAGGGTTGCATACGATTGCTATTGATCATTTTGAACACTAGATGTTGCTATCATAGCTTTCCACGTATAAAAGTAAAATGCCGTTTGGATATTAATTTTTAATTATTTTATTTGAATTCATCTGTTCACACATGTTATGGTGAACAGAAAGCTGCGAGGTTTTTAGCTATTTTAAATTTGACAGCAACCAAGAGGTATTTTGATTTTGTTTACACGGTTGCTAGGTGATTGTATTTAAAGAGCGGACGCACTGCAGGACTCCATACCCGCTGACGAAGTTCCGCTTTGGAACGTAACATGTATGGGGGGAGGAGTCGGCAGTGACGTCATCCGCGGCCATCTTTGGAAACCGAGACGGTGGTCTCATTGTTTACACACACGCAGTATGCCAGCACCTGGATCTGGGTGCATATTCATGTGAGTGGAATTCTTTTAACTTGTTTTAAATAAATGGTTATGTACAGAGAGCATTAGATCTACTTCCCTTTTGTATTATATTCGGCCATCCATCTGAAAGTGAGCAGTTCGGATACTGGAAGACCATATACATGTGACAGGCTCTGTGACCTCTTTGAGGTCGAGTCGATAAGGTGAGAGGCCAGTGTGATTGGTGGTGGACTGCACTCCCACTCTAAGTATGGATCAGTGAAATTCACCTGACTGCACAGGGGCTATCTTGTACCTTTTATTGCACATAAGGATTCGTCTCAATCGGATTGAGAAAACAGGCTTTGTGACCTCTGTGAGGTCGAATTGATAAGGTGAGGGGCGAGTGACACTGGTGGTGGACTACACTGTCATTACAGGCATGGAATGACAGATACTCACCCTATTGCACAAGCGGCTGTCTGTCTCTCCTTTCTCCTACGTTCACTGACAGACGCAGCTCTTCATGACTTTTTTATGTTATGGGTTTTATGTTCGTCCTACCAGGAGTTAACTAGGCAGGGAAAAGAAATCAGCTGGCCCCTCCCCTAGGGGCTGTCCTCTTTTCCTACATTAAAACCCCCCTCACAGAATAGCTCTCCAGTTTCAATGCCTAGTTCGCAAGGAGTTGACCTGGCTTCCCTATAGGGAACTGCGGTCCTATTGTGACCATTTTCTTTTTTATTTTATTTTTCTTTTTTCTGCAATCAAGATGATCTGCTATCAAGAAGCCGGTCGGGGCATCGAGAGTCTTGGTGCTCTGTACTTTCCCCGACCTGGCCAACATGATGCGAAGCCGGCCCCAACACAGGGACCCGCCGCATCTTACCCGTTCCGTGCAGATGGCCCGGGGCGAGATTCCCCATATTGGTCCCCTTCCCGATTCGTTCGGCAGGGTGACCCTGGGCCTGCAGCGTACCCCCCGCCGAGGGTGGAAAGTCTGCATCCGGGTGGCTACCGTGGCGTCGGACTGGTAAGTGAGGGCCCTGCCTTCCTCCCCGCATGGGGAGTGAAGAGGGCCCGACGTCCGAAAATGCAATTTTTTTCACTGATCCTGTAGCTGTCCAGGGTAGCCACCGGTGGGAATCAGCCTCTCATCTTGCCCCCTGCCACCCCCCGCCCCTACCCCCCTCCCCAGCGCTGTACCTTCGTTCAGCCTTCTCGTCCAGCATCGCCATGCGGTCTTTCGGCCGCCATTTTGCCGTAGCCGCGGACATTTCCAGTCTATGGGGCTTTCCCTCTAGCGCTCGGAGCGGCCATATTCGGTACTGCACGTTGCCTGAGAGGTGTGTTTCACCCTCTAGTTCTTCCTGGTGGCCATCTTCACTGCATGCTCTGCATTCTACACGTGGCTGCAGCTTCTTTTTCTCACAGAAAACGGCGGCTGACATAGGCAGTTCTTCTGAGCGATCGGCGCTATCAGGCAGCAAAAACAGCAAGTATAGCTGGGCTCCCTCTGGGCTGGTGGCGGTGGGGTGCTGTCCTCTGGATCCTGTGGGTGTGTGGCTGTGTGCGGGGCGTCCCTTCCTTCCATCCATCCATCCATCCATCCATCCCTGTAAATGGCTGATCTCCCTGCTGAACCTACTGAGGTGGCTTCAGCAGCCACGCAGTCTGACCAAGGGGCTTTTCTCTCCCAGCTGCGGGATGTCCTTGCTGAGTTTCTTCCACGTGGGGACGCCGCTCCGCGGGCCCCCAGGAAGCGGCCCCCTCCCCCCCCCCCCGTTATCCTCGGGGGAAGATTCTGAGCCGGAGGTGGCTTCAGGGGTCTTAGGGACCCCGGGGGACCTGTTTGATGAGGAAACGGGTGGTGACATGGGGACTGAGGACCAAGAGCCTGTGACTGACCAGGACAATGTGCTGGTAGCCACCATTATCGCTGGCATTCGCACCAAGTTGGATCAAACAGGCGAATCGCGGTCTGCCTATGTGTGCGGGTCTTCTAGGCCCCCCAAGGCCCCCAAGTCCTATCCTTACAATGAATTTTTTGACCATTTCCTATACCGTGAATGGCAACAACCACGCCGTTCCCCCTCACTGACTGCACGCTTTTCTGAACGCTTCCCTTTGAGGAGAGCTTCCTGAAGAAATGGGAATCTCCTGCGGTGGATCCGCCTATTGCACGCCTTACTAAGGCGACTACCATTCCTATGGAAGGGACTCCTTCCTTTAAGGATCCTGCTGATAGAAGAACAGAGGCACTTCTGAAGTCCTTGTTTTTGAATGCGGGCTCCGCGGTGCGACCTGCTTTGGCTGCGGCCATGGCAGCGCAGTACCTTTCGGAGTGCATGGCGGAACTTAAGTCAGACCTGACTGAAGGTCGCCTCATGGAGGCACCGCAGAAGAGTTTTTACTCCAGGGGATTAATCACCTCTGTGATGGGGCGGTGGATGTTCTGCCCTTGTTGTCCAGAATTTCTATATCGGCCATTAGGCTTCGCAGAACTCTTTGGCTGCGATCCTGGTCGGGTGACCACGCCTCCAAACTAGGTTTGGCTGATATTCCCTTCCAGGGTGGGCGCCTATTTGGCTCGCGACTTGACGAAATCATTAAGGATTTCACGGGAGGCAAGAGTACTTTCCTCCCGGAGCCTCGCAGGCGTGAATTTTGCCGTAGACAGGAGCCTTCTACGTCTGGTTGCTGCAGGGGCCGGACGCCGGCAGTGGCAGCGCAAACCAGGAAAGACGGAAGACAAGTCTTCCTCAGCCTGATGGGTCGCCCCCACCCGATTGTCGGGTGGGGGGACGTCTTCGGGGGTTCGCAAACCGGTGGCTGGCTCGCATTTCCGACCGCTGGGTCTGCGAGGTGGTGTCCACCGGGTACAGGATAGAGTTCATCTCTCTACCCCCAGACAGGTACTTCCCATCAAATTTAAGCCTCCCGCTGGAGCGCAGACAGGCCCTTCTCAGGGCGGTGCAGGCCCTCTCAGATCAGGTAGTGATCGTACCGGTCCCCCAAGGAGAGAGGATTCGAGGCTTTTACTCGAATCTCTTTGTGGTGCCCAAAAAAGGGGACGGATTTCGGCCCATCCTGAATCTGAAGGCCCTAAACAAGTTTGTCAGGGCACGGAAGTTCCGGATGGAGTCTGTTCGGTCGGTTGTGGCCGCCCTGCACCAAGGGGAATTCCTGGCATCATTGGACATAAAGGATGCATACCTTCATGTACCCATCCATCCGCGACATCAGCGATTCCTGCGGTTCGCTGTTGGGGATCGCCATTTTCAATTTGTAGCTCTCTCTTTCGGCCCGACCTCCGCGCCCCGGGTGTTCACGAAGTTAGTGGCCCCGGTGTTGGCGTTGCTGCGGCAGAGGGGCATTGCCATTGTGGCTTACCTGGACGATCTGCTCCTGCGAGTGGACTCTATCTCTGCTCTGGAGGAGAATGTGAACATCGCAATGGCCTCATTGCGGGACTTCGGATGGTTACTCAACCTGCAGAAGTCGTTGGTGTCTCCTTCCTGCCGTCTGGAGTACTTGGGTCTCATTCTGGACACGAACCAAGCAAAGGTGTTTCTCCCTCCGACAAAGCTACAAAGCTTACAGTCGGCTGTGCGCACCCTACTATCACGCCGCCGGTCTTCTTTGCGGTTCTGTATGAGGGTGCTGGGGCTCATGGTCTCGTCGTTCGAGGCGATACCTTTTGCCCAGAGTCACACTCGTTTGCTCCAATGAGCAATTCTGGTTCAATGGGACAAGTCCCACCGGTCACTGGATCTTCTGAACCGGCTGGGCCCTCAGACCAGGGCGTCCCTCGCTTGGTGGTTGCGGGACTCGGCCCTCACTCGAGGGAAGTCGTTCCTCCCCATTCAGTGGACGGTGATCACCACGGACGCCAGTCTGACGGGTTGGGGCGGAGTCCTGGAGCAGTTATCAGCTCAGGGTCGTTGGTCAGCCCAGGAGGCCTGCCTACCAATCAATGTGCTGGAGCTGAGAGGAATCAGACTGTGTCTTTCTCATTGGACGAGGAGATTGCAAGGCCGTCTGATTCGTATTCAGTCGGACAATGCCACGGCGGTGGCGTATGTGAATCATCAGGGCGGCACTCGGAGCCCAGCGGCGGCTGCGGAGGCAGCCCTGATTCTGCGTTGGGCGGAACTCCACGTTCCGGCAATCTCTGCGGTTTACATCCCAGGTGTGGAGCACTGGCAGGCGGACTTTCTCAGTCACCAGAAGCTGGACCAGGGGGAGTGGTCCCTTCACCCGGAGGTGTTCAGTCAGATTTGCCACAGATGGGGGACACCGGATGTGGATCTCATGGCGTCCAGGTTCAATCACAAGGTGAAAAATTTTGTGTCCAGGACGAAGGATCCGTTGGCAGTGGCCACGGATGCCCTGGTGGCTCCCTGGAGCCGTTATCGCCTCCTGTACGCTTTTCCTCCCATACGTCTGCTTCCGAGATTGGTGCGCAGAATAGCGATGGAAGGAATTCCGACCATTCTGGTGGCCCCGGATTGGCCTCAGCGCACTTGGTACGCCGACGTGGTGCAAATGGTGCCAGACGCCCCCTGGCGGCTTCCGATGCGAGACGACCTCCTGTCTCAAGGACCCATCTTACACCCTGCTTTACCCTCGCTGGCTTTGACGGCTTGGCTATTGAGTCCCAGGTGCTGAGAGATAGGGGAGTGGCCGACTCCGTGATCCCCACCTTATTGAAAGCTCGCAAGTGCACCTCTCGCAAGATTTATCACCGTACCTGGAACGCTTATATTGCCTGGTGCGAGGCGGAGGGCTACAACCCTCGCTCGTTTGTAGTCTCCAGGGTGCTGACTTTTCTTCAGCAGGGTCTGAATAAGCAGTTGGCTTTGAGTACTCTTAAGGGCCAGATCTCGGCCTTAGCCATATTTTCTCAGAGACCTTTGGCTTCGCACTCTCTGATTCGTACCTTTGTACAAGGTGTGCGACATGTGGCGCCTCGGGTGAGATCCCCGATGGCCCCATGGGATCTGAATCTGGTGCTTTCTGTTCTTCAAAAACCACCTTATGAAAAGATCAGGGAGATCCCCTTACAACTTCTGTCGCAGAAGGTGGCCCTTTTGGTTGCCATCACTTCTGCCAGACGAGTGTCGGAATTGGCTGCCCTATCGTGCAAGTCTCCTTATTTGGTGATACATAAGGATAAGGCGGTCTTGCGACCCCTTCCTTCTTTTCTTCCAAAGGTAGTCTCTTCTTTTCATATCAATGAAGATATTGTTCTACCTTCATTGTGCCCTCGTCCATCGCACCCGAAGGAATTCGAGTTGCATGCCTTGGACGTAGTTAGGGCCTTACGGGTGTACTTGGCTGCTACAGCTTCTTTTCGTAAAGCTGACGCCTTGTTTGTTCTGCCAGAGGGCCCGC